>CAUJRU010000568.1:0-397259 GCA_963277665.1 Viscum album
CCCAAAACCTTGAAGTAGAGATATTTGTAAAAACACTAAGTGGTGAAATCATTGAAACCAAAGTGTTTGACTCTTCTCCTATTGGCTTATGTGGGAATATTCTTCCAGAAAATCTCATAATAATTCCCTTGGTGGAATCCAACGCTATAATGGGATTGGATTGGCTCTCATTATATAGAGCACATATCAAATGTAGGGAAAAAGTAAATATCTTTTTATATTCCAAACCATCCCATGTTCCTCTAAAAATGAAAATAAGATCATGAATCTCCTTTTAAAAATTATTCAATGATGTGGGTGTTGATACCCTATAAAGAATCATACCTCTCCCAAATGGTTGAATCAAAGGAAAGTTCCAATCTTGTGGAAATTACCATCATGAGGGAATATGTTGATGTATTTATTAAAGAGTTACCTAGACTACCCCTATATCTTGAGGTAGAGTTATCAATAGAACTCATACCTAGAGCTACTCCTATCTCAAAGTGTCCCTATAGGATGGTTTCTATCGAACCAGAGGAGTTAAAGAAGTAGATGCAAGATCATTTGGACAAAGGGTTCATACTCCCTAGTGAATCACCTTGGGGTGCACCAGTGATCTTTGTGAAGAATGATGGAACAATGCAGCTGTGTATCAATTATCAGAAACTCAAAAATATCACCATTTTCCAAGGATTGAAAATTTGTTCAATTAATTAATAGGATCTCAATACTTATTAAAGGTGGATCTTCATTCTAGATATCATCAACTAGAGGTGAAGAAGGAAGATATTCATAAGACTTCCTTTTGTACAAGGTATGGGCACTGTGAGTTTCTGGTGATGCCCTTCGGACTTACTAATTCCCCTATAGTATTCATGGATTTGATGAATAGAGCCTTTATAAATTACCTTGACAAATTTGTGGTAGTTTTTATCTATGATATTCTCATCTACTCCAAAATCAAGTAGGAACATGAAGAACATCTAAGACTTGTGTTGGAAACATTGAGAAAGGAGAAGTTGTACACCAAGTTTCAAAAGTGTGAATTTTTGATGAAGCAAGTAACGTTCTTAGGACATGTGATCACAAGTGAGAGAATTTCTATATACCATTCAAAAACAAAGGCAATTGAGGAATGGACCAGGACCTCTAGTGTCATAGAAATCTGCGGTTTTCTTGGATTAGTTGGGTACTAATGACGTTTTGTGAGAAATTTCTCATGATTTTCAGGCCTGCTAACTAAGTTAACAAGGAAAGGGGTAAAGTAGGTTTGGACGAAATAATTTAGGGAAGATTCAAGGAGATAAAGAGAATGATGATCACAACACCTGTAACACATTACCAAAAAGTGTAGAAAGTTTTTTTATATACAATGATCCTTCAAAGAAAGGCTTGGGTTGCGTACTCATGAAAAATGTTAATGTTATAGCCTACTCCTCATGGTAGTTGAAAATTCATGAGCAGAACTACCTGACACATGATCTAGAGCTGGAAGCTGTGGTTTTTTCCATAAAAATTTGGTGGCACTACCTTGATGGTGAGAAGTGTGACATATACACCGACCACAAGAGTTTAAAGTATATATTAACACAAAAAGAGCTCAACATGCATCAAATGAGATGGTTAGAGCTAATCAAGGATTATGATTTCTCTATTCACTATCATCCTAGAAAGACAAACAAGGTAGATAATGCTCTAAGAAGAAAAGAACCTGCTACTCTATCCATGCCATGGATTGATAAAGACCCTATCTTCTTGGATATGCAAAGGATGGATTTGGAAATCATTATGGCAGGGGATACATCCTAAATTTCCCAAATTATTGCACAACCATAAATCCAAGAGATGATTAAGGAGGCACAAAGGGATGATATGTAGTTACAAAAGAAGTTAAATGTAGTAAAGCAAGGGAAGATGCATGAGTTCCATATTGATGATGATGATGGTGTGATTCAGTTTGGAATGTGGATTTGTGTGCCTTTATCACCCAGGATAAAGAAGGAGATATTGGACAATGCACACAGCTCAAATTTCTCTATCCATCCTGGCAGTACCAAGATGTACTGTGATCTTCGAGAACAATTATGGTGGGACAACATGAATAAAGAGATTACAGAATATATATCAAGGTGCTTGGTATGTCAGCAAGTTAAAGAAGAGTGAAAAAGTCTAAAGGGATGATGCATCCATTGCCTATACCCATGTGTAAATGGGAGAATGTCACTATGGAATTTATCACGGGTCTCCTAAAGACGTCCAAGGGAAATAATGTGATATAGCTTGCGGTTTACCGACTCACCAAGACTGCCCATTTTATCCCTATTCAGGAAGATTTATCTCTTGAAAAACTTTCAAATATATATGTGAAAGAAGTGGTGAAACTGCATGGTGTTCCACTATCGATTTTCTATGATCATGATCCAAGGTTCACATCTGAATTCTGGAGGAGCCTTTAATATGCTTTGAGTACTGAATTAAATTTCAGCACGACCTATCTCCCCTAAACTGATGTCCAATCTGAAAGGACTATCCAGACACTTGAATACATGCTAAGAGCCTGCTCTTTATAATTCAAAGGTGGATGGGATCAACATATCCCATTGGTTGAGTTCTCATACAACAATAGATTCCACTCAAGTATTCAGATAGCTCCATATGAAGCTTTGTATAGAAAGCGATGTAGAACTCCAACCTGTTGGGATGAAGTTGGAGAAAGAAATATACTTGGACCCGATCTTTTACAAGAGATGAAAGAGAAGGTTTAAGTCATCCAGAAACACATCAAAGCTGCTCAGAGTTGGCTAAAGAGATATGCTGAAAACCATCAAAGGGAATTGAATTTTGACATTCGAGACAAAGTATTCCTTTGAATATCACCATGGAAGAGAGTCACATGGTTTGTAAAGAAAGGGAATCTAAGCCCAAGGTACATTATCCCCTTTGAGATCCTTGACCACATAGGACCTGTGGCCTATCGGCTTGAACTTACACAAAATATGGCTCAAGTTCATGATGTGTTTCACATATCACTCATGAGTAATTACATACCATATCCCTCACATGTACTGAACTCAGAGGTGGTACAACTAGAAGATGACCTCTCTTATGAGGAACATCCAGTGAAGATTCTGGACTGAAGAGATAAGGTTATACACAACAAGAAAACCCACCTTTTCAAAGTGTTTTGGAGGAACCATAAGTTTTAATAAGAAACTTGGGAACTAGAGGTGGTGATGAAGGAGAAGTACCCTCACCTGTTTATGTAAAATAAAATTTCAAGGGTGAAATTTCATAAGGGGGGACGAATGTAACGACCAAAAGTTTTATCAATGGAATTACCTTCTTATAATCATGCCTTAAATTATGATAAAATTAAGAAACACAATTCCACATAATTATTAAATAAACTACTATGTGACCTTTAAACATAAATTTTACACTTTTATGTTTTGAATTTCGAAAATATGACATACACGGTTGAGATTAGTAATATGTTTGGAGTCCGATAGGGAAAACTGAATTTTTGGTAAATAGTAACCTACCCTTATGAATAATAACCAACCCTTATGAATAGTAATATGACCCTTATGAATAGTAAATCCTCCAAAATAATAGTAACCTTACCCATGAATGATTAAATAAAACTTAGGCATCTTATAAGTGACAATTTGACCTTAGTAAAAGAATTAATATTTTTTGTAAGTCATAAAAAATTAATTATAATTAATTAATTAATTTAAAAGAAAATTTATTTTCCTAAAATGTTTTCATAAATTAAAAATTCTATTTCTTCTAGTTTTAATATAATTTTATAAGACCTTATGTAATGTTTGAAAGCATTATGAAATTAGTTTTAATTTTAAAATATGTATTTTTCAAGTAAATTATGATTTTAATTAAAAATTAAATTAATCACATTTAGAAAAATTATTTTTGAAAAAATTGAGTTTATTTTTGGATTCTACACATCTAAAAATGGTTAGGGTTAATTTTTGGGATTTTTAAAAAATACTTGAATTTTTTATGAATAGTGAAATATGTTAATTTACAAAATAAGTTAAATTCATGAATGATAGTGTAATGGGTAATTTTCTGCTGATGTAAGACCATATGGTTCAGATTCACATGATAAAATTACTTTAATTAGTCATGAAATAATCACTACTACTTTTATTGTGGAGAAATAATAAATTAATGAATATTATATTGGGGAAACCCCTCTCCCCTCTACTATAAATACCACCATTCATACCCTCATTTCCTCACACCTCTCAAGATTCAAGACTTGTCTAAACTCTACCAAAACATCTTCCCTAGACCCTCCAATAGGTCCAAGAGCTTTTGGTCTCATCAAAAGACCAATAATAGGTTCCTTAAGGAGGATCTCAAGAGGAGGATTCAAGAGGTAATTCCTCTCTCTCTCTCTTTTCCTTAAATTTCCCTTCAATTTCAAGTTATTTTCTTAATATCTCTCCACCTATACTCATATTCAGGGTATGGTAACTATAGTATCTAACATATAATGGAATTTTATGATACTAATGAGATTATATATCATCCAATCCCATTCTCCCCTTCTTTTTATTTTAGAAAGGAAAATGTTGTTTGTGAGGTGTTAATTTATCACCTTCAAGAATGCCATGTTTTTGTTTTCCTTTATCGCCTTCAGATATGGTCATGAAACCATTTTTATGGTTTAACCATATTATTTTATATTTATTATATCCTATTTAATGTTCTATAACTAACTTATGTACACATACTAAATGATTAAACAAAACAAGTTTATTGTGGTTGAAAAACCGCCCGAATTAACCCAAATGATCATCATTAAATTATTATCTAATGATTCATCCACATGGTATATAATATAATTCATTATAATATCATTCAAAATCCTGAAATATCATTAATAACATTAAATATCATTTCTGGATGTTTATCCATGATCTACATGAACTTCCATTTATGAATACACGTGAACCTTTTAAGAAAACCATAAAAACAAACATTCCCAAAAAATGTATTTGAACTCTATAACTCATCCAAAGGCCCATAAAATAACTTAATGAAACCAAAATGAACCATATTAATGTAAAAAAGGTTATTTAATTTTTAATTAATGAATATAATGTGGTTATATATGACTTTAAAGTGAAGAAATCCTTTGGATACAAGGTAAGGGGAAATTCTCGAAGCCAACTTTCTTTCTTCAGGTTCTCCCTCTTTCACTCCATTTTGGTATTTTAACTCCTTAAAAATCATTTGTTCATAATTATATTACCTTTTATGGGATATACATGTTTTCCACTGGAGTTTATTTCAAACAAATGTTTTCCAAAAGAACCCTTCTTTCAAAAACACACCTTTTACTTCTCACTCAAGGTTGATAGTTTTTGTATCAAGTATGTTATTCCCTATTTCTTTTGGGAACCCAAAGTTTATGAATGTGTTATTATGAGATTAAACCCATTCATTTACATGGTTTATTTATGTTCATTTTTGATATATGATCTATATAGCATGCATTATAATGACAATGTTAATATGTGACAGGTGCGCCTAGAATTATATAGAGCAAAATGAATGTTGTGATGTGACGGGTGCACCTGGAATTATATAGTACTCAAATTCATTGTGTAAAGTAATGAATCTCATGAGTTAAAGTGAAATGATGTGTGAAAAATATTCTAGATTTTTTCACAACTATGTTTGGTAGATTACCACTAAGACACGATGTTTCATTTTTATGCATTGCCACATTTCATGTATTCTATTAATGTTTCCTCTCGTGATTTTGATGATGATGTTATGATTATGCTCACCTCATGATATATTGTTATTATTTATCCTATTATTGGGATTTTAGCTCACCCTTTTTTGATGTATATCCTCAGGTGACTACATGTACTAAGGAGAGGTCAAGTGCTAATAAGAAGCTAAAGAAGAAGGAATTAAATAAATGTTTATGCTTGATGTCGTAAATGTTATGTTTGGTCCTAGTTTTCCCAAGACACTAAACCTCTGGATCCTTATGGTGCAATACTATTATGTATGTTATATTTATAATGATTTAATAGTAATGTAATAAAAGGAAAGGTCGCTATAGTATCCACCCTTGTCCTCATACTTTTCTTGTTTCCCCCCTCTTTTCTTAGTGGTGGAAACTTCTATGGCCCTATTTAGTTTCAATGGAAACTTTGAGTTTACTCAATATGAAGGAATACATAATTTTGGTCTAATTTTTGATCAAACTTTACATGGGAACATGTTTTTTATACTTGGTCATGTATCCTGTCATCAATATTCAAAATCACAAGATGGATCTTCATTGATACCCCAAGGCATTAGAAGAGGCGGTCATTCACATGTTTGACTCTAAAATTTTCTATAAATTCCTTCTAGATTAAGGATTTTATAATTTTTTGGATTGGTATGCTTTTAATATTTTTATTCATCTATTCTTATTTAGATTTTAAGAACTCTATATCCTTTCATTTTCCTTAAGGAACCAAAATCTAATTGTGATCAGTATAAAGGGGTCGAGATGGATCTCTTACCATGACTTAGCATTGAACATGACCACCAATTTTATGCCTTTTCAACACATCCTCCGCTTTCAGATTAGGGATCAGAAAGTTAGAAACATACATATATATTTCTTTGTGGATAAAATCCACCCAACCAAAGGGAAATAGATGAACTCAGTAGGCTTTCCCATTAATGTTTTATTAGATAGTTCTCTAAAGTTTTCCAGCTTTATCTCCTTCACAAGTCTATCCATTCATTTCAAAGTTTCACAGATCATATTTTCATGAACTCTAATGGAAGAAACATGGAAAAGTGTTTTAGTTGATCCTCATTTATTATAAATAATGTTGATGTTGAGTGGTTTTGGGTAGTAATGAAAAATTTCCTATGATAATCCTTTGAGAATGTGATCCCTGAAAGAGAAGGTCTAGTAAGCATGAAGCATAAATTAATTGACTCAACAACAAATGAGTCATTTGATAAAATGAAAGTAAATTAATCATTCAAGAAGGTAATGATACTGATTTGGATTATCCAATAATTATCCATAATAAGCGTAAAGTAGTTTTTAGTGGAATTAGGAAAAGACTAATGGGTTTACTTGAAAAAAATATGTAACTTAGATTGATAATGGAATTAGAAATAAATTTTCCATAATAAGAGTAATATTGTTTTTATGAATGTTTTGAGAACCATGTATAAAAATAATAAAAAAATAGGATTGGCTACATGGATCAAGTGTGACCAATTAGCTCTATCAAAGGCCATGTGCTTTCTCATCAAGCATTTTCTCCGATTCTTTAAAATGACCAGATCAAAAACCATTTTCTGCACTATATTAACCCCATTAGTGTAGAAAGGTTTTTTAATGGTGTTTTTTATTTTTTATTTTGGTTATTATCTTCCGTTATTAAATACAACATTTTAAATATGTCCTTAATGTCAATTAAAAAAATTAATGTTATAAATGTATCTTGGAACTAGTTTTTTACATCGGTTATTAAATAAACGACATAAAAAAGCATCTTTTACATAAGTTCCTACATAACCGATGTGTAAAAGATTCAACATGAATAATTTTTTACATCAGTTATTAAATAACCGACATAAAAAATCATATACCACATTAGTTCCTATATAACTGACATTGAAAAGCTTAGAAATGAAGGTTTTTTTTTATTTTTCTTATTTTATAACCGATGTAAAAAACTATTTTCCACATCAGTTATTTACAAAATGATGTTAAAAACCATAAATCTAAGTTTTTAACGTCAGTTATAAAATAACCGATGTAGATTTTTTTACAAATATTTCATATTAACTTTACTCACCACTTAGTCTAAAAAAAACAAAAACAAGCCAAAAAAAGTAACAGTAACAAAACAACTAGAAAATACACATTTATAATAAAAACATTAAAAATCACAATATTAACTAAAAACAAACTAAAATCTAACCAAAACAACTATAAAATACACATTTACAATTACAACATTCATAATTACAATATTAACTAAAAACAAACTAAAATCCAACCAAACCTATAAATGATTTTCCCATTCCACTTGTAAGTGTGTGAGATCTTGTTCACTATAAGGGAGAGAGTTACCAAAAAGCTATAAATTAAAATAAAATTATTTAACATGTATAATGAATAAATTAAATGAAATATTAAGAAATAGTTTATAAATAAATATAACCTGATTAAACTTCGTAACTGTTCCAGTTGTAATTATTTCATACATAAATCTTAAAACATAATATCCACATTCTTTGACACCTTTTTGTTTATGAAAATGCTATTTAAATCAGTTTTTAAATTAAAAATAATGCTTTTTTAAATAATATATCTAAAATTCACTAATTATAAATGAAAATTCACCTTTAATTTTACATATTTGATCTTGGAGCACTTTTTCTTTATGGTGTTTTGAATGAAATTCCACCCCTATTAGAAGATAATATGAATGAAATAAATTTAAAATTAATTATAATATAAAAAACTATTAAAAAATGAAAACTTATAGTTCCAATACATTCTTAAAATTTCCTCACACATCGCCATGGATAGAGCATATCTAGTAAAGTGTATTTTCCCTTGAAAAAAACACTTAACATCCAATGGTCACTAATATAAAATAAAATTTAATGTTAGTGGTTATTATGTTAAAATATAAATAACACTTTGTGATATATATATTTTATACCTCTCAAGATAAGGAAACATCCAACATTGAGTAATTATATTCTGTTCAAATCTTTCAGCAATATAAACTGTTCTTTCTTCTTCAATCATTGTTTGCACTTTAGGTGAAATGAACTGTGGGTCTATAATCCATATACATCTATCTTTTCATTCTCCTCACACATTTTATAAAGATACGAAATAAAAAATAGAAATAAGTATAAATTTACCATAAATTTAATGTAAGGAAAGATTTATGTTAAGACTTACATGGAAAAAACTTACATTGTGTTGATTCCAAACTTATCTCTAGTTACAAGATCCATGATATCATTTTTCAAAAGCTGCATAGTCATTGCACGCCCAAAAACATTATCTTCCACTGTAATTTTATAAACACCTGATTTTTTTTTGAATATCTTGATAATATTTAAAGATTACTAGAATCTGTATATGAAGTCATAGCCCTTTGTCTGTGTTGCTGGCTATACAATATTTCTTTACCTTTAAATTATTTCTGAAAATAAATAGATAAATATATTAAATTTCAAATTCTAAATTTTTTTTAATACAAAAGTGTAATAAAAGATAAAATATACACATACCTCTTTAGTAATATATTGTATAAGTCTAGATGGCCAAACTAAAAAGTGGTTGATACTTTGTCCAACTGTCCTCACCTCATCTGTTGGTAACAATACTCTTGTTGATATATCTATAATGTCATATACAATGACCCTATGATTCTATATCTCTAACTGTTTATGATGAATGGTATCTCTAATATAATATATCATCCCATATGCAAAAATACGATTCTGAGGATCATCAACATATAACTCATAGTAACTTGGAAGTTGTAAAGAATGGGGTGTAGAAGTAGGATAAAAAGTGGGGTTTGTAGGTGGAGGTGGAGGAGTGGGAGCTACTAGAGGAGGTGGAGGAGTGAGAGCTGCAGTCTGAAATTGTCTTTATATGTCCACAAACATGAATTGTACCAATTCTCTAATCTTATCCTCCATCGTCACATTAATATCCCGAAAATCAACCTCCAAAGATTCTATTTTTTTAATAAATAACCTTCATTGAAGATAATGAAGAATGTGGTAACACTTTTCTCACCAATACACCTGCCAGGTATCCTCATACATGACTAAGGTGTTTGGGATTTCCCAATGCTTTAGATAAAATATCCTGCATACCCTCATCGACAAAGACCCCCTATGTTCTCTGCTCCTTAATAGAATCCTATATGAATTATTTGAAAAATTATTTAATTATTAAAAATAAATAAATAATTGAATTAAGTTAAATAAATAATTAAATTAAACATCTTAAAATACTCTCAGCTACAACCCTTGACTCTTCCGTAAGATATTGTCCTTTTTTTCTCATCCGAGTCCTCCTCCATTTTTCATGTCTAGCTGAGGGGGATGATCTTGTTAGAGGGGATGCCCTTAGATTGCACCACTTTAGACCCCCTTAGGATCCTGTTTGGGCTGTTTTGGCCATGTTTCTTCCTTCTCTTCTCCTTTCTTTGAATAAATAAATAAATTATGATGATGATTTCTAGCCGAGGGGGATAGAGGGGAAACCTCTCCAGAGCTTAAATATTCAACTCTCAATTTTTGGAAAATTTTCAGCCATCATTTGTTCTTCCAATAACATATTCCCTCTCTAAGATAAAGTATTATGGTATACATTTCTAGTTTGGATATCCTAATGAGATCTCCTCAATTTCTGTAAATTAAGAATAAGGAATCATTAATATAAAAAAACTTCTAAAACTTTACATTACACTTACCAAAAATGCTTCTTGTCTTATACTTTCAACAAATTTCTTCCATGTGTCTTAATCTATAAAAGGATATATATGACATGGATTTTGATGTTTTTAACACCCATAAATGAAATTAGATGCGAGGGTTGATTTGAAATCCCTGCATCTCTTAACAGCCAATGATAAACATTTCTTCCTAACTCCTCTAATTTTAGGTATATCATATGTCATCTGATAAGAAGGGGGAAAATATATTACTATAAACATTTCAATATTAGTGAAACAATAACAAAAGAGCTTACCAAAATGGTCTCCCAAAACTGATATAGTTTTAATTTATCAACACTTATCCAATCATTTAAAATAATGAATTTTCTTTTACACTGAACTGATACAAAAATCTTGAATTGTTTTTCATTAGGACCTCTTATAATATCATTATCATCAAAGTCTACCAGTATCCTCTGGTCCTGTATAAGAGAAACTGATAATTTTGGTAAATGTGTGATGCCATATTTACCAACCCTCAAACTCTTATTTATCTCTTTGGAAGTATATGAATCTTGTAAAGAAGGATGGGGATCATCAAGAAGAGCATGTGCATGTTCCTCCATAGAGGTATGAGTACACTCATCTCTAGAAGTATGTGGTTGATCAGTTTATTGACCTGGAATTATCCTAAAAATCAAAGTAACAAACATTTATTACACAAATATACAAATTCAACTTACAAAATTTATGTAAATAAAAAATAAAAAATTATAAAACAAAAAAGTAAACTTAAAATTAACACATTATCATTCATATTTTTTATAGTTAACTAAAATTAGAAAAAAAGTAATGATATATGAAATGTCATGTAAATAAATGAAAAAATCCAAAAATGTTGTAGGAATATTAAAAATGGTACAACCTAATAAATCATTTCAACACTAAAAATAATATTTTCTCAATATACTCTTATATAATTTTTTTTATTTAACATATTATATTTAAAATAATTTTATTTCAACAAAATCAATAAATAGATAAGTTATGTAAGGGTAAACATGGTAAACTAAACAAAAATAAACTAATATAAGCAAACATGCTAACTTATTAGTTTTAATAAGCATTTTAATAAAGAAAATAAAATTAACATATCTAATGTTTTATGAAATTTATAAAAGTAAACAAGTAATAAACATATGTTATCTGTAATATTAAGAATGTACTAAAGGAATTTTTTCACAAATTCCTTCATCATGATCTTTCCTTATGGAACAAACCATGTCTATGATGTGCTCATCATTATTATCTATTAATATTTCTATGGAAGTACGGATCTCACATAAATCGGTATCTTCATCAAGTTGATCATCACCAACATATTGTTTTTTTATTTGTAAAACAACAAAAAACTACACATCTGATTGACTAAGAACATAGACAATTTGTTTTTTATGTGTTGACATTATAAAAGGATCAGCTGTGTATTCCAATATATTCATATTAATAAGTTTCATTCCAAATTCATCATGTATGACATTGTTTTTACCGATAAACCATTTGCAGTTAAAAACTAATACTTTAAATTTAATGTAATCAACTTCCCATATTTCTTCAATGACTCAATAATATGAAATTGATACATAAATTGGGTTTTTGTATTTAGAACTCAAAAAATGCATTTCTTTTGTGAAAACTGATACACAACTATTCTGAATTTCACTTATGTTGTCCTGGTCATTCGTATGAAATGTATAGACATTAATGTCATACCTGGACCATGCTGTAACATTTAAAATTAGACCACCCATTAACCATATTAATGTTTTTGATGCATATAATCTACTAAGAATGGTTTTTTTAAACCATGGAAAAAAAGTTTTGTTATACTCATTCAAAATCCACATATCTTTCTTCTTTGTATGACCTTGTTTCAACACATTAATATGAAATGTTATATATGGTTGAACATTATCTATGTTATTCAAGATGTATAAATATATCTTATTTATCTGTTCACCTGATAATGATTTTACTTTCAATCCACAAATCCCATTCCCCTCATAAGTAACTCATTTACAGAGAGATGGAGGCAAACTAATGTGCTCCACCATAGACAAGTAGCTTGCACAAAACCCTGAAACCTCCTCAAAAATATACTTTTCAATAATGGAAGCTTCATGTCAATATTGATTCTTAACATACCCCTTTAATATATTCATATACCTTTCAAAAGGATACATCCAATGTAGATATATAGGTTTTCAAAGCTTTATTTCTTGAACCAAATTAACATTAAATGTACCATTATATCAAAAATATATAGAGGAAAATACATTTCCAATTGAAAATGTATAGAAATTGATTCATTTTCTAAAATTTTCAAAGCATTCAGATCAATCACCTTATTAAAAATTGAATTGAAAAAATAACACACCTTCATGGTAGTCTTTCTGAAACAGATGGGAAATATTCCAAGCAATGAAACCAGTAGAAGTTGTTTCATCATGACATGAAAATCATGAGATTTCATACTTGTCAACTTCAAATACTTTAAAAACATATTTTTTTTACATTTGAATAATAACCCTATGGAACTTTGATATCATGAAGACACTAAAAAAATATAATTTTCTCCCTCTTGTATAATGTTTGACAAGTTGGGGGAAGAAATGGTCACCTTCCATCATAAGTGGGATCTAAATCCAAACATATTCCCATTGACAGTAAGTCCAATCTTGCGTTCAACCCATATTTAGTCTTTTCTTTAATATCTAATGATGTTCCAATCAAGCTATCACATAAATTCTTATACACATTCATGACATCAATGTCACATTTCACATCATGATATATCCAATATGGTAGCTCAAAAAATATTGATCGTTTCATCAAATATTTCTAGCATTACCAAATTTATGTCTCTTTCCAAATGTCACATCAAGGGTTTTCACCCTCTCAAAATACTGATCAATGGATAAAGTTTTTGGATAAATATCAAATTCTTATGATCCATTTAATGACTTTTTTAATATTATATAAGAGTGATCAATAGACAAAAAATTTCAATGACCCATGTATGCTATTTTTCTCCCATGATTAAGTTGATAATATGAAGTATGTTGTTTGAAAATTGGACACACTTTATTCCCCTTAACACTGTATCCATAAAAATTTACACACATTAGGAAGTCATTTATAGTGAATATAATCATTGCATGTAGTTAAAAATATTCCATTTTATAAGAATATACACCCTAATACCACACTCCCATAAGAGTTTCAAATAATCAATTAATGGTGAAAATAAAACATCAATATCATTTCCAGGTTGTTTTGGTCTAGAGATCAGTAAAGTCAACATGACATATTTTCACTTCATATAAAATTTAGGAGATAAGTTGTAAATTACCAATAAAACAGTCCATGAACTATATGTGCTACTAAGGCCTCTATATGGATTCATTCCACCTATGCACAGTCCAATTCTGAGATTTCTAACTTCATTTACAAATGTAGGAAACTAGTTATCAATTTTCTTCCACTGTGGACAATCAGATGGATGAAATATTTTTGAATCACATATACACTCATCAAAATTCCATCTTAACCTTTTTTCATTATATTAATTAGGTAATAGACATTTCAAATGAGGAATTATAGGAAGATACCAAAATGCCTTGGTAGGGGTCTCTGTAACCTCTAAATCAGCCTGTGATTTTTCTTTCAACTTATAACATGATGTCCCGCATTTATGACACTCTGATAGAAATTAATATTCCTTCCTATATATCACACTTTAATTCATGAAAGCATGTATTTTTAACACTGATGATAAAACCATAGATTTATTACAACTCAGATACAATGGTTTTTCAGCATCACCATATAGATGCTCAATTGTTGGTTCTTTCTCAATTACCTCTACTTCAATATCACGAATCATTTCTCCAATTTCATCTGATTTATCATCTTTCAAATCATCATTATCATTAGATCTAAAATTCTACCCAGTTTCACCATGCCTAATATAAGTGTTGTAACTTGGATTAAAACCATGAAAAATTAAATAATATTTGACCTATTTTCTTTTCAACTTCTTCATATTTAAAAATTTCAAGCATGGACATAAAAACATGTCATTGTTTGGAACATTTTGTTTAGAAAATTCCAAAAAAGAATCAACACCCAACTTATATTCATCACTTATTCGATGTGACGTAATCCAACTTCAAATCATTATTATCTAAAAAAATATAAAAAAATAGTTTTTCAAAAGAATATAGTGGTGGTAAAAATGAGAATAAATTAATCATGTCAAACCAAGTTTATATTTATATCAATGATGTTATCATTTAAAAGTAACAAAACTTTGAAATTTAAATATATATATATATATATATATGCATATTTAAAAATTATAATTATAAATTTCAGATAATAATCAAATATAAGTTTAAATATAATTGATAAATAGGATTTAAACCACTAATCAAGACATAGAAAAATATTAGAGTGACTCCAATTAATTATATACTATATAATAAGTCTTTTAGGAAAATTATGAATACTTTATGATTTATTATTTAATAAATCACGGGAATTAATTTATAATATTAATTATACAAAATGAATGTACACAACTAAATGTTCCACTAAATATATGACATATGACATTTAGTCACTAACATTTTCCCCCAAGTGGTTCTATGTTGTCTATTAGTCCACAAGTAAAATGATTAATGGGACACATATATCATTATGTAATACACCATAAAGCCTTACATTTCTATGATACTATATGTTGAGTAAAATAATTTAGTCTATCTGTAACATATAAATAAAAAATAAATACAAGAGTATATCTACAAATATGTTAGGAACGTTTAAATGAGGAAACCAATAAAAGGGATTTGAAATATTTCTTAAAAATACAGATTCAAAATGAAAATTAATATAATTAGCTATGATATTGAAAATAATTTACATTACACTAAACCAAAAACATAGTTTCCTATATGCAAGTGTGATTTAATACTACATAAAATTTCAATAAACATCTGTTAAACTATTCAGTGCAAAAAATCTTCCATACATAGAAACACTAGAACATTAAGATATAATGCTGAAATTTATGATCTAACATATAATATTAAAATTTAATGAAATAAAAACCTTTCCACTTAAATAAAATTATAACTAAGGTATATGAAGATGGTAATTGGAGATTAATGATGACCATATCTATATACAAATGTGCAAAAATAAGCCTGATGAAACCTAAGTAGAAATATGAGATCTGAGTAAACATAATTGAAAAAAATATATAGGGTGCCCGAAACTTTGAACGACTGAAATCAAGCAAGAATAAAAGTGTGAGACTTACTTGAGAGTTGAGAGATGATCAGATCGAATATAGACAATGACCAAGAAAAACATGAGAATGTATAATGAAGAAAAATAAATATTTTAGGCCATTGGATTGAAAAAAATAGTTTAGGATTTCCGCATGCAAGAAATATGAGTTTTCTTTTTTATGATTGAATAAAAATAAAATCAATGAAATCATGAATTCATAAAATTTTAAAAGTTTTATCACGTCGGTTATATAATAACCGATGTGATAAAGTATTTTTTTCCAGATTTTTCATACCAGTTATAAAATAACCGACCTGATAAAGAAAATATCAATTCTTTATCACATCAGTTATTGTATAACCAATGTTATAAGGCCAATTTATGATGTCTATTATATAATACCTGATGTGATAAAGCCGGATACTAGCTTTTTCATGACTGTTATATAATAACTGATGTGAAAAAGTGTGGTACTTTCTTTTTGATGTCGGTTATTATATAACAAACATGAAAAATCTGTATGGATGGCTTTGTATCAGTAGTTATAAATAATCAACATTATAAATTTGATGTTAAAAATACATTTTGTACTAGTGCCCTTTTCTTTCATGATCAATAAGCACTGTAAATTTTTTCATATTCTTCAAAAATACAAATTTGGGACTTTTTGGACTATGTAGACATGTTTATCTAACTAAAATAAAAGGTAATAGTATATCATACAACATGGTTAAAATAAAATAACATTTGAGGATCATATTATAATTTCATACTAAGATACAAACATTTCATATCATGAATTTACAAATGAAGACAACACTAGTGCATCAACTAAATACACAACTAACATAATTTTTTTTCTAAAAAAATACATTGAGCCTATTTCATGGATAAAATAATTATATATCTTAGTTACATGGTTATTTTGAAAAGATACCTAATAGCTTGGGAGGTGGCCCAATTTGAAAGAGGCCACCTATCCGGTTTACTTACCAACGAAGGGAGTGGTTTGGGAATGGTATTGTGGAGTAACTTCGAGGGGAAATTATATAATTAGGGGGGATAATATAATTAGAATAAGTGCTATAATTATCCTTAATTAATTAATATAATGTTTAATAAATAAGGGGAGAAAAACCAAGAGGGGGATATTCAGTTATTTTTCAGTTGAGTATGGATGGTTCCAGGGCCCGTAGAGTCGTCTTCTTCTAGGAGGTTCATCTATAAATCTTTCTCTACTATACTTATTTTGACACAAATGGTAAATAATATAATATCTTGGATAATTTCTATTATCCTATTGAAATCACATATTAATTTGGTACTTTCATAGAGAGACATTGTTGTTTTTGGATAGTGTGGTTCTAGTGAGAGAATTCTAGATGGAGAGAGAATCCTAGAAGTTGAATTTGATTTGAATGTCCAATCACATGGAAAATAGAGTAGAAATTTTGAATATAGCTAATTTAGGTCTAATGATTAGAATTAATATTTAGGAAGCTAGTTTTTAGTGGCTAGAAGATGTGTATTAGTGACAGGAGGACACCTACCATCGGTAGGGACTCCAACTTCAGGAGTTGATCACTTCGATATCTCTAATTTTTCCGAGTCAAGTGTAGAGATCAATATGAGTTGTATATAAGGGTAAAAATGATGAAATAGAGGAAGGAAATAGTAGTTTTAATACTGGTTTAGTAAAGGGGAACCAGAACAAGGTAGTGATGGTGAGTCCCATATTCAGAGAAACTGAGCAGGGGGAGTTGCGTGATATTTCCAGGAAGACGAAGATGAAATTTTTTTATAGAGAGTATCCATTTTCATATATCACATAGACAAAAATATACTTCTCAATTCTGAAAATGTTGGAGGATATCAAGGTACCTCTGGGAAAATTAAGCATGGATGGAATGGTTCAGTACTGGATTAGTTTTTTGAGGTCTTCTTGTTTAGAACTTACTTGGAGGAAGTTGAAAGAGGAATTTATGGGACCATATGGGATTGTAGAGGAACAAGATCCCATGGTCTACTTGAAAGAACTTCAATAGATGGGGACAATGGATTCTTATATTGATGAGTTTGAATGGGTGGCATTTCGTGTACTATATTTTTCCTAGGGTTGGTATATGAGTATGTTCATAGGAGGGATTAAACTATAAATTGGAAGTAATATAATGATGCATGATCCAAGGTCTAAATCACATTTTCTTACATTGAAAATATGATTTGAGTGGGAGTTTATAGTTAAGGGAATTTTCAAATTTATAGAACTACAAATCTTGAACTTAACTTATGGAGGATAAAACATTGGTTGGATTCCTAGATGAATGAAGATTTCCCTTTAGGAGATGTGAATGTGTAGTAAAATAAGGAAGGAAATTATACCAAATGGAGGGGGGTTAGAAACTTATCTAGGGAAGAGTATGAAGATAAAAAGTCTAATGGGTTGTGTTACTATTGAAAACATAGGTATAAACCTAGACACTATTGTCTAGAAAAAGGATATAAGTTGATGGTGTAAGAATTAATTGATCCAAGGGAATAATATGGAGAGGATACTGAAAATGTAGCATCAAAGGAAGGGTAGATAGATATAGAGAGTTTGTGGGAACTGGAGATATTGGGAACCACTACAAGTGACCTGAAAGAAAGAATTTAGGAACCAAGTTTATTTTAATGGAAGGGAAAGTGGAAGGAATAACCTTGATGGTTTTGATAGATAGTGGGGAGAGTCATAATTTCATTTAAAGGAAGTTTATGAGACAGTTTTCTACTCATAAAGTTGAGATCAGTTTGTTTAACATCCTCTTGGGCGATGGACACTGAGTAGCCTCCAAAGGAATTTTTAAGTCTTTATGAATTGAGTTGAGGGTGGTTGAATTCATCATTGATGCTTATGTTTTTGATACAAATAGGACAAACTTGGTTTTGTAGATCTCATGTCTTGATACCTTTGGGTATGTAACAACTAATTAGAGGATAATAAAAATGGGATTTTACTGGGGTGGGAAGCATGTGGCATTGTAGGGTGTTATAACACCACTAAGTTTACCAGGGGATTTACAAAAATACTTGGTAAAGGGGAATAAATGGATGTAGATAATTTAATGTAAAATGATAAAGGGATAAAGAGTAGAAGAAACGTAGTTGGACCACATCCAAAATCAATAATTATAGAAGGTGTTAGAATAATACATCACTATATTTGATACTCCTAGAAGGTTGACCCCCTGAGGAGGGAAACTAACCATGACATTAAGCTTAAAATAAGGGTTGATCCTATGAATATCAGGACATAAAATCATTATTACCATATGAAAAATGAAATTGAAAGTCAAGTTTGGGAGTTGATGGGGTTAGGATTTATCAGACACAGTCACATACCCTATTCAAGCCTAATAATAATGGTTAAAAAGAAGGAAGAAGGGTGGAAGATGTGTGTTGACTTCTATGATTTAAAGAGAATAATAGTACCTGATATGTATCCAATTTTTGTAATTGAGGAATTAATATACGATTTTCATGAAGCAACTTATTTTACAAAGTTTTATTTAAATTTAGGTTCCACCAAGTTTGGATGAGGGAAGGGGATATTGGAAAAATGACATTCAAGACTCATGAGGGGCACTATAAATATGTAGTCATGGCTTTTGGATTAATGAACATGCGAACAAAATTCTAATAAACAATAAACAACATATTTTGATCTATGTTAAGGAAGGGTGTTTTAGTGTTTTTTGGTGATATTTTACCATACAAAATTGGATGGGAGGATCATCTAAAAATGTTGTAACAAATGTTACAACTGATGAAAAATAATAAATTACATGCCAACAAAAAAAAGTTATTTTGGGAGGAGAATGGTGGAGTATTTAGGTCACATAATTTCAGTTGAATTTGTTTCCATGGATCTAAAAACATTATAGAATTTAAAGGAATTAAAATTTACACAAAATATTAAGGAGGTAAGGGGGTTCCTCAGTCTTAACATACACTATCATAAGTTTATAAAAGATTGTGGAAAAGTAGTGAGACAATTGATAACTTTAACCAAAAAGGTATAATTTGAGGGGAGTGAGAAAGCACATTTGGCCATTGATGAACTTAAAAATAGATGAAAACTACCCCTGTTCTCAAATTACTATATTTTTTGAAATAATTTTTTATTAAATGTGATTCTTCTGGGTTGGGAATAAGCTTAGTCCAATTTCAAGGGGGAAATAACTTGTCTTACTATAGCAAATTTTTTTCTAAAAACAACTTGTCCATATATATTGAACAACCCTTGCCCTACTAGAAATTAGTATGGAAGGGAATCACCCTATTGGATGGTTATTCACCACCTGATGAACCATTTTAGACAGACTGACCTACCACTTCCTCCTCATTACTTCTAATAGGTGCACTACTAAATCAAATCATGAAGAACAAGCTCACTTGAATGAGGCACTTAGGATCAGGTGCATAGAGTAGACACACACTACCAGATATACTTAGAGGATACTTTCTTGAATTTTAATTACCAACTAGTGTGGCATAACACACACACACATTGTATCTTTCACGTTTCTCCTGCTTCATTCAGAGGTGATGAGACTCCACCTAGCTCAATTTTTGTTGGACACTTTGCACACAGTTGGTTTCACCTTGATCGACTGAGGCAGATGATACCATCTTACATACTAAATAAATTGAGAGTGTGAAACATGATATTTCTATGGGATAAAAAAAAACAGGTGTTAACAAAGGTGTTATTATTTTTGAAGATAATATTGGTATCAAGGGACGATGCCTATATCAAGATATGAGGTGATCCAACAACTTAGGAAGCTTTAAGTGACCCTCACCTCAATCCAACACCACCACCTAGACTGCATGCAAGAAATGAATTCTAGAATGGCAGTCCGAGAATTATTTGAAGCTGTAGGATGTGATTAGGATCATATGTTATAGTTCGAGGTAGATTCCCAAGTAAAGTTCTTGGACCATCAACTTTCTTCTGGGCTATAGGTGCAACCCAAAGATTGATTAGATCTATATCTGCCTCCTCACTCCTTCACACTACCTATAGTACATCCTAGGATGACTGAAAATTTAGAGGTGTAGGATCATGTTGCACTGACAGTATTATTTGGGGAAAATGGTAGATTCAACTAAGAAGAATATGATAGTTCAGTCTTGGGTTGGAAACTGGGATGTATCACTCAGGAATTTTTTGACAGAGGAGGGATTTGGGTTCTAGCTCCGTAGAGAAGGACCACACTGTATTTGTGAGCAATAAGGGAGACGAATATGGGATATTTCTTGGCATCCAAGAGCATGTAATATGTTTTTTAAAGGAATTCAAAAATAGATTCCTCCATTAGTAGTGTTGGGAAACCAACTGATGTTTGGTAATACCCAGTGCATAACGTATGGAGAAGAATTTGGAAGATCACTTGACTCCTTTGTATACATAAAAACTTTCTTCAATCTTGAGGACAAGACTTCTTTTCAAGGTGTAATGAGTGATAAAGACATGGATATATGGGAGTAGGGGTAAAAGAACCATTATAGTAGGGGAATATTAGTTGTTAAAATGTGGTTAGTATTTTTTTAGGCTGGGACCACATGAAGGTGTGTGTGTGTGTGTGTGTGGGGAGGGGGGGGGGGGTCTATTATAAATAAGTAGCAGGGGGTGAGAGGAGGTAGAAATAATTAACATAGAATCAGATTTGTCTTGGATTGACCTTCTGGATTAGGCAAAGAAAAATTTCTCTCTAGAATCATCCTTCTTCTTCATTATTATTCTACTCCATTTTGGTTCTCTGGTTTGATTCATAGATATATTTACAATAAATCTTATGCTCTTATCACAAAACTTAGTCAAATATCCTTGATCTTATTTTTTCTATAGGATTTCCTTCACCTTCACTATATTAATATCATGCACATGGGTGGCCTTTGACGTTCCCAAAAGTATTTTATTCAACCTTTTTCAACTTCAAATATCCTCAAAGCATCAGTTTCATCTTGTTGGCCAACTCAAGCACCTAAAAAATGATGAGAAAATCATAGGAGGGTGGAAAAATCTGAAAAAAATATAATGAGAATATAATATCAGAAGATCATTCCCAAAACATCAATGTTAGTGAAAGCCACTATAAATAATCCTTTTAAGAAAAAAAGGTGATTATAGGGGAAGGCCAAATTCTTGTTTAAGGAACACCCATTTGTCGTATTAATATTTATCATGCCATCTTACATCAAGGTTTTCTTTAACATTCACTATGTGGATCAATTGGATTGTATTAAACCTTACCTCTCAATCTAGGGTTTTAAATAGGATGTGACACTATATTTTTTGGATCAACACCATCTACATTTCCCACCTAAAATTGGGGATGAATTTATGGACTATGATTGTGACATTGTGTGTCTGAGTAATGAGGTGGTAGATCAGACGGTTTTCTAGAATTGAGTTTTTTAATATAGTTTTTAATATTTAGGAGAAATAGTTAGAGAGAGAAAAAAATACAATGACACATAAAATATTTCCCACCTTATGGTTCATCAGATTTTTTACCATGCAGGAATAACAAGTGTGACTGTGATGGTGGAATATGGGAAAACAATTGAGGGAGATGATGAAGGTAAGTGGGAGATGAAGGTCACTTGATGTAGAATATGATCATAGGTGGTGGGATCTTAGGTTGATGAGGTGAAAAATGATCTGTTTTTAGGATTCTATAATGATTTTATCCAATGATGAAGTTGAGAAGGCAAATACTGAAGAGATTTTATTTTATTTCTATTTGATTTTTTTCATTATATTTAATATGTGTTGATTGGATGTACATTTACACAATTATGAATTTCTATTTAAAATTTAATTTTAGGTACCTGCATTGTGTTAATGTGATAATGATGTGGTGGATAATTTTTGGTGTTTTTGTAAGAGGGAACGTGAAGTAAGGATGATTTTAAAAGATCTTCATAATGCCTATGCATCTTATGTTGGTTATGCTGGGAGAATTGGTTTTAGTGTGTATAAAAAACATGAAAATAATAGTAAGAAGGAAAAAACAATAATTACATTACTTATTTATACTTGTAACAAGGAAGGGTACAAAAAGATTGATAAGAATGATATATTTGTGAAAAATGTTAGTGTAGAGACAAGGATAGGTTTTCATGCTCCTATGGATGTTATTATGTTGTTCTCTAAGGAATATTCATGTAATTTATTTATAGATTATCACAATAATATATTGCATTATATTGATTCTTATTATTTTATGAGGACATAGAGAAAGGTGAATGAATTTCAGGCTATAGATTTGGAAGTTAATTATTTGATATAAATTAGGCTGGTTGATTCTTTCTCTTCAGTGGTGACTGTTACTGATGGTGACGATGTTTTAGGTTATAACTGATTTAATTAAATGAATTTCTTTGATCTAAATATCGAAGTGTTTTTATTGTGGGGGATGGTGTTGCCATATTGGAGTATTTGGAATGTTAATGTCAAAAAAATCCTTCATTTGTCTATGCCGCTCAATTTGACATGAATGAGCAGATTAAAATTATTTTTTTGGGCTGACCTGAAAATGAGGCTTGATTTTGAATAGTTTGAAGATGATTTTGTGTTCAATATGCATTTAGTAAAAGTAAAAAATTCAAACTTCTAGCTATTTTTTTTGGATTTAATCATTTTAGGGAAACTATAATATTTGGTGTGATATTGTTTTACGATAAAAAACCAGTTCTTTTTCATGGTTATTTCACAAATCTATTGAGGTGAAAAATATGAAGAGGTTGTTGACTCTGTTTACTAATCAAGATGCATCTATTGCAAAAAAAAAAAATTATACAAGGCACTTCCTGATACTCATCATGGCCTTTTTACACAACACATTTAATTCAAAATGGTGTAAAACACTTAGATAACTATATGAAAGATAGTTCAAGTTTCCTTTGTTCATTGAGGAAGTGCATGTTTGAGTTTCATAATGTGTTTGATTTTTAGGTGAAGTGGAGGACTCTTAAAATTCAATTTGGATAAGGTAAATTATCTTGGTTGTATGATGTATATACTCTCTGAGGAAAAAAATGGTCTTATTTATTTATGAAGGATATATTAACATTGACTCTATTTACTAATCAAGATGCTGCTATTGAAAATAAATATTTGAGGTACTTAATGATACTCATCATTCCATTTTTACATGAAACATTTAATTCAAAATGGTGTAAAACACCTGTGTAACTTGATGAAATTTGGTTCAATTTTCCTTAATTCTTTAAGGAAGTTCATGTTTGAGTACCATAATGTGGTTAATTTTGAGGCGGAGTGGAGGAATATTAAAAGAGAAGGTAAATCATCATGGTTGGATAACATATATACTTTGAGGAAAAAATGGGATCATTGGTTTATGAAGGATATATTAACATTGGGGATATGTACTACAAAATTATGTGAAAGTTTTAATGGTGGATTAAAAGATTTTATTCATTGTAGATTGCATGATGGTGATTTTTCAATAAATTTGAGAATTTTTTTAAAGTATAAACATCAAGAAGTGAACTCTGAATTCCAAAGTAGGGAAAAAATTCCACAAATTATGTTGCCTTCCATCCATTAGTTAGACAATATTCCATATGGATACAATAAAAACTTTATTGGGATATTTAATAATGAATATAAAATGTTTGGGGCATGTATTGTTAAATATTATATGAAATTGAAGTCTCATACTTATATGTTTTTAGAATACTGGGGTCTGGAAGAGTGTTTTAGATTTTACGTGATAATCATGATGGAATTGTGAAGAATTTTTGTAGAAAATTTGAATCGGTTGGAATATTATGTTGCCATATTTTAAAATTGTTTGATATACTTTATGTGAGATCTATTCTAGAAAATTAAAATTTGAAGAGGTGGACAAAAAGTGTGTGAAAATTTGACATTGGTGAAACTAATTATATTGATAAAGAGGTTGATAAGAATTTTATTAAATCCAAACATTAAAAATAACTAGATCGAATGACATTGAAATTGGTAACATTGGAACGTGTATAAAATCAATATCCCTATACCATGTGACAATGTGGGTAATATTCACTATATAGTTGGGAATTCTATTAAGATTAAAAGGAATCCAACTTGAAGAGGAGGAGATTGTGTGAAAAGATGTTTGGAGAGAACGAATCACAAGACCCATAGAAAAATAGTGATGATGTTGTTGGATCATCATTGATGATGGTATGATATATTTTCATAGTTTTCTTTAGTATAAAGAAATTATTCTGTACATTTCATTGTTTGTATTGTTTATGTCATTTATTTATTGGGTGTTTTTTATCAGATGAAAAGTGATGATGTGTTTTCTATGGTAGATATTGGTTATATTATATGTTTTATTTGTTTATTATTTTCCTTTACAAAATTGGGGATATTGTATGTTGATTTTTTTTACATATTATTGGAACAACTTCCAAAAAATTTGGGACTTTGATGTTGGAGGTGTGCCTCTACTATAAATGTGTACAATGCCTTTGTTCAGGCAACAATGTTTTATGAAAGAAGGGTTTTTGTTTAAAATATAGATTTGTGAATTCAAATTTGATCAAATAATTCATTTTATGCCATATATCTTTTCTAAGAGGTTCATTCAATGTAGTTATATTGAAATTTAAAAAGTAATATATAAATCAAATTCTTAAAAAATATAATTTTTTAAAAAAATGTTCATATTATAATTACAAAAAACTAGTATTTTCTTCCCTTCTAGGTGTCATTTTACATATCCAAACTTCTTCCTGTAGTGAAGTTAGTCTTAGAACAACTATTTCTTTGATATGTCAATTTTTTTGCAACATTGAAATCCTTATATCATCTATGTTGGGTTGTGTTAATGAAGTTGATATGTCCAAACCAGATGTTATTCTTCCGATCAAATCACAAATAAAAATTCCACAAACTAAACTTGTGGGGGATTTATGTGAAGTTTATTCAACTCGTAGATCAATTAATAGTTTACATTTATTTACATTATGTTTTGAGTTCCCAATAAACTACTCCATATATGAAATCTATAAAATGGTTTTAAGTGTTTCAATTATAATATAATAGTGCTGATATAGTTTTCTTTTTAGAAGATTTTATAAAACTTAAATTCTTACTACTGCATTGGCATCTTATATATATAAATATATATATCTTCCTCTCATTCCTGCCTTTGGTTGTATTTAATTGAAGTATACAAATATATTTTATTTTATATCTAGAATTACTATTTTCCCATGAAAGTTTGTTGTATTGATAGGAAAGAATAAGAATTGAGTTGATTTCAGAACTTCTATAATTGGGTTGCCGATGAGGATTCTTCTCATTAATTCATTCTGACCTTTGATTATACTCTACAAAAAAAATGTGCACATTTCATAAATTTTTATTCTATTCACCAATATTTAAAGTAAAAAAAATTCATACTTACAACAAAAATACTTTTAATTAAAACTGCTTCCTATGTAAAATTATTTATAGCACCAACTTCCTTACACTTTTCCTTAATAATCTCCTAGAAGGTATCAATAAACTTGTGTGAAAATATTTTAATGAAAATTAATTACAATATTAAATAATACTTTTAAATAGAGTATCCATGTTCAATAATTCTTATGTAGTGGGATGAATAAAATTTTCTCTGATATCTAATGGGATTCAACTTTGTGACATTTTATATATTTGAGATGAGACTTACTGAAATTCCCGTGTTTTTCAGATTTGATGCCCTATGTTCATCTCACAATCATATAAATCAATTATTTTTATGTTACTCTTCCATAGTTGAATGTATTGATGAGAGAGCACATGGTCTTTGATTGAGATAATTTGAGACACTTTATCCATGTATCCAATACTGTTAGTTATTTTTTTTTATATATGGTTCTCAAAAAATTAATAAAAATAATTTTACAAAACATTTTTAAGCATATTAAATCAAGAAAACAAAATTAAATAATTCTTTTAACCAATGGATCCATGTTTAGTAATTATTGTGTAGTGGTATGAATAAAATTGTCTCTAATATCTAATGGGATTCAACATTGTGACATTTTGTATATTTGAGATGAGCCTTGTGGAAATTCCCATGTTTTATAGATGTACTTCCCCATGTCCAGCTTCTAATCATACAAATCCATCAATTTTATGTCACTCCTCCAAGGATGAATGTTTTGGAGTGAACCATATCTCAGATCTAAATACCTATTTGACCTTGTTAAGGGAACTTAAAAAGGGGAGATTGTAAGATTCTTTATATTTCTTATTTAAGATTCCATCATGCTTACTCTATGGTTTATGTTGATATTGTGTCTTTCCTTAACATGTTGGAATTTTTTATAAAAGATACAAGTGATTCGATTCATATGAAAAGATCGTACCATTTCTTGAGGCATGGTCCTGGAAAAAGTCTATGTTCTGGGAAAATCATACTCTGCTTGGGAGCAATGAATAATTTCTCAACTCATTAATTGTTTTGTAGCATAACCTTGTTTATACACCAGACACTGATAGTTCGAAAGACTACTTGAATTTTTTACATCTATGATGCTCCCTATGACATATATCAACCTGAATAAGGTGGGGAAGTTACTTACCATAGACCCAGCCAGGTAGTCTCCCTTTTCCTCATAATTGTCTTGTATTTTCCTCCTTTTTGTTGGTGGTGGAAACTGCTATGGCCCTATTTAGTTTCGATGAAAACCTTGGGTTTCCTTCAATATGAAGGAATCCATCATTTTTTGTCTAATGTTTGATCAAAATTTATATGGGAACATGTTTATTTTTACCTATTCATGTATCCTATCATTAATATTCAAAGTCATAAGGCAGATCTTTATTGGTACCCCAAGGCATTAGAAGAGGTGGTCATTCACATGTTTAACTCTAACATTTTCTATCAATTTTTTCAAGATTGATGATTTTATTAGTGTTTGGGTTGGTATGATTCTTAATCCTTTTATTCCTCTATTCTTGTTTAGATTTTGAGATTCTTGTGTTTTCCTTAGGGAACTGAAAAGTAGTTATGATCAGTATAAAGGTGTCGAGATGGATCACTTACCATGACTTAGTGCTGAGTGTAACCACCAATTTTATACCTTTTGAACACTTCATCCCATTCAATATTAGGGATTACAAAGTCAGAAGCATACATATATTTCTTGGTGGATCAAATCCATCCAACCAAAGGGAAAAAATGAACTCATCAGGATTTCCCATAAAGGTTTTATTTGAGAGTTCTCTAAAGTTTTATAGCTTCATATCCTTCATAAGTCTATCTCTTCATTTCCAAGTTTCTCAAATCATATTTTCATGAATTTGACTGGGAAGAAAATATAATATTGTTTTAGTTTCTCCTCATTTATTATAAATAATGCTGACATTGAGTGGTTCTGGGTACCAATCACACTTTTCATCTAATAATCCTATGAGAATGTGATCTCTAAAAGAGAAGGTATAGT
The DNA here is from genome assembly GCA_963277665.1 of Viscum album. Lineage (NCBI taxonomy): Eukaryota > Viridiplantae > Streptophyta > Magnoliopsida > Santalales > Viscaceae > Viscum > Viscum album. Next base: position 28,329 of record CAUJRU010000568.1, read on the forward strand.
GAGTGAGAATCATAAAAAAAATTGACTCAAAAACAAATGATACATGTGATAAAATGAAATTAAAGTAATATTTCAAGAAGGAAATGATACCGAGTTGGATTATCTAATAATTCTTCATAATAATCATAAAGTAGTTTTTAGTGGAATCATGAAAAGACAAGTGGGTTTACTTAAAAAATTTAACTTAGATTAATAATGGAATTAGAAATAATTTTTCATAATAAGAGTAATTTTTTTTATGATTTTTTTGAGAACCATGTCCCCTCAAAAACAAATGATACATGTGATAAAATGAAATTAGAGTAATATTTAAAGAAGGAAATGACACTGATTTGGATTATCTAATAATTATTTATAATAATCATTAAGTATTTTTTAGTGGAATCATGAAATAACTAGTGGGTTTACTTAAAAAAATATAACTTATATTGATAATGGAATTAGAAATAATTTTCCATAATAAGAGTAAAATTGTTTTTATGATTTTTTTGAGAACCATGTATAAAAAAATAATAAAAAATAAGATTGGATACATGGATCAAGTGTCTCTAATTAGTTATATCAAAGAACATATGCTCTATCATCAATAATTTTCCCCAGTTCTCTCAAATGACTAGATAAAAAACCATTTATGCACCATATTAACCATTTTATTACATTATCAATGATGCACTTATGTGCATACGAAATTTCCATTATTTTATGCATATTTAAAATTGCTCTTTGGATCAATTGTTAAGTTTTTACAACCTAATAATTTCTTTATCTATGGAATTTAGTCATCAAAGGAAGGTCTAAGAAGAGTTGTCATGAACCAAGAAATTCAGATGGAAATCAGAGGCTTTTGAACCCTTTTTTTCCATGGTGCATGGTTTCTAACAAGTCATGAAAACCATGCACCCCAACCTAGATAACCATGAATACCCAGTAGACTCTATATAGAACCAGTCACATGCCCTCTATGTAGTTTTCCAGACCGTGCAGATCCTCTAGGAAACCATACAAAATATACTTGTAAGGCAACAATGGCCTTTCACACAGTCTCTACATGGTTAACCAAACCATGCGGACCATCCTGGGAAACTGTGTGCCTCAAATACCCAAGAAAAAACCTTAAGAACAGTCTCCACATGGTTACACTAACCATGTGGTAGTCAATAGGTGGCCACCTAATTTCTATCTACCCTTACTAACCACCATTTAACTTGGGATTTGGACCCCTAACCACCCTTAACACTGGGGGACAACCAATTAATGATATCTAGACCATTTTAAAGGGCCATCATCATCTGGGAGGCAATCAATCATTGGGAGGAGGATCTTGAAACCCATTCTATGAATTTTTGGATGATTTTATCTTGGGATTTTACTTAAGAAAATTTTCAATTCCTTATCAGGTGTAATGAACACCAAAGGTATGAAGATCTTGTTTGTCATAATTTATTCGATGTGTAGCTAATTCCTTGTATGTTTTGGGGCTATGGGAAATGGATATTATTTGGTAATTGAATCCACTTATTTTGTTTGTGTTAGTTCATGTTATATCTCATAATTCTCCTACATCTCCTTTCTTTCTCTTACTAGAAACTCCGTATTAGATTAAGAATGGAGCTTATAAGTATCTCTAGGGGAATTATGATGAGTAATCCCATGACCATTGGATGCACTCTTCATATCAGAAGGGTTTTATTTCTTAGAAATTTTTTAAAAACCAATTATTGGACCAAGAATTTTATTTTTATTAACTTAATCAGAACTCACTAGACCAAAGGAGTTTCATTACATTTGAATCCTAGATATTTGAGTTATTATGAACAACAAAACATGATAAGATAATTGATTTTTGATGATATTCATAACCATCCACATCCCTAATGCATTTCTTCTAATGTCTGTTAAAAACAGTTTCAACATCTTCTTATTTTTTGTAAACCTTAAGGAATTTGGAAATTGAATCACTCAACCATCCAAAAAAAATCTCATAACCCTAAAATATTGAATCTAAATTTAGAAAACATTTAGTTAATTAATCACGACTTTGGTTACTGAACACTTTAAATATCCATATGGATCAAACCTATACTTACACTGTACTAGTTGTGGGAGTGGGTATTTTAATTTGGGCCATCGAAAGTAACACTTTTTCCAAAATGACACCAAATTCTGGTGTCATTTCAAAGGATAAATAAAACGGTGTTTTGCCAAATTGAGTTTGTAGTAGTTGAGTAAAACAAAAATTATAAATTCTAAAAAATTCAAATCTTAACCCCATTTTTGTTTTTAGTTATTTTTAGTTTTCCCTTTTACACTTGGTGTGTTTTTTAGTGCTATGTTGGACCGTAGGTGCATGAGACCCTAGATTACTCATTCCAAGAGTGATGAGTCAACAAAAACACTATCATTTGGCCTGAAAATTGAACTAACAATATCCAGGAGACATCGAACACTTATGGGAGAACACAATCAAAACTCTCCCATGATGAATATGGAAGAGGAATAACTGGCCGTAATCCATGGATTTGGACAACAATTTCATTTGATGGGAATTAAAATCAATATCTAATCGTTGATAGTGAACCAAACCACCATTAATCAACCAAATTTATGGAGTAAATTCTAAAGAACCATCAAATACCACGGACTAAATTTATACCAGGTTATGTCCAACAACAGCCATATAAGTATCTTCCACAAGAGAGGCTACCATACATGCCTCTGAATCAATGACCCTACTTTGAACAAGAGAAAAAATATATGCCACAACCTCCTCAAGAATAGATACCTCCACACTGTACCCTTATGGAGTATGGGTTTCCCTTAATTCATGGAGAGGATACGAGAATTGTTAGGCTACCGATGCAAGCACAAAATATTGAAATAAATTTATCCATTATTCAACTCATCCAGAATACGATTCAGTTTGGGGGTTTTCCAAGCGATGAACCCAATGCCCATCTCTCAAATTTTTTAGATATATGTGACACATTTTATTACCACAGAGTGTCAGAGGATGATATTTGGATCTATTTGTTTTCTTTTCCTTAAGGGAAAAAGAAAAATATTGGAGGGATAACCTAGAATTACATCCTCACTTGAGAGGCATTGACTAAAGAATTTTTTCTAAGTACTCCCCCTCCAAAATGGTGAAGTTAAGAAATGATATTCATAACTTTCATTAGTATGAGTCAGAATATTTGTATAAATCATGGGAGTATTTCAAGTAGATGTTAAGGAAATTCCTTCATCATGGATTCCCACTATGGATGAAAGTTAAAACCTTATATGGGGGTCTTATAATGAACAAAAAGTCTATGGTGTATGTAGATTTTGGAGGAACTGTCATGAGGAACTCTCCTAAATAAATATTTGACATTTTGGAAGATGTGTCAACAAATAGTTTCTAATAGAATTATGAGTGGGGAACTCAGAAGAGAGGTATGCATAACATTTATTCCACTATGATGATGTCTTCTCAACTTGATGCCATGTTAAAGAAGCTTGATGCATTGAAATTAAAAACAAATTCACAAGTTCAAGTAGCAAGACATCTGACTTGCAACAAATGTGGTGACAAACACATCATGGTTGAATGCACGTGGTTAAGTGTCAGCTCCTCAAAAAGTGAAGTGAGTTATGTTTCTCAAAAATGAGGACCAAATATGTTCCCTCAATATTAGAACCCTGTATGTCAAGATAATGAAAATATAGGTTGGGGATAAAAACAACACAATTCTTAGCCCCGACCCCAGAAACCACCTGGGTTGGCCCACCAGAATTAAAAAATGCACATATGATACAACATTAAGAAAGTCAATATAAACAAGGGTCATTTGAGAAGCAAGGGTATCAAAACTCTCATACAAAACAACCTCCTCAGCAACCACAATAACAACAAGTTGTTTAGAAACAACCTCGGTAGGAACAAACATCAATGTTAGAAGAGATGATGTCTAAGTTAATTACTACAACTAAAACTAGATTCCAAAATCAAGAATCATCCATTTGAAGCCTACAAAACTATATTGGATAGTTATCCAATCAACTCTCTATGAGGAAACCTGGAACACTATTGGGTAACACAGAAGAAAACCCATGGGAGGAAGCCAATGCAATAACCTTAAGAAGTGGGAAGGAGCTACCTCAATAAGAAACTACAAATAATGGGGGAGATGAAGCTAAAAATACAAGTAGATACTCTCAATATTTGAAAAAATAAGCTGAAAAAGAAGAGATTCCCTTACCAAAAGAGTTATCCAAAGGGAAGGGTTCAGAGAGAGCCTGTACCTAGAGGTCTTTCACCAGTCAGTTGGTGGGTACAGACAAAGAGTCTGTACCCCCATACCCTACACGGGCTAGCAGGTGCAGGTTGGCTAAAAATCTCACCCTACCTATGAGCGATCTAGAAACCAAAAAGACAAAAAAGGCTCCATGCTTGATTCAACATACCAGGGTGTGACAATAAGCCTCAGCGTGCCGTAGTTTTCAAAAAACCCCCCGACCGCCTTCGCCGTGGTCTACACCCGCGCCACCCTATCCTTATGTCCAGCTGGTGCTTTACTGCTGTATGTGTCCAGCTAGTACCCAAACCATATTAATCTGGAACCGGATACCAGAACCCTATTTAATCCGGAAGTTAAGGAGACCTCAACCAACACTACAGGCCGGGTCAGGACACAAGCGGCAGATTGCGCAGCAGCTTCGGGAGCAATCAGAACAGTAACAATCAACACCAAGCAGCAACTGCAAACATTTTTGTAAGCATGGCAGCCCTTGGGGATTTGAAGATTAAGACATGCAGTTGCAACCGGATCATCAAGGACCTGCGTTCCTATGAGAAAGAAGTGAAGAAAGAAGCTACCAAGTCAGAGGATAATTTTTTTAATGGGTTTTTGAAATTTTTTATTTGCCCAAACGGGTTAGGTCTTGGCATATTTTTAAAAATAGGGCTGAGATGCGTGAACCCCATTCATGCATCCCCCATCCCGAGAAGATGCGTGAACGGGGATCACACATCTTTAATCCGAGCGAGATGTGTGAACCCCATTCACACATCCTTCGCGAATCAGATGAAGAATGCGTGAACCCCGTTCACGCATCATGCATAATGTTTTAATTTTTATTTTTTTTGTATTTTTATTTTTTTTGTTTTTTTGTTTATATATATATATAAATATATAAATAAAACAAAAATTTTCAACAGAATTTATCTGCTATTTAATATCCAGTAGTTCTGCCGTTACTGCAGTCTGGATTCTGACAGACACCCTCACCCAGGGCTCTCTTTTATAAGAGGGCTAGCCCTGGAAATCGTTCTGCATTTTCGATGTGGGATTCAACTTCTCTCTTTCCTGCACAGAACATTTTGCATTTCCGATGTGAGATTCTGTTTCAAGTACGTGACTTTGAAAGACTATAAAATAAAAACTATAATACCAATATAAATGAAACTTAAAACATGGATTAAACATATAGGAAATTGTTGAAAATAAAAATAATTTCATAAAAAATGTTGATAAATAATAATTTATAAGCTTTCAAAGCCACCAAAATGAAACTTAAAAATGTTTCAAATACATGTCTTTAAAAGACTATAAAATAAAAACTATAAGACAAATATGAATAAAACTTAAAACATGGATTAAATATATAAGAAATAATTGAAAATAAAAAGAATTTCGTAAAAAATGTTGATGAAAAATAATTTATAAGCTTTCAAAACCACCAACTTGAAACTTAAAAATGTTTCAAGTACGTGGCTTAGAAAACCTATAAAATAAAAACTATAAGACCAATATAAATGAAAATTAAAACATGGATTAAACATATAATAAATAGTCAATGATTAATTAGTTAATTAGTAATATAATTAATAATTAGTTAATAATTAATATAATTATTAATTATTAATTATTAATTATTAATTATTAATTATTATTTACTAATATACAATAATTAATTAGTTAATAAGTAATATAATTATATAATAATTAATTAGTTAATTAGTAATATAATTATTAATTAATAATTAATTAGGTAATTACTAATATAACAATTAATTATAATTATTCATTATAATTATTAATTATTGATTATTAATTATTAATTAGATAATAATTAATTAGTTAATTTTTAATATAATTATTAATTATAACTATTAATTATTTATTATATAATAATTAATTAGTTATTTTGTAATATAATTATTAATTATAAAATAAATAATTAATTAATTTGTAATATAATTAGTAATTATAATTATTTATCATAATTATTCATTATAATTATTTATCATAATTATTCATTATAATTATTAATTATTATTTATTAATTATTAATTATATAAGAATTAATTAGTTAATTAGTAATATAAGTATTAATTATAAAATAATTAATTAATAATATAATAATTAATTATAATAATTAATTATATTTAATAATTATTAATTATATACTAATGAATTAGTTAATTATCAATTAATAATTATATTACTAATTATTAATATAATTATTAATTATAATTAGTCATTATTAATTATTAATTATATATGTAATAAATAATTATTTATTAGTATTATAATTATTAATTATATAATAATTAATTAGTTAATTAGTACTATAATTATGAAATATAATTTTTAACATAATTATTAATTATAAGTAGTAATTATTAATTATATAATAATTAATTAGTTAATTAGCAGCATAATTATTAATTATTAGTTAATTAATTATTATATAATTAATAATTATATTACTAATTAACTATTTAATTATTATATAATTAATAATTATATTACTAATTAACTATTAAATTATTATATAATTAATTATTAATAATTGATAATTAATATTTATAATGAATAATTATAATTATTAATTATCTTGTTAATTTACTAGTTAAATAATGAATTATTATATAATTAATAATTATTTTACTAATTAAATAATTAATTATTATATAACTAATAATTATATTACTAATTAACTAATTAATTTTTATATATTTATTAATTATATTACGAATTAACTAATTAATTATTATATAATTAATAATTATATTACTAATTAATTATTATATAATTAATAATTATATTACTACTTAATTATTATATAATTAATAATGATATTACTAATTAAATAATAATTATATTACTAATTAACTAATTAATTATTATATAATAAATAATTATGTTACTAATTAACTAATTAATTATTATATAATTATATTAGTAATTAACTAATTAATTTTTGTATATTAGTAATTAATAACTAATATATATATTAATAATTAAATAATTTATAATTATATTGATTAATAATTAATTAATAATTATATAATTAATAATTGTACTACTAATTAACTAATTAATTATTAATTATTTCTTATATGTTTAATCCATGTTGTATGTTTCATTTATATTCTTCTTGTAATTTATATTTTAGTCTTTCAAAACCACATATTTGAAACATTTTTATATTTCAAGTATGTGTGTTTGAAATATTATAAATTATTTTTCATCAATATTTTTTATTAAAATATATTTATTTTCAACTATTTCTTATATTTTAAATTCATGTTTTAATTTGCATTTATATTGGTCTTATACTTTATATTTTATAGGATTTCAAAGTCACATACATGAAACATTTTTAAGTCTCAATTTGATGGTTTTTAATGCTTACAAATTATTTTTGATCAACATTTTTAGGAAATTATTTTTGTTTTCAACTATTTCTTATATGTTTAATCAATGTTTAAAATTTCATTTATATTAGTCTTATAGTTTATATTTTATAGTCTTTCAAAGTCACGTACTTGAAATACATAAAACATTTTTAAGTTTCAATTTGATGGTTTTGAATGGTTATAAATTATCTTTTATCAATATTTTTTGTGAAATTCATTTTGTTTTCAACTATTTCTTATATGTTTTATCAATATTTAAAATTCTATTTATATTAGTGTTATATTTTATATTTTATAGTCTTTCAAAGTCACGTACTTGAAATACATGAAACATTTTTAAGTTTCAATTTGATGGTTTTGAATGGTTATAAATTATTTTTTATCAATATTTTTTATGAAATTAATTTTGTTTTCAAAAATTTCTTATATGTTTTATCAATATTTAAAATTTCATTTATATTAGTGTTATAGTTTATATTTTATAGTCTTTCAAAGTCACATACTTGAAATACATGAAACATTTTTAAGTTTCAATTTGATGGTTTTGAATGGTTATAATTTATTTTTGATCAACATTTTTTATGAAATTATTTTTGTTTTCAAATATTTCTTATATGTTTAATCAATGTTTAAAATTTCATTTATATTAGTCTTATAGTCTATATTTTATAATCTTTCAAAGTCACATACTTGAAACAGAATCCCACATCGGAAATGCAGAATGTACTGTGCAGGTTAGGAAGAACCTGTATCCCACATCGAAAATGTAGAATAAATTTTAGGGCAAGTCCTCTTATAAAAGGGAGTCCTGGGTGAGAGTTTTTTTCAGAATCCAGACTGTTGTAATGGCAGTGCTACTAGATTTTAAATTGCGGATAAATTCTGCTAAATTTTTTTGTTATATATATATATATATAAACAAAACAAAACAAATAAAAATAAAAAAAACAAAATTTTTTAAAACTAGTAAAAAAACATTCTGCATGATGCGTGAACCCCGTTCACGCATCCTTCATCCGATTCGCAAAAGATGCATGAACGGGGTTCACACATCTTTCTTGGATTGAAGATGCGTGAACCCCGTTCACGCATCTCGGACCCATTTTTAAAATTATGCCAAGACCTAACCCGTTTGGGAAAATAAAAAATTTCAAAAACCCATTAAAAAAAATTATCCCAAGTCAGAGGATATGAAGGAGAAAGGCACTGATCCTTACGACCTTAAGCAATAGGAAAGTGTGGTTGCTGAATCAAGGATAATGATTCCTGATTACCGCAAATGCCTCGAGAACTCAATTCATGACCTCAAAAGAAATTTTGGTCGAGTTGGAGGGGAAGAAATCGGGAGGTAAGGAAATCAAAGAAGCAAAAACAACAGTAAGGGAAGCCGAACATGTGTTTGAAATTGCTTGGACTTATCGATAGCCGTGGAACTGCTAGTTTTATTAGGCTTCCACATATCAAAATTAACTTATGCTATGATATCCATGTGATATAATGACATGGTATGATGACATGATATGTAATTTGAATGTTGTTCCTCATAATATACTATTATATGCTTTTTACTTAAAAAAAGGGAAGGGTTCAACACATGATAAAGAAAAGGAGGTGGTTAAACCTTATGAACCAACCATGCCCTTTCTAAAATTCTTGATGTAAAAGAAACTGGATTAGTAGTTTAAGAAATTCATGGAAGTTTTTAGGAAACTCTACATCAACATACCCTTTATAGAGGCATTAACTCAAATTCCCACCTACACAAATTTTATGAAAGAGATCCTTTCCAAAAAAAAATAAAAATAGAAGATTTGGGTACCATTTCTCTCAATAAGAAGTGTTCTATGGTGGTAAAACATTAAATTCCTCCCATGATTCAAGATCTTGGGAGCTTCTCTATTCTATGTATAATAGGATCTTGTGATTTTGGGAAGGACCTTTGTGACTTGGGGGCTAGTGTGAATTTAATTCCTTTTGGTGTTTTCAAAAAGCTGGGATTGAACAAACTGAATCCTACTCATGTAGCACTACAATTTTATGATCACTCAATCAAATAATGAAAATGGATCCTTAAAGATGTGTTGGTGAAGGTTGGGAAGTTAATTCTCGCAGAGTATTTCATTATACTTGACATGGAGGAAGATGCAGAAGCGCCACTGATTTTAAGGAGACCCTTTTTCACTATGTGTAAAGTTTTTATTGATGCTTATCAAGTTGAATTGATATTTAGAGTGGGGGATAAAAGAGTGTTCTTTAATGTTCTCAAAGTTGTAAAAAAAGCCTCATTTGTGGAAAGTGAGGAATTATGTGCTTTATCAATAGTCAAAGATTATATTGACTACAAAGAAATTGATGGTGGATATTTTTCTTCTATCAATGAGCTGTATTCAATTGAAATACAACATGCATATGAACAAGAAGATATGCAGTATATTTCAGGACATGGTGGTCATTATTAGCAGCGAGCATTAATCCCAGATAGTTTGGAAATAGAATAAGTTGAACCTATTATATCTTTAGTTATTAAGGCTATATAACTTGAAATTAATCCTCTTACATCATATCTAAAGTATGCGTATTTGGGAGACAATAATACACTTCCTGTCATTCTCAATGCATCCCTCATAGAAGATCACGAGGCTACACATTTGAAGGTTCTAAAAATAAGAAAGAAAGATATTGGTTGGATGATGGATAACCTTAAAGGAATCAGTCCAATCATTTGTACCCACAATATACTTCTTGATGAAGGAGCTAAACCATCTTGAAAACCACAATGATCACTAAGTCTTCTAATGAAGAAGGTTATGAAAAGAAAAGTGATCAAGTTATTAGATGTTGTAATTATATACCCAATTTTTGAAAGTTTGTGGGCCAACCCCTTTCAAGTGGTCCCAAAGGGGGGGGTATCACTGTGATTTCAAATGAGAAGAATGAATCGATTTAGACTCAAAAAGTTATGGGATAGAGGGTATGCATCAATTACATAAAGATAAATGACACCAAATTGAAGTACCACTTACCACTCCCATTCATGGATTATATGTTGGAGTGTTTGGCAGGGCATGAATTCTACTACTTCTTAGATAGTTATTCTGTATATAACCAAATATCTATTACCCTTGAAGATCATGAGAAGATCACCTTAACATGAGAATACAAAAAATTTTCCTACCGTTGTATGTTCGTTGGTATGTGTAATTCTCCATCCACATTCCAGTGGTGTATGTTAGCTATTTTCCATGAAATGGTGGAGAAAATTCTATAATTTTTCATAGATGACTTCTTTGTATATAGGAATTCATTGAATACATGCTTGAAGTAGTTCAAAATTGTACTATAAGGGCGTGAACAGACAAATATGGTTTTGAATTGGGAAAAATACCATTTTATTGTGCAAAATGTTATTTTATTAGGCCACCAGATCTCTGATAAAGAAATTTAAGTGGATCCCGTGAAGATAGATGTGATAGAAAACTTTCCCATTCCCACTTCTATCCATGAAATATAGAGATTTATTGGGAATACAATATTTTATTAATAGTTTGTATGTGATTTTTCCAAGATAGATCAACCATTAAACATTTTTTTAAAAGGATGTAATCTTTTAATTCAATGAAGCTTGTGTTGGGGCATTTCAACTTTTGAAACAAAGATTGGTGGAAGCTCCGATCATAATTTATCCAAATTAGGATGAGTAGTTTGAGTTCCTGTGTGATACTAGTGATTATACTATGGGGGAAGTCCTTGGGTAGTGGCTTGATCATATCTTACAACCTATTTTCTATGCTAGTTGTGCCTTAAATGAACCTAAAATAAATTATACCACCACAAAAAAAGAAAATTTGTTGGTTTTTTTTTTCATTTGGTAGATTTCAATAATATTTAGTATTGTAAAAAGTCATTTTTTATACAAATCATGTAGAACTCAAATTATTTTTAAACAAGAAAGATTCAAAGCCATAATTGATTCACTAGGTGCTTCTTCTCTATGAATATTATTTTGAGATTCATGACAAAAAGGGAAGTGAGAACTTGATTATTGATCATCTCTACCATATGGAATTAAACCACTTGAAAAAATAGGAAGACAAAGAGGTCAAAGAAGAATTTACATATGAGAACATATGTTCATTAGCTATTGCAACCCATCCATGGTTCACTGATATCACCAATTATATGGATATGGGAGTGCTCCACCCTAATCTCTCTTACTAACAAAAGAAACTCTTTTAATCGGAAGTGAAGAAATAATTTTGGGAATATTACCTACTCTTATGATCATGTGGAGATTGCATAATTCGCTGAAGCATGATAGATGTTGAAATCAATGGTATTATGGAATTTTTTCACTCATCTTCTACTAGAGGGAATCATGGGCTGGACCGCACAACTGCTAAAATTTTACAATCTGGATTTTTCTATCCAAGAATGCATAAAAATTCCCAACACTTTGTGGAAGGATGTGATAAGTTCCAGTATACAGGTAATATAGGGTGTAAAGATGATATTCCTCAACACCCCATTCTTGAAGTCAAAGTATTTTATGTGTGGGGTATTGATTTCATGGGGCTATTTCCACCATCATACGGTAACACATATATTTTGTTATGTGTGGATTATAATTCTAAATGGGTGGAACATGCTGCGACATCCCAAAACATGGTGAAGGTCATCATCACTTTTATGAAGAAGCACATATTCAGTAGGTTTAGTGTTCCTCGGGTCCTCATCAGTGATAGGGGACACATTTTAATAATGTAACGATGAGAAATGTTCTGATGAAATGTAGGGTGAAGTACAAAATGAGTACACTATACCATCCCAAATATAGTGGTCAACTGGAAGTTTCCAATGGTGAGCCTAAAATAATATTAGAAAAGATAGTGGGATAATCAGGGAAGGATTGGTATAAAAATATAGACGATGATCTATGGGCCTACCATACCACTTTTAAAACTCTGTTGGGCATGTCCCCATTTCTATTGGTCTATGGAAATCTCTTTCACTTAACTGTCAAGATTGAATATAAGGAATAATGGACTATCAAAGATTTGAAATATTATTATAAGGTTTCCGAAGAAAAATGGAAATTCCAATTGTCTGAGCTTAATGAGATTCGATAGAAGGCTTATGAAAATGCCAGGCTTTACAAGGAGAAAATGATGGTGGATGATGACTGCTTGATTTTTCAAAAATCCTTACAGTCCAGTTATTAAGTATTTTTATTTAACTCCTAGTTGATGTTATGTCTAGGTAAGATGAAGTCCCAATGGTTGAGACCTTTCAAAGTGATTAAAATTTTCCCCCATGGTGTAGTGGAAGTTGCAAGCGAGGATGGAAAAACATTCAAGGTGAATAGAAAATGTCTCAAACCATACTTTCAAATAGAGTACATGGTGGGAACATTCTCTACCACACATTTAAGTAAATAAGAGGCCCAAGAATTTTGTTCTTGAGACAATAAACTTAGCACTAACTAGAAGGTAACCTGACATTTCAAAATTTATCAAAACAATTATTTCTTAGCATGTTGTTAGGGGATAATGTAAGTGTGTTTTTCATTTTTATGTGTTTTAATTATAGGACTCATAAAAGGTGATAGATTTTCATTGAATATTTATTATGATCTACTTAAATATTCTATGTAAATCTTAAATCATCTTTTAAAATAGTTAGGGACCAAGGGTTTTAGTTTTAAAGGGATTAATTTTATTCAAATGGGAGAAAATCAAAAAAAATCAAATAAAGAGGCACACACATGGTTTTTGTATGGTTAAACAAACCATGTGCATTAACCGTGTACTTCATATTCCACATTCCAGTTGACAATAGCATGATTACCACATGGTTCATTAAATCGTGTGAAGTAACCATGAACCATTTTAAATCCCCAAATTTTTAAGAACTTAAAAAATAATTACACTAATTTAACACCCCCAAATTGTGCACTCCTCCCCCTCCTAGCCATGTACAACCTTGGACCCACCCTCTTATTCAACCCTCAAGCTTCCATTATTCTTCCTCCACCGAATTCAACTCCAAGGTAAGCTTCCCTCTCTTCTTCTCCCTCTCTCTCTTCCTTTATTTATTTATTCTCCTTCATCTTCTCCTTATTTCTCTATTTCCCTTATCCTCCTTCCCTAGGGTTATGGAAGCTGCATGTTTTTCCCATACCCCTTTTCAATTTTAGTTTTGTTTTCAAATATAGGTTTTCTCTACCCTTCTTCAAAACCATTCTTTCCAAAACCTCCGACCACACACTTGCATAAACAAATTTTTCCAAAACCCAATTTTTATACATTAATTGTCTAGATTTGTGGGTTTTTATAGGTTTTTTAGGAATTGTATATGGGAAATTAAATTTTATTTTTATCATTTCTTTAATTGTGAAATTTCTAACCTTTGTATTAAAATGCCAATAGGATAAGAAACCCAATATCAATGGCTACTTCAGAACGTTCATGTGATTCTAGATCTTCCAACCTCCTAAGTCCCCACGTTAAATTTAGAAATAAAGAAGTTCTTAAGTGTTATCGAGTTCTAGTCACTCATGATGTCAACACTGAACATTGATTTTCATCACAAAATTTGAGGCCTTGTGTGTTTCTGATGAACTGCAGAGGATGATTTCCCATGGAAACCTTACCGAGGCACTTGTTGTCCACCAACCCACTTTTTAAGGAACTAGTTCTAGAGTTCCCTGCCACATTTTAGTGTTGAAAAATATACTCCATTTATGAGAAAAGAAAATTGGCAGAGGATACTAGTGATGTTATGTTTCTCCTTATGAAACATTTCCACAGTTTTCATCTAGGAGAATTTTCCACATTTTCCACCCTCTATGATCATGATTTTGTTCAGAGAATGGTGTATTATGAGGTAGCATGGGATTGGGACCCTAAAAATGCTAGGGAAATTTGGACCACAATTTCCCAACCCTTCTCACCTTATATACCACAAACCTCTAAGGCCTCCCAGCTCCTGAACCCCACACATCAGTTTCTCCATTGGATCATCACCACTTGTTTTAATGCCTAATTAGATAGCAAAGGTAATATCATCTTTCAACACTTATTCAATTTTCAATCCATGATTACCATGGGACCATTCAAATTTGACTTTTTTTACCCAATACCTCCAACACATGTTCAAAAATACCAAGGGAAAATTTTTTAGAGGCCCTTATATCACCCTACTCAATAAGAAACTTGATATTCAATTTGATGTTTCCACTTTTATTGAGCTACCCCATCCCTCCCATTCAATCTCTGAAGTTATAAAGGATCAAATAACAACTGAAGGGGGGGGGGTTTGAATCAGTTGTTCATTTTTGAAGTGTTTAAAAAATTTTAGAAACTCAACCCTTGAAACCTATTAAGATTAATTTCCTTATCACCTTTTAGTAAATACTCATGCATGAAAAAGTAGTAAATAAAGTAAATCATGAAAGATTTAAAAGGTTGGGAATTAATGTGAGAATCTACATCCTTTCCATATCCACTCCTATGGGTCTATGAAAATAAACTATTATAAAGAAGTGAATATAACTTGTGTCAACTCCCATTAGACACCTTATATCTCATGATAGGAAAGATTATGATGATTCCCATCAGTTTACAAAGTTTCTTATAGAATAATTGATATAAAACAAAGGAATACGACTTTATTCAATTTTCTCCATAAAATCTTAATCTAGATCCTTAGTCTTATTTTAATGGATCTGAATCTCTCAATCCGATGAGGTCAATAAAATTATCCCTTACTCAATATTCACTTCTTAAATTCTGCTAAGAAACATAGTCTGATCTTCCTTAATATGATTGACTCAATTCAATAGAATCAATACGATGAACCCATTCTCAATATGTAAAAACCAAACTCTGCTAAAAAACTTAGTTTAATCTTCCTTAGTCAAATTGAATCAATACAATGTACTCAATAAAACGAACCCATTATCAATCTAGAAAACTTAAAATCTTCTCAAATGATCAATATGATCTTCTCAATATGATTTTTCTCAATATGATTCTCTTATATGGTAAAAAAAACTTTCAGGTGTATGATCTTCTTCTGAGATCTCATTATGGAAATAAATTTCACTTTAATTCTTCAACACTCCACCTTTTAAATTTTCATAAAAGTTAAAATTAATGAATGATCTGAGCAAGTATTTATAGGCGACTCAGAAAAGAAAGAGTGGGGGACTTTAAAACTTTCCCTGATTCCTTAGATTTCAAAAATCCTAAAATATCTCACATTTAAACTTTAACTTTGACTTCTTCAATCCTCCACATATTTCGTTAATATTTATAAAAAAATGAATTTCAAGTTTGACCACTTAAAATGTTCAAATATCTTCTTCTCCATAATCATAATTCTTGAACTTCATGTCTTTTCTTTAGTATGATGAAACCTCCTCAGCTCATTACGATGAAACTTCCTCAGCTTTAGTTTCCTCTACTTATTATAATCTTCCTTTATTTCTTAGCTCATTAAAATATATCTTTATTTCTCATCTCATTATGTTATGCCTTTATTTTTTTCTTATTATGATCTACCTTTATTTCTCATCTTATTACGATATGTCTTTCTTTATCAGCTCATTACGATCTGCCTTTATTTATCAACACATTATGACCTATCTTTATTTATTATATCATTACGATCTGATTGAATTTCTTTCTTAGAGTTAGTCTAATATAATCCTCATAATGATGGAATTCTCATTACGATGGAATTCACATTATGATGTATTTTCCTATTACGATGGAAATCCCATTACAATGATTTTCCCACAACAATGGAAAGTATTAAATAATGAATCCACTTTACAACTTTGAACTTCTTCAAATTTTATCATATTTACAAAACCTGGATTCTAAAAATATTGTGTTGATCATTGGAATAGATTCAATCATTATGATTCATCTATTTCTTGAAAATATTTATCATTAGTATGTTTCATGATTTATAAGAATTTCATGATAAAAAAATCACAGTCTGACTTGATTTAGAATGTTTGAAAACTTTATAACTCCTGAATTCACAATCTTATTTCAAAACTCTTGAGCAATAATATGACTTCTTCAAACAAAAACTTTTGTTTTTATCTGATTATGAAAAAGGAAAACTTCCAGCAAACAATAATTTTTTACTTTGATTATTTTATAACTGATGTTGATGGATCCAATACTCTGAGTCTGGTGCTTCTCAGTTCGATCCTCTAAATTTGAAAAAAAAAACATTCTTAAAAACAAAACTTCTCTCCCCCTTTATGTTTGGGATTGAAAATTCAGAAACTTTCAACTTTCATACAAATCTCATTATGATGGACAGGGTCTGATTCCTGAATAAAAAAACATTCTTTTTCAAAAAGGTTGGTTGTCAACAAATACAAAAACATTTTTAAAACAATTTATCATAAAGGCTCTTCAATATCCAACTTTGTATTTTTTGAAAACCCTTGTTAACAACTTGTTCAACTCTTAGAAATTTTTTACAACTCAACTTTTTAAAAAAAAACTCAATTTTATTACTTTTATCAAAACATAGCCTTTATCAAAAGAGGGTATCCTAACACCACACTACTGGATAGAGTAATGTTTTTGAAGGAATTCCATCCCTCAGTTGAAAGAAAATTTTGAAACCAAATAAAGATAACCCCCATCACTTTTATCTTTTCCTCTCAATTTTTTTTCTCTCCCCCATTTTATGATAACCAAATGTTCAGATTAATTTAATAAAGATAAGTAAAAACTTATTACAAAGTAAAAATTTGTTAATTTATCTCCCCCCTTTTCAACATAATCCAAATCAAGGTGGGGGTAATTCATTATGGGGTTTAAAAAATCATGAGAGGAGGCTTTACATGAAGTTTCAGCCTCAATTCCATAAATATTTCTTTCATCATGGTTTTTGTAAAAATATTAGAAATTTCATACTTTGTTGCGATGTATTCCAGCATAACTTCTGCAATAGTAACTTTTTCTTTTATAAAGTAAAACATTATATCAATATGTTTTGATCTTTAATGTTGGACATGATTTTTAGAAAGGTCAATTTCACTTTGATTATCACAAATTATTTTCAATGGTTTATAAACTTTCACTTTCAAGTCTTCCATATAAACTTTCATCCAAAACATTTGAGTAAAATCCTATATAGCTGAAACATATTCATATTCAACTGTTCTTAAAGTTACAGAACATTATTTCTTACTATTCCAACTCACACAACATTTACCTAAGAAAAATTTTCTTCCTAATTTTTTTTCTATCATTATAATATCTAGCCTGATCTACAGTAGTATAACCTTGAAATTTCATCTCACTATTTATTTTGTATAAAAAACATGTAAATTTGTTCCTTTTACATATCTAAAAATTACTTTTTACTACCAAAATATGTGATTATTTTGGATTACTTTGATACCTAGCACATAAAGTCATAGAATAAACAATATCAGGTCGTGAGGCTACAAGGTAAAGTAGACTTCTTATCACCTTCAAAAAATCTTTCTGATTCACACATTTTCTAGAATAATATTTACTCAACTTTGTTCTCACTGATATAGGAGTAGTGACTTATTTGTATTCTTCCATGCTAAACTTCTTTAACAATTATTTGGCATAATTTTCTTGAGATAAGAAAATGTATTTTTCTTTTTTTGAACTTGTAATCCAATAAGGAAAGTTAATTCTCCCAATATTTACATTTAAACTTTCTTCTTCATTTCTTTAGAAAATGTTTTAAAAACATATTCTCTATACCTTGAAAAAATTATATCATCGACACAAACAATTAAAATTAGAGTTTTAGAGTCAAAATATTTCACATATAATTTTCTATTATCTTTTCCTTTAGAAAAATTTAACATTTTCTAACAATTATCATGTTTTGAATACCAAGCATGTGGGGCTTGTTTCATCCAATAAAAAGCTTTCTTGAATTTACAAACTTTGTTTTCATCCTCATTAAGAAGAAAACCACAAGATTGTTCAATATAAACTTCTTCCTCAATCTCACCTTTTAAGAAAGATGAATTTACATCCATTTGATAAAATTTGTAATTTTGATGTGAAGTCACTGAAGGAAACAATCTAATAGTTTAAAATCTTTAATTTGGGGATTTTTTTAAATCCACACCTTCAACCTATTCATAGCCTTCACAAACAAGTCTTTCTTTGTTTCTTGAAACTTCTCTATGCTTATTAAATTTTTTTGTAAACCAACTTTGTTCTGATAAATTTTTTAATTGATGGCCATGGAACAAGTTCCCATGTTTCATTCTTTTCAATCTAGTCCAACTATTCATTCATAGAATCCATCCATTATTTATGTTTAATAGATTATGAAACTGATTCTGATTCAACTTTTGAGATAAATGAAGCCTGATTTTCTAATCCCAACTTTCATATTTCATCTTATTTTTGATCATGAGATATTTTCCCATTTCATATGAAATAATAAAGTTATGAAAATCATCAATATATAAATAATCCTTATCTTCTAAAGAAGAAATTTTAGAATCAAACATGTCCAAAAAGTTTCTAATAAGTTTCTTCACAATTACAGAATCTTCCAGAACATCTCTAAATCCTTTGATGTTGTAAAAAATTTCATTTATCCTGGTGAAGTATTCATCAATAATTTTTTCATCTCTCATTATTATTTCTTCATACTTACTACACCATATTTATATATTTTCTTCCTTCACTTTAGTATTCCCTTTAAAAACAATCTCCATCTTGTCTCATATACTTTTTGAAGTTTTGAGACCCATTATCTTCTAATAAACATTTTTGGATAAGGTCATAAGGCTAGTATTTATATCTTTCCCATAAACTTTGATATTTCTCTAATCAGAAAAATTCATTGGGGAATCCTTCCCAATAGGTGGAAAACCAATTGTAGTAGCATAAAAAAATTCTATACCAAGATATAGAAGACAAAGAATCATCCTATTTTTTCATCCATAATAAATTTTTCCATCAAATGTTGGAATTCCTGTACTGTTGACATAATTGATATTATCCATGATAAGGATTCAAAAAGGGAACCTTTTCCTAGGACACAAATTTAAGTTCCAAAGGATTGAATAACAACTGAAAAGGGAGGTTGAATCAACTGTTCACTTTTTAAGAGTTTCAAAGATTTTAGAAACTTAACCTTTGAAACCTGTTAAGATTAATTTCCTTATCACCTTTTAGTAAATACTTATTAATGAAAAGGAATGAAATCAAGTAAATCATACAATATTTACAAGGTTCAGACTCAATGTGAGAACCTACATCCTTACCATAGACACTCCCATGGGTCTATAAAAATCCACTAGTATGAATAAGTGAATATAACTTGTGTCAACTCCCATTAGACACATTCTATCTATTGATAGGAAATATTATACTAACTCCTATTATTTTACAAATTTTATTAAAAAAGTTAAGCTAAAACAAAAGAATAATACTTTTTTTAAATTTCTCCACAAAATCTCAGTCTAGATCCTCTATCCAATTTAGCTGGATCTGATTCTCTCAATCAGACGAGGTTAATACGATTCTCCCCTAATCAGTCTACACTTCTTAAACTCTAATCAGAAACTCAGTCTAATATTACTTAGTCCTATTGACTCAATACGATTAAATCAATACAATAAACCCATTATGAATCTGTAAAATTTAAACTCTACTCAGAAACTCAGTATGAAATTCCTTAGTCCGATTGACTCAATACTACAAAATTAATATAATGAACCCATTCTCCATATGCAAACTCAAACTCTGATCAAATGATCAGTATTATCTACTCAATATGGTGTTTCTCAATATGATTCTAGTATCTGGTAAACACAACTTTTAGGTTTCCGATCTTTTTCTGAGATCTCAATCTTGAAAGAAATTTCACTTGTATTCTTCAACACTACTCATTTTCCAATTTTAAAAAAGTTATAATGAATGAATTATCTAAGAAATTATTTACATACAACTCAAAAAAGAAGGAGTGGGAAACTTTAAAACTTCCCCCACTTCCTCATATTTCAAAACTCCAAAAAATATATCTCATTTAAACTTCAACTTCGTATTCTTCAATCCTCCTCATATTTATCTGAGATTATACAAAAATGAATTTCAAGTGTGACCAATGCAACTCCTCACATATCTTCTTATCTATAATCATCCTTCTTGAACTTTCTATCTTTCCTTCAGTATGATGAAACATCCTAATCTCATTATGATGAAACTTCCTCCACTTCAACTTCCTCTTCTTATTATGATTTGAATTTCTTTCTCATCTCATTACGGTCTTCCTTTCTTTATCATATCATTATGACCTGAATTTCTTTTTAATCTCATTATTATATTCCCTTATTTGTTAGCTCATTATGATATACATTTATTTCTCAACTCATTATGATCTAGATTTATTTCTCATCTCATTACGATATTTCTTTCCTTCTCAGATCATTATGATCTGATTGACTTTCTTTCTCAGAGTTAGTATGATAGAATCCTCATAATGATGAAATTTTCATTACAATGGAATTCTCATTACAATGGATTTTCCAATTATGATGGAAATCCCATTAATATGATTTTCCCACAATCATGGAAAGTATTCAACGATGAATCCACTTTGCAACTTTGAGATTCTTAAAACTTAATCAACTTTTCAGAACCTGGATTCTAAAAACTATATCTTGACCACTAGAACCAATTCAATCGTTATGATTCCTATATTTTTTTCAAAATCTTTTATCATGAGTATGTTTCATGATTTATAAGAACTTAATGATAAAAAACAATTATATGACTTGATCTAAAAGGTATGAAAACTGTCTAACTCCTGACTTCACAATCTCCTTTCAAAACTCTTCAGCAACAATATGACTTGTTCAAACAGAAACTTCTATTTTTCTATAATTACGGAAAAGGTAAACTTTTAGAAAAGAAAATTTCTGCCTCTAATTATTTTGGATCCAATGATCTAAATCTGATTCTGATATATCTGATACTCTGAGTCTAGTACTTCTCAGTTTGATCCTTTGAATCTAGAAAACAAATTTCATAAAAACGAAACTTTTCTCCCACTTTAGGTTTAGGTTTTAACATTGAAAACTTTCAACTTTCTTACAAATATTGTTATGATGGACTGGGTCTAATTAATAAATAACAAAAAAAATTTTATACAAAAAAATTAGTTATAAAAAAATAAAAAAAATACTTTGTTAAAACAATTTATCACAAAGGTTCTTCAATATCACTTTGGTAAATCACATGTGCATGTTGGAATTTGATGGGCACCATTACCAGTTTTGAGGTGAACAAGATGAAGCCCCAACTAAACCCCATCCATCCTCATCCCAACTTGATGCTTCCCACAATTCCTCCCCTCATGTTGAGTACTAAAAACCCCCTACTCCAACCACCTATATGTATACTCCGCACTACTCAGCCTATTCCACATACCCACACCTTGAGGGAACCCCATTTAGTGACCCTTATCTTCACTGAAAGCTTCACCAAGATAGTATGTTATGTTTGACTGGTTGGTTGAGTCCACTAGGTGATAGATGGTGGGAATCAGCAGCTAAGTTATCCCTGCCCTCAATCCTTACCATCCCTTACCTGGATATCTCCCTTTCTAATACATTTATGAGGATTCATCCTCTCACCCATATCCTTCTTGGGAATCCTATCAACCTGTGAACCCACCAGAATAACCTCCTATCGATGAGATAGTCACTGATCTGGCCCCAGAAGATCCCTCATGGGCCAAGGCATCCCGATCCCAGTTCTAAGATCCATTTTTCTCTAATACCTCCACGGGATATCACAAATTTTCTTTGATATTAAACTAATTTTACCACTTACTCTTCTTTGTGACTCTGCTTTTGAACTTTCCTGCTATTGTGGTTGTTTTGTTTGTGTGGTGTGATTGTGTGCTTCTTTATCATTCCACTTGTTGCTACTGTGCTATTTTTTGCTTCACTCTCTTTGGTTTCATTGTCAATATAGTAGGTGCATCACCATTTTTGGCATGAAGACACTCTTATGCTTGTAGGGATCTATCAAAACAACTAACAACCATTCTTTAATCTTTTTATAGGGGAGTTTTTCTATTCTAAATTTAGTTTTCTTCCTTTCCTTTTTTATCCTTCCCCTAGAATGCAATTTCTATACCCACCCTGATCCACCTTACCATATTCACGGGGGACCATGCTTGGTTTTAAGTGTGGGGGAGGGCACCCACTTTTGAAACCCCATTTGATCATTTACTTGACATTACCTAGGATGACATGTGTTTCTTATGGGACTTCTAAAGAGTGGTTATATGTGTCACACAATTATATCAACTAGATAAAAATGGATTTTTAATACTTACTTTTGAAATTACTCATATGACCAGATTGATAAACCTATTTTTGAAAAGAATAAGAATTGTAACACTTGAGGAGAGACCTTTATATATTCATTCATATAATATTTTGTTTAAAAATGAACATTGTGATGGATTAGTTTAAATTAAAGAACCCCTTAAAATGGAAATTGACCTTTTCATTAAGGGAAGTGATGTATTGAGTTTTTTATGCCGCACTAGTGGTGGTATTAATATCATGAACTCTTGAATTTCTTACTCAATTCATCATGAGAAAACATGGAAAATTTGGGCCCAAAATTTTAATTATAGTATCTCACCCCAATGAAAAAATTAGATATATGAAAAATCATGCCCAAATATGTTTATAACATTTCATCATTCTTCAAATCAGCAAGTCAATGAGTTTGTGTGACCTATTTAAGTGATATCCTATCATTTGGTGTTAAAAAAATATTTTTTTAACCTAAATAAGTGTGTAATGATATGGAAGTGTCGGATGGAATGTTCTTTGAATGAATAAAGATAATTTCAGTATTAAACAATAATGATTTAGGAATGAATATTTGGAAGTTTTGAATTGACCTTACTTTGTTTGATAACTTCAAATATTGGTGATTCATGAAGAATTAATGTAGTAATTCCAATAAATATTCATCTAAAATTAACATTGATTTAGTTGATATAACCTATGAAATTTCTATATATTTCTTTGGTGACCCCTTTAAGATGGTTTTCTAGGCATTTGTTTTAGGAAAAAAACCATTTAAGTGTGGGGGGATTTTGATGAACTTATTTTCATATGGAATTTCCATTATTTTATAAATATTGAAAATTATTGTTTGGATCAATTTTTATGTTTTTACAATCTAAAAATTTCTTGGTAGGTGTAATTTATTCATTAAATGAAGGGACAATAAGATTTGGCACGAACTGAAAAATTTAGATGGAAATCAGAGGCTTTTAGAGCCTTTTTTCCATGGTGCATGGTTACTACTAAGTCACCAAAACCATGAACCCCAACCAAAATAATAGTGTGCACCCAGGAGTCTCAAGGAAAAACCATTCACATGCCCTCCACATGGTTTTATAGACAATGAAGATCCTACAGGAAACTAAGCAGAATGTGCTTGTAAGGAGGCAATGGACTTTCACATGGTCTTCACGCAGTTAATAAAATTGTGAAGACCATCCCAAGAAAACATGAACCTAAAATTCCCAATACAGAACCTTAAGCACAGTTAGCACATTGTTACACTAACCATGTGCCTAAATCGTGCAACAATCAATAGGCAGCCACCTACTTTCTTTCTACCCTTCCTAACCACAATTTGACCTGGTATTTGTACCCCTAAACTCCCCTTGACATTGGGGGACAAACAATTAATTATATATGAACCATTTTAGAGTTAAATCATCATTTTATAAGCAATTAATCATTGGGAATATGATCTTGAAACTCATTCTATGCATTTTTGGAACATTTTTCTCTTTTGATTTTTCTTGAGCAATTTTTCAATTCCTTCTTTGCTATAATGAAAACCAGAGGTATGAATTGATTTTTTATAATAATGTATTAAATGAGTAGATAATTACTTTCATACATTGGGGATGTGGGTAATGGAGATTCTTTGGTAATTTAATCTAATTATTGTGTTTGTTTTAGTTTGTTTTATCTCTCATAATTCCCCTACTTCTCCTTTCTTTCTGTTGATGGAAACTTTATATCGGATCAAGAAAAGTGATTCTAGGGATCTTAAAGGGAATTAGGATGAGTAATATCTTGACCATTGGATGAACTCATCGTCTCAAAAGGTGTTTGTTTCTTGGAAATATTTTAAAAATCAATTCTCAGACCAAGAAGTTTATTTCTATTAACTTAATCAGAACTCATCAAACCAATGGAGTTATATTACATTTGAATCTTAGAGATGTGATTTATTATGAACAACAAAAAATGATAATCTAATTTATTTTCGATGATCTTTATAACCATCCACAACCTCAATGCATTTCTTCTATTGATTTTTAAAAATAGTTTCAATGCCTTCTTATTTTTATTAATCCTTAAAGAATTTAAAAATTGAATCACTCAACCATTCAAAAAAAATCTCATAGCCGTCAAATATTGACACTAAATTCAGAAAAAATTAAGTTAATTAATCATAAATCAAGGTATATAACACTTTAAGTATCCCTATGGATCGACCCCATAATCACACTATACTAGTTGCGAGAGTGGGTAATTCAAATTGGGCTATCGAAAGTAACAATTCAGCCGAAACAACACCAATCAAAAAGTACTCTATAAGTTTTTCATCTTCTTCAGAAATCTAAATGTGGGACTTTTTGGACTATGTATACATGTTTATCTAACTAAAATAAAATGTAGTAGTAGATCATACAACATGGTTAAGAAATAACATTTGAGGATCATATTATAATTACATACTAAGATACAACTATTTCATAACATGAATTTAAAAATAAAGACAATACTAGTACATCAACTAAATATATAAATAAAGGAAAAAATTACTAAAAAATATATTGAGACTCTTTCAGGGATAAAATCATTATATATCTTAGTTTTAGAGTTGTTTTGAAAAGCTACCTGATAGTTTGGTAGGTGTCCCAATTTGGGAGAGGCCACCTATCTGGTTTACTTACCAACAAAGGGAGTGGTATTGGAATGGTATTTTAGAGTAATATCTAGGGGAAATGCTAAAATTATGGGGGTTAGTTATAGTTCTATAATTATCCTTAATTCCTTAATGGAATGGTTAATAAATAAGGGGAGTAAAACCAATATGGAGACATTCAGTTATTTTTCAGTTGAGTCTGGATGGTTTTAGGGCCCATGGAGTCATCTTCTTATAGGAGGTTCATTTGTAACTCATTTTCTACTTTACCTATTTGGGAACAAATGGTAAGGAATCTAATCTCTTAGATAATTTCTATTATCCTATTGAAATCACTTATCAATTTGGTTCTTTCATTGAGATACATTGCTATTTTTGGATAGTTTGGTTATAGTGAATTATAGATGAAGAGAGAATCTTAGAAGTTGACTTTGATTTTAATTTCCACTCACATGGAAATCAGAGTACAAATTTTGAATATAGCCTTTACAGATCTAGTTATTATATTGAATCATCAGAAAGCTGATCTTCAGCACTTGGAAGATGCATATCAGTGACATAAGGATGCCTACCATCGATAGGGACTCCAACTTCAAGATCTGACCACTATGGTATCTCTACTTTGGATGAGTCGGGTTGAGATATCTAGATGATTTGTATACAAGGTTAAAATCAATGAAATATAGGAAGTAGGTAGTAGTTTGAATCTCATTTTAGTAGGGGGAACCAAAACAAGGCAATTATGGTGAGTCTCGAATTCTGATAAATTGAGTAGGGGGTTCTGTGCTATGTTCAGGAAGATGAAGATGCCAATTTTTTATAGAGAGGATCCATTTTCAAAGATCACATAAGCAAAAATATTTTTCTCAATTCATAAAATATAATAGGAGCTAAGGGTACCTCTAGCACATTTAAGCATGGATGGAATGGTTCAGTATTGGATTAGTTTGTTGGGGTCCATTTTTCCAGAACTTACTTGGAGGAAGTTAAAAGTGGAATTGATGGGATGGTATGGGAATTTTTAGAAAGAGGATCCCATGGTCTACTTGAAAGGGTTGTAATAGATGGGGAAAATGTATGCTTATATTGATGATTTTGAATGGGTGGCATTACGTATACTAGATTTTACCTAGGGTTGGTATATGAGTATGTTCATAGGGGGCCTTAAACCAGAAATTGGTAGCACCATAACGATGCATGAAACAAGGTCTAAATAATGATTTCTAACATGGAAAATATGATTTGATCAGGAGTTGATAGTTAACGAAATTCTCAAATTTATAGAACCACAAATCTTGAACTTAACTTATGTAGGACAAAATACTGGTTGGATTCTGAGATCTATGAATATTTTCTATTTTGTAGGTGTGAATGTGTAGTAAAATAAAGTAGGAAATGCTACCAGATAGAGGAGGGGGGGTTATAAACTTATCCAGGGAGGAGTATGAAGATTGAAATTCTAAGGGTTTGTGTTATTCTTAGGGACATAGGTACAAACCTACACATTTTTATCCATAGAAAGGATATAAGTTGATGGTGTAAGAATGAATTTATCCAAGGAAAGAAGATATAAAGGTTAATAAAAATGTAGCATCAATGGAAGGAGAGATAGAGATAGGGAGTTTTTGGGAACTAATGATGTTGGGAACTGCTACAAGTGACCTGAAAAAAATAGGAATTTAGGAACCACATTTATTTTAATGGAATGGAAAGGATAAGGAATATAATTTATGGTTCTGATATATAGTGGGGAAATTCATAATTTTATTTCAAGAAAGTTAATGAGACAATTTTATACTGATGAAGTTGAAACCAATTCATTTAACATCCAATTGGGTTATGGACATTGAGTGTGATCCATAAGAATTTTTAAGTCATTATGAATTGAGATAGGGGTGGTTTAATTCATCATAGATGCTTATATTCTCGATACAATTGGGAGAGATTTGTCTTTGGAGATCTCATGTATTGAGACCTTGAGGTATGTAACATCCAATTAAAGGGGAATGAAAATGGAATTTAACTAGGATGGGAAGCATGTGGCATTCTAGGGTGTTAGAACACCGCTAAGTTTACTGGGGGATTTTTAGTAATACTTGGTAAAGGGTAATAAGGGGATACAAATAATTCAGTGGAAAATTCCAAAGGGAGAAAGAGTAAAAGAAATTTAGTTGGACCATGTCCAAAATCAACAATTACAAAAGGTGTTAGAACAATACATCACTATATTTGATACTCCTATCTGGTTAACCCTAAGGGGGGAAACTGACTATGACATTAAGATCAAAATAGGTGTTAGCCTATAAATATCGGACTATACAATCATTATTACCACATGAAAAATGAAATTGAAAGTCAAGTTCAGGATTTGATGGGGTTAGGATTTATTAGACATAGTCACATCCCCTATTCAAACCCAATAATAATGGTTAAAAAGAAGTAAGAAGGGTGGAAGAGTTGTGTTGACTTTTGTTCTTTAAATATAATAATAGTACCTAATAGGTATCCAATTTAGGTATTTGAGTAATTAATGGATGATTTGTATGAAGTAACTTATTTTAAAAAGTTGGATTTAAAGTTAGGTTCCACCGGGTTCAGATGATGGAAGAGGACATTGTAAAAAAAATTTAATACTCAAGAGGGGAAGTATGAATATTAATTCATGCCTTTTGGATTGACGATCATGCCAATAACATTTGAAGAAGAAATGAACAACATATATTGATCTATTTTGAGGAAGGTTGTTTTCATTTTTTGGGTGACATTTTACTATATAACATTGGATGGAGGGAGAAACTCTCAATGTTGTAACAATTGTTACAAATGATAAAAAACAATCTGTTACATGCAAACAAAAAAAAATTATTTTAGGAGGAGAATGGTAGATTATTTAGGGAACATAATTTTAGGTGAAGGTGTATCCATGGATCTAAAAATGTTGGAAGCTATGGAGGAATATAGAGTGATAATAAATTTTAATGAGGTAAGGGGTTTCCTCAGTATTAAAATATACTCCCATAAGTTTATAAGAGATTATGTAAAGGTAGAGAGACCATTGAAAACTTTAAATAAAAGTTGTAATTCATGTGGAGTGAGTAAACATTGTTGGCCTTTGAAGAACTTAAAAGATGGTTGAAAACAACCCCTATTCTCATATTACTATATTTTTTAAAAGAATTTTTTATTGAATATGATGATTTATGGTTGAGAATAAGAGAAGTCGTAGTTCAAAGGGGATGTCCCTTGGCGTATTATAGTAAATCACTAAATGAAAACAACTTGGAAAAATTGGTTTATGAGAAGGAATTGATGGTACGGGTTTTGTCTATTCCACATTAGAGAAAATATTTATTAGGTAAATTATTTAAAGTGTTTAGTGATCAATGATGTTTAAATCATATTTTAAGAAAGCATGTGACGATGGAAAATAAGAAATTCTATCAGGAAAAACTGATGGGGTACAATTTTGAGGTTTTATATTGACCATGGAAAATGAACAATGTGGATAATGCTATTATCAGAGTTATTCCTAAAGGGTAGTTTTACCAGGTATTAGTTTCTGTACCTATATAGGAATATAAACATGTGATCCGAGTATATTTGTCCCAAGATAATGATGATTTGACTATAATAAATACCCTACAGAAAGTAGACGTTGTGAAATCTATATATTATTTCTGAGAGGGACTGTTATTTTATAGGAATAGACTCTTTATATCTTAAAAGTCCACTTTAATAATGAAATTAATTTAGTATTACCACTCATCACTTGTATGGGTACATTTGGGGGTATTTAGAAACCTATAAAATAATTTAAAATGGGGTGTACTAGCCTAGCATGACTCATGCAGTGCATAGGTATGTATTGGAATGTGAAGTGTGTCAGAAAAGTAAATATGAGGCTCTAAGTCTAGTTAGAATACTTCAACTTTTAACTATACTAGAATTGGAATAGGAGGAAGTATTGATTGATTTTGTTTTAGGCTTACCAAAAGAACAAGGGTATGAATTTGCACTCATAGTGGTTGAAAACTTGAGTAAGTATTCACATTTTATTCATTTTAATCACCCATACATGATAAACACAGTTGCTAATGTGTTCGTGAAAGAAGTGGTGTGACTGTATGGAGTTCCCAATAATATAGTTAATTATTGAGATCCCCCTATTCATGAGTTTATTTTGGTGAGAACTTTTAAAATTTCATGGAATCATTTTGAAGAAGATCTTATCATATCATCAATAAAGCGATGAGAAAAACAAGATAGTTAAGAGAAGTTTGGATATTTATCTAATGTGTTTTACTTGTGATCATCCACAAAATTGGGTTACTTGGTTGTTGTGGGAAGAATATAAATTCAATACCATATTTAAAAATTATATTGTATAGACACCTTTTGAAGCATTATGTGGATGAAAGCCTCCATAGACAGTCAAATATTCCAGGGTGAAGCAGCTATTGAAGTGGTGGCCAATGTATTGGTAGAAAGAGATGAAGTATTGAGGAAACTATGTATTAACCTCTAGTTACCACATCATTTGATAGCAAAATATGCTAAACAACACCAATGGGAAGTGAATTTTGAGGTGAGTGACCTTGTATTGGTTAATATGAGACCAAATTTACCCAGGGGAGGTAACAGATTTAGTGAGAAATTAGTTTCATGTTGTTTACCTATTTTTTGATAGGTAAAGGAGTGGGGTTAGTAGCATATTAGTTGTTTTTTCACAAAAAAGGTAAGGTGATTCCAGTCTTTCATGTGTCAAAGTTGAAGGCAACTATCAGTGATCATCTTGTGGAATAAGAGTTACCAAATTATTTTTTAGAAAAATATAAATATCTTCAAGATATTCTGGTAGTGGATAAACAAGGATCTACCTAGCTGTGATTGGTTAAATGATGAGGAAGAATGCGGGAGGAGGTGACTTGGGAGGATTCCAACATTCTTAAGTGTTAGTTACCATAATTACACCTTATGGAGAAGGTTAATATTCAAGGAGGAAAATATAAGTTGGGAGGTGGCCCTATTAGGGAGAGGCCAACCACCCAATTTTCTTTCCAATAGAGGGAGAAGTCTAGGAATGGTATTGGGGTGTAAATTCAAGGGGAATTTATATAATTAGTGATAGTGATGTAATTACAAGAAGTTCTATAATTTTCCTTAAGTACTTAATGTAATGGTTAATAAATAAGTGAAGAATAACCAATAGGGGGAAATTCGGTTATTTTTCAGTTTATTCTGGATAGTTCTAGGGTGTGTGGAGTCATCTTATCCTAGGAGGTGAATCTATAGATCTTTTTCTTATATACTTAGTTCAAAAAAATTGTAAGGAATCTAATATCTTGGTTAATTTTTCTTATCCTATTTAAATCACTTACCACCACCCATGTTTTTAATGTCTCGATGACATAGATTAAATGTGATTGGATACATGGATCACATATTTCCAATTAGCTCTATTGAAAACCATAATTACATTGAAACATTACCAAATCAATTATACAAAACAAACATATTTATCATTACCAGATGTAATACATTATCCTAAAAAATATGACAAATATTTATAGTGTGACATTTAAATAGAAAAAAATAACAATTACAACATCATTGGTGTTGGAATCAGGGCATGCGGCGGAAGCTAGTGGGCAGGAGATTTAAAAATTTTCATCGGTGATTGAAGTAACTATGTCATTTCCAATGATGCACAACCTCAGCAAAGGATTGAAGATCTCACGTGATGAATTTTAAGCACAAAAATATAAACCAAAAAACACTTCTTTTGATTTGAAGTCATTCTCAACATCTTCTCATTATCATCAATCACTGCTCAAAGGATCCAAATATGAATCCCTATAGATTGACCACACATGCTCTGAAAGTCTAAGGGAGCATAGATTTTCAAATTTTGGGTGCTAGTATAGAGTTTTGACATCACCTTCAACATCCAGATGATCACCATATCAATATTCCTTTGATACGAGATGAAGATCTTGATCTATTCACTTAGATTGAGAGATTCCCCCTTTAGGAAGTGGTATAAGAGGGAGAGTATGTCAATGAATGAGAAGTGAACAATACGCATGTGATAGTCTCCTCATCCTTTATATAGAGAGTCAATAAAATACCTAAAATTGGGTCCCTGACCCCTGAACACTTATTAATCACTAAATAAACTATAAAATATATCTTATGATTAACTTACCGAGTCATAAATATATTTTATATATTTATCACTTGTAATATAATAAATATATCAAGTGATAAAACTAATAGATCAACTCGACTCATCGTTCCCACAAATATTAAATGAACCTTGAATATTAAATAATATCCTCTTGTTAAATATTTTTCTATGTATTTAATTTAATACTTGTAAGTACATTTAATAAATAAATTCAATACCAATTATTCTAAACTCAAATAATATAATTTATTTATTTCTTGGTGATTGATAATTCTCAGATATCACTCAGACCCCAGTGGTGGTACCCACTATGTTCTATATACCTATTCATCATAATTAGGATAAATTTTGAATAAGTTATTGTGTGTGGCCCTCTAAGACCTTATATTGATAGAAGTGAATACTATTTATAGACTAGAAGTTGAGTCTAGCAACCCATCAAGGAACCTAAGTAGATAAAGAGTAGTCATAACAATGATAACCATTCTATGAACACATTCTGTATAATATAAACTCTTTTTCTTACAATATGTCATAAAGAATTATGGAAACTTTGTATTATCATCCTTTCTTACTTTATTATTCATTGAACATACTGGAAAGACTAACCTTATTATACCATTTCAATGAGTTTAGTAATTGTACTACCATCCCAATCAACTAAGACCGAGATATCTATTCCAATCCAAAGTGAAAAATTCTTTCTTGATTATTCATTAAATGTCATACTATCAATGATACACCCAATAGAAGATAGATCACTATGACTTCATTTCCATAGTTTTTTACTTACGTCAAAGTATGTGATCAAATAGTATACATTGATAACAATCTCAAGTTAGGAGATCATTACACATGTTCAAAGATAGGAATTATCAATGATACCTAAAACATGTGGTGTGCCCATTGGCAAGCTAGTCCTCACGATTTAATCTACTCAATATCCCCAAGTGTAAACTTCATGAGAAGAATTATCAATGCATATAATCCCCAAACACTTGATAGTTAAACATCATCTATGTCCAATCAGAATGATATATCTAGACCACAATACATATGTTTAAGATTAATGTCATAGTATATCAAGATTCTCATTATATCCTAGGAACTACATAACCTTTTGATACAGATAATAATCTTTGGTCGTTTCTATGTAGATAGTGGACACAGGAAATATAAACACTATCATGGTAAGAGTACATCATGCATAACTCACTATATACATGATATGGTAATCAAAAAGTAATGTTCAATTTGGGTTTAGGGAACCCACTATTACAACACTCCCACTTTCACTAGAGCCAACTTGATAACTATCGTTATTAGATCTCACATGATAAGATCATGTTTCTTCTTAGTTATGGATTTAGTCATGGGTCTGACACATCTCCATTATGTGGAAATTATGATATCTGCGGCTTCATCTCTTTGAGTAAAACTCCTCAAGAGATGAAATACCTAAGTGTACTCATTTTATCCTATTTCAAAAAATTATATCTTGGAAATTACCAGAAATATTATTATCATAATTTATAATATGATAAAAATATACTTACTAGGTGTGATTCCAATAAATGGAAAAAATTGTTGCATATTATACATCGCTTCTTTAGCTACATCAGAAGCCGCAACACACTTGATATTTGTAGATATGGATAAAACTGGCATGAACGATCTTCTACTTCACATTAACTTATCCTAACTACGATATTAGATTGTATTTATCTATATAAAGACTAGTTTGTGTCCCCCTAAAACTAGTATCCCTTCCTCTCCACATACTGGGTATATATATTTTGTACTTTCTTAAGTACAATTAGATAGTTCTGAGAGCATCATGTGAAATTATCCTGAATATAACTAATATTTTCCTACCATAATGTATATATTGAAAATATCATATTAACATATAACATGGAATATATGATATATCTATTTATAGCTCTTATGGAATTCTACTCACCACTATAATATCCTCTTATGCCCCATGTATGTCTTCTTGGAGAGATTTATGCCATGCGACAATTGTAAAAATTCACTCTCAAATTGTTTCAACTTGTATTTTTCAATACAATGTCATTATTTATACTTTGACTTGGTCTAAACAACCCATTAGATTCACCTTAGTATATCTTGTTCACTACAACTTAGGTTGTTACTTTAAGTCAATCTTTGGAGAGTAACTTTCATTCTAGTCTCAACTAACTATAATACCAATAGATGTTTTCTATATGTTTTTTGAAAAGATCCCCAACCATAATAATCCAAGGTATTTATTGATAAAAATAGAAGCTAAAAATGTTCGAAAAGTCAAGGTTTATTATAGTATATTTTATAACGATTCATCAAATCGGGTGGAAGAGAATCTAACCTAGTGATCTCTATATCAACTTTTTTTTAGCAAGGACATCTCCCAACATATTTGTCTCCAAATAAACATGCATGAAAATAAAATCGAGGCATTAAAAAAGGTATTCGTGCATTCAATCCCCCAAGCCATGAGATGCCATGAAAGATGAAATGTACCATTTCTTATAGCCTTCAAAAGAGTAGATGAGTCACTTTCAAACCAAATATTATTACGACCTTTCATTTTTGCAAAAATAAACCACATTAATAATTCTCTACATCTCTACTTCAAGTGAAGCTTCTACTTCACATGAACTATAAAAACATCCAATGATTTTATCATTATGATCATGATAGTTCATGCCACACCCTGAAGGACCCAGATTTCCTTTAGATTCACCATCTGAATTGATTTTGATCCAATTAGGTAGAATAGGTTTCCAAAAAACCTCAATTATTCTAATTTCTTGTTTATAATTACTATAAATTCCCAATTTTCTTAAAATCAGGAATTCATGAATACTATTATGTAAATTTCCCTTCTATATCACGGATGACTCCTTGACTATGATAAGAACCTTCTACATTACAAATCATGGAAAAAAACCCTTTCATCATGAATAAGGTCATTGTAACCAAACTAGAGAGAATGCAGTAGTTCGACCACTAAAACCTGAAATAGGTTTTGTATCTGGGGAGATAGATGTTTTCCATATGTTATCAAACATATTTTACTTGGAAAATACTGGTGATCCCACTAAACACTTTTATATACATGATAAAAATTCATTCATAATGAATAATATACGATCTTGCTGATTACTTCAATCTAAAAATGGATTTCAATAAAATTTCACACCATATTGAAATTCCATGTTTTCACCAACCCTTACTAGTTGTGTCATATAGACACATTTCACAATTGTTGGTCTTGACATGCAATTCACAATTTTAATGATCATATAAAGTATCTGTGATAAGTAAAATTTAATAGATTTATCCATAATGACTTGGTATTACATCCATCCAACATTAAGAGATTTTATTGAGAAAAGGGGGACATAGCCCAAAAAAGTCACGGTGGGAAAAAATAGTGAAGTCCGAGAGCATTATCCATTACAAGACTTACACATTCGTGGGGAAGGGACCCGATGGTGGTAAAAATGGTGCAAGAATTTACCAGAGAGACACGGGAGGCCAGGAAGTCTGCAACCATATTACCCTCACGCCATGTGTGGGTAAAATCCATGTGGCTTGAAATTAGGTTTCTACATCTGTGAACAATATAGATGATAGACCAAGGGATTGGGATAGCCTTTTTGAGAGACCCTTGGAGAATGGAGGAATCTGTCTCAACTCCTGAAAGCCGAATATTGTGAGAAAGACACCGATCCAAGCCCTTATTCATGGCCAACACTTAAACACAAAGAGAGTCCCCCAAGCTAAAAGGAACACTAAAGGTAAATATGATAGAGTCGTCCTGGTTGCAGACAACCTTTCCCCCTCTCTTCATTCCATTGATGTAGGACCCATCAATATTTATTTTGATACCATCCGTAAGAGGAAGCCATTGCACCCATTTTCCTTGAAAAGATGATCTGAGAGTGATGATGGGAGAGGATTTACCTTGAAAGAGCCGATAGATAGAAGAAGAAGTTTCCCAGTATTTAAAAAGAGGCATGAATTCAATGGCTAGAGAGTGAGCCCAAACAAGGACAACCAGATTGGAGCTGTTCTTCCCCTCATACTGCTTCTTGTTGTGAGCATTCCAAACCGTCCAGCAATATGTGGCCATGAACTTCATCTGCACCCTGCTTTCCTGTGAGTTTTTCTATGCATTTTGAAACTATCAAGGAAAAAAAATTAATATGAGATAACTCTTGATCATTCATTTTGCAGAAAAAACTAAGCCTGTTCCACACAGCCGCCGCTCATTCCCCCTTAAAGAACAAATGGTTAATGGTCTCCTCACTATGACGGAGACAACAACTGTACCGAGAGGCCAACGTGAAACCTCGCTGTCGCACCGGATCGTTAGTCAGCAAGGCATGATTATGGATGCTCCAAAGGAGAAAAGAGAACTTAACTAGAATTTCCTTTCACCACAGGGATGCTCCCCACCCCTCGATCTCAGAAACCCCATGAAGAAACTAATGATATACTTTCGTTGAGAAGAGCCTAGAGGGGGAGGGGGTGAAGACCAGCTTATCAGGTTCTGAATTAGGCATAATATTTTTGAATGCAGTCTGCTCCTAGATATCAAGGGTCGCATGGATAAATGAAGGATAAGTGATGGCACAAGAAAAGGAGATGTCGGGAATAGGGCAGCCTAGAAACGCAAGAATCCTTCCCATCCAGTTCATGTTCCAGTACCCTATAGATCCATGTCCAACAATCCAATGAGAGTGCTGTTGAAGGGTAGGTAAGTGAATCCGAATTGAGCTCCACAATCTGGAGCTCCTACCCTCTGAACCAACCGTAACCTTTTCATATTTGCGGTGAATCAACCTTTCCCATAATGAAGACCCTTCCAGGAAATTCCATGCTAATATTGCTTGGAGACTCCCCATGGTATCATTGATACTTCGCAAGCCAATTCCTCCACATTAAAAATCATGAGCCAACCTATTCCAGGAAGCCCAATGGCATTTACCTTCCCTATGAACATCCCAAATGAATCCGTTAAGGATTTTTTTAATGCTTAGAATGATAGACTTCCGGATGAAGAGGGCAGACAGGACATGCATGAGGATGGAGGAGAGGATGCTGTTAACCAAGGTTATCTACCCACCAAAGGAAAGGAAGTAATTTTTCTAATTGAGAATGTGGTTGGAGATTTTATCAATTAGCCCATCATAGTGATGAATCCAAACTCTACCTGGAGAGATTTGGGCACCCAGATATTCCAAGGGAAAGGATATTTTTTGTATTCCAAGACTATTAGTAATTCTCTTTCCCCTTGTATCCGGGTAGGAAATAGGGAGATAAACACCACTCTTCAACCGGTTAATGGATTGACCGCTCCATTTAAAATATAATGCAAGAACCTGATCAAGATCTTGGATCGATCTGATATTACCATTTAGGAAAAGAAGCATATCATCTGCAAAGAAAAGGTGGGAGGGACCTAGTTGTGAATCTTTAGTATTGACTAGATGCAATCCAATCTTTCTCCCACTTTCTTCAATAGAGATGTGTATCCTTTTATATAAATGAAGTATAGAACTTGAATATAACTTTTCTATCTCAAGGATTTGAGTAATATCCTTAGAAAACTGTAGGATAATTAATTTATATGCACATTGTGTTTTTCTTGAAGCAAGTTTGTTTATATCCTTAACAAACTTTTTGCATATAAACACTTTTTCCTATAACATAATGGATTTACATCACACTAAAACTCATATGATATCCAATTTTCATTATAGTTTGAAAATGGTTACGGGAAAAAGGAATTATTTGAGAATCATGTCTTGAAAAAAATGGAAGTTTCTACAATGCATATAAATCTAAACAATGATTCTTCTTTTACTTACATCACCACTCTGATGTGTATAAGGAAATATTCATTTAGGAATTACTCCACAATACATTTTATTGATCAATGTTTACATGTAAGTATCACCATAGATCCTCCTTAATGACATCATATCTTTGATGTGTATAAGGTAATGTGCATTTATGAATTAATCTATGCTATATTATATTGATCGATGCATTCTTGGTCAAGATATTATTCAGCACATGGGACCAAAGAAATCGATATCTTTTAACCATGCATATTTCATACTTCACTTTTACATTCCTTAATAATCTTAAATTAATCTTATGAATTATATAAGTTTAACTCTAGCTTAAACTTGGAATACTTCATACTCTCTAGCTGAAAAAAATCCAAAAGCTTTGTGCCTTACCTTTATTTATAAAGGTTTCTTTGTCCAAATCTAAGTATGTAAATGTGTCGATGACACCTATGGTATTTAACTCCAAATTGTATAAAACTATGATGGATATATCCCTGAAAACTACTCAGTTTTTCTTTACAAAGAATTATATTTCCACAACCAGGTATAACTAAGTCTTACATTTTATATTCATATGTTATTTATAATGATTCAAGAATTACAAAACCTTTTGTTGAGTATAAGACACCACAAACAACATTAATTCTAAAAATTGAATAATTTATCTATGTTCCCAAAGGATATGTGAGATAAATGTTTTAGTTACACTTAATAAAAGTTAAACTAGAACCATTTACTTGGAAATTAGAATGTATGCACTTATCACCACTGACTTAGGAACCACCCTTTCTTAGTCACTTGGGAATTGAATTTACTTTTAGTGACATTTATTTACTTACTTAGTTACTGTATTCAAATATAAATATGTGATAGGAATATTTTATTTAATACCACAAAATAATTATAGAAAAATCACATATAATTGATGAATATACTTAAAGAAACGTTTACTTGTTTCTTAAATTTAGTTTATAGCATTTGAACTTCCATGTATTTATCTCATGTCATGCAAATAAAATAACCTCCCTTTAGATGGTTAACCTATGATCTTTGAAGGAAATTGAAAAGGTTCCTTTGGAATCACACTTTTCATTGGCCTTTTATCCTTGTTATTCAACTTGTTCACCATAATAACTAAATATTAATCTTTCTTTAAGTTCTTGATTTCTTGGTGAATAATACCCAAAAGGTAATGAAATGCTTTATACATACTATTTGTTTTTTTTATCTTAAATGAAATGAGATAAAGTTGGTGAAAAATATATATTAATGGGATTTGTTGAAATATCATGATCCATCTTTAAATTTACTATTCCTCAATTTAATCATCACTCATTCATCCCTTGCTTCACTTTCTCCTTGCAAGTTCTCAGATATGAGACAAAATGTGAAATCATCCATGTACTGATGTAGCATCTGCAACTCACATTGGACATTGACGATGAAATTATGATGAAAAAATCATATGCATCATAGATGAGTCTATTATAAACATCTTTTACACTCATTTCTTGAGGTGGATCAATAGGTATTAGAGACTCCAATACCCTGAATTTTCCATATCATAGTACTGTACGCAAGTGAATGTAAAACTTTTGGAAACTCATGCTAGTGAGAGTGTTACCTTTTTAAAAAATTAATCACAATATACTTGTGGTATTACTTTCCATTTTCTACAAAAACTGTATCTGTCATATTAGTACTTTTATCTTTATTGTTGATTAGACATTACTAATTAATTTAATCATAAAATATCTCCCACTATTTTATCAAACTCTAATATAACTCACTAATAGACTCAAAATACTCATTCACTTGAGTATTATAGAGTCAAAAATCCTTGAAACCTTCTCTCATAGTCTACAAGTTATGGTTATGCCAGTACTCAGAGAGTTTCATGGTAGGTGTTCGACTGGCCAACCAAATTAACCCATGACTCCTTGATCTGTTGAGTGAAGTCTCAACTTCTAAAATTATAAGCTTGATTTACCCAATGATTTGCCTCTAAAGACACAAAATCTATAAATGGATACATATTTACTGATATATTTAGTTAGTTCAACTCATCAATCTCATAATAACTCCTCAATAGTAGGAGACACCGTCAACTAGGACTGATGATCACCCCGTACACCTAGTTATGATCAAATTCAAACGATAAAAGAAATTTGTGACTTAATATTTATTTTAAGGTTTTAATTATTTTTTGATGAATGAAATAATTTTCTATCTAATATGAATGTACTATGTTATCTCACTCACAATTGAACATGAAATAAATAGAAAACATTCCTCATGTCATTTTCATTTTATCTGTGCATTCTTGTTTATTATTTTATGTGATCACATGTAAAGATACACATATATAAAATAATAAATCGTGCATAAATAAAATTAAACCACATGATCATGATTTAATCATAATGGTTGATCCAGTGAGTGAAAATGAATCAACCTAGACCCTATAGGAAACTCCTTGAGTCTCTATATATACGACTTGAGAAGTGTCACTCACCCTTACAATGTGTCAAAATCATGTTTGGTGTGCCGCCAAATCTCATTGTGAACTATGTCACTGTTAATCCTCATCATTATACAACAATATTCACACACAGGTGAAGGGATCCCGGAAATGTGGAATACAGATGAATAGTTTTATCTCGGTGCAGAGACCCATATATATATATAATGAAGCAAAGACGACACACAATTCATCATTTTATTTTATAGCTATTATAAATCATGCATTGAAATAATTAAATAAATAAATAAACATCAGACATGTATTGACCAACCAATGGCTCATGATCAGTCGATACACTTTAAAATCATGTATATTAATTAAATGCATAAAAACATTTAAATTTGTAATAAATTATTTTTGAAGGATATTTTAATGAATTATTAATTCACTCTAATTTTTAATTCAAAAATTTACATTGTTCAATCCCATTAATTAATTTAATGA
Source organism: Viscum album (assembly GCA_963277665.1). Lineage (NCBI taxonomy): Eukaryota > Viridiplantae > Streptophyta > Magnoliopsida > Santalales > Viscaceae > Viscum > Viscum album. The sequence continues at coordinate 69,064 of CAUJRU010000568.1, forward strand.
AATTCCAAAATTTAACTTCATTTTAAAATATTACTTATTAAATTATTTTATTTTTCAAATTATATATATATTTTAAAATTTAACTTATTTTAAAATACACACACACACACACACACAAACACACATAAACTTTTGTAGTCGGTCCCAAGGAAACCTATAAAACCCCTGATAGGGATATGGGGACTTAGGTGGACTCGAAAAGGGACTCATGGGTCAAGCAGTGTCCACTCCCATTCATCCTAGGTCGGGTCGAACCACCCGTGGGACAACTGCAGTGGGTCTTACCCTGGGTGGCCAAGAATCACTGTCCTGGGCCTAGTCTGGTCATGTCTGGTCAAATAATGTGGATAGGGTTGGCCGGTTGGGTCTTGACTAGTGAGATAACATGCTGAGGGTGGTGAGGCTTGCGTGGGTCACCAAACTGGGGAGGTCGAGATGAACGAAGGGTGTTAGACAAGTAGTTTCATAAGAAATAAGGTTTTTGGAGACTGGAAGTGAGGTAGACTTGGAAGGGGAGGCGGCACAAAAGGTTTGTCTCATTGGGTGTTGGGACATGGTCCGATGCACAGGATTGGGTTGGTCGGTGTGGCCCAAAGTGGTGGGGACCAGTGGGTTTGGTCGACTCAGTGGTTAGATGAAGGGTGCGTGAGTAGAGGGGGTGATAGTAGGCCATGACCAATGGTGGTCCCAAGCAGCAGGTAATGGCGATGCCAGTGTGTGAAAGAGAGCGGTGGGAAAGGGCTACCTGGGAGTTTTTTATGTTTCTTTTGAATTTTTTTTAAAATGTGTACTTGTCAATTTTTTTGGTAAATATGTGTGAAATTCGAAAAGCGCATTACTGCCTTTCACCTAAAACAATTTTTTTTTACTATTTTAAAATTTCTTTTTTTTATATATTTAAAATTTTATTTTTATTTTGTTTATATGTTTATATAAATAAAACAAAAATTTTCTGTAGAATTAATCTGCTATTTAATATCCAGCAGTACTTCCATTACATCAGTCTAGATTCTGATAGAAACCCTCACCCAGAGCACCCTTTTATAATAGGGCTTGTCTTGGAAATCATTCTTCATTTCCAATGTGGGATTTAGGTTCTCCCTTTCCTTTATAGAACATTCTGCATTTCCAATGTGCAATTCGGAAATGTTTCAAGTACATGGCTATGAAAGACTATAAAATATAAACTATAAGACCAATATAAAGAAAAGTTAAAACATAGATTAAACATATAAGAAATAGTCAAAAATAAAAATAATTCCATAACAAATGTTGATGAAAAATAATTTATAAGCTTTAAAATCCACCTACTTGAAACTTAAAAATGTTTTAAGTATGTGAGTTTGAAATCTTATAAAATATAAACTATAAGACCAATATATATTAAAATTAAAAAATGGATTAAATATATATGAAATAGTCAAAAATAAAAATAATTTCAAAAATCTTTTTGATGAAAAATAATTTATAAGATTTCAAAGCAATTAACATGAGACTTAAAAATGTATCAAGTATGTGACTTTGAAAGCCTATAAAATATAAATTATAAGAGCAATATAAATGAAAATTAAAACGTGGATTAAACATATAAGAAATAGTTGAAAATAAAAAGAATTTCATAATTTTTTTTGATGAAAAATAATATACAAGCTTTAAAAATCACCTTCTTGAAACATAAAAATGTTTCGAATATGCGCCTTTGAAAGACAATAAAACATAAAATATAAGATGAATATAAATGAAACTTAAAACATGAATTAAACATATAAGAAATAGTTAATAATTAATTAGTTAATTATTAATATACTTATTAATTATATAATTATTATTTATATAATAATTAATTATATAATAATTAATTAGTTAATTAGTAATATCATTATTAATTATATAATTATTAATTAGTAATGTAATTATTTATTATTTATTATTAATTTTATAATTATTAATTATATAATAATTAGTTAATTAGAAATATATATTTTTAATTATAATAATTAGTTAATTATTAATTATATAATAATTAGTTAATTATTAATTATATAATAATTAGATAATTATTAATTATTAATTAGTAATATAATTATTAATTAAATAATAATTAATTAGTTAATTAGTAATATAAAAATAATTAATAATTAATTATTAATTATATAATAATTATCCAATTAACAATATAATTTTTAATTATAATAATTAGTTAATTATTAATTATATTGTAATTAGTTAATTATTAATTAGTAATTAGTAATTATTTATTATTAATTATATAATTAATTAGTTAATTAGAAATATTATTATTAATTACGTAATACCTAGGAAAGTTCAGGAATCAAGCAAGTTTGGTCATAAAAATTTATTTAAGAAAATATAAATACATTGAAACATAATAAACATGTGGCACAAAAAGCCCCGCCAAACCAAAAGAGTGGAAAAACAATGCAACCCAAAAAATCTAAATTCCAAAGACCCACACACTAACACCCTTAAAAACACCACATGATAAACTCAAGGCCAAGCACCACACCCGAATCCAAGCTCCCTCTACGCAAAATCTAGCAATACCCAAATCTAGTAATATTTATAATTAATAATTATATTAATAATTAACTAATTAACTATTATACATTTAATAATTATATTACTAATTAACTAATTAACTATTAATAATTAATTATTTAATTAGTTATATAATTATTCATTATAATTATTCATTATAAATATTAATTATTAATTATTAATTATTATTTAGTTAATTAGTAATATAATCATTAATTATAATTAATCATTATAATTATTAATTATTAATTATATAATAATTAATTAGTTAATTAGTAATATAATTAATTATAATATTATTAATAATTAAAAATTATATTTCTAATTAAATAATTAATTATTAATAATTGCTAATTAATAATCGTAATGAATAATTATAATTAATAACTATATTACTAATTAACTAATTAACTATTATATAATTAATAATTATATTACTAATTGAATAATTAATTATTATATAATTAATAATTATTTTACTAATTAACTAATTAATTATTATATAATTAATATTTATCTTACTAATTAACTAATTAATAATTATATTAATAATTAATTATTATACAATTAATAATAATATTACTAATTAACTAATTGATTATATAATTAATAATTAATAATTAATAATTATATTACTAATGAACTAATTAATTATTATATAATTAATAATTATATTACTAATTAACTAATTAATTATTAAATATTTCTTATATGTTTAATCCATGTTTTAATTTTCATTTATATTGGTCTTATAGTTTAAATTTTATAGGCTTTCAAAGTAACATACTTGAAACATTTTTAAGTTTCAAGTTGGTGGCTTTGAAATCTTATAAATTATTTTTTGTCAATTTTTTCTTACAAAATTATTTTTATTTTTTACTATTTCTTATATGTTTAATCCCTGTTTTAATTTTCATTTTATTGGTCATATAGTTTATATTTTATAGGCTTTCAAAGTCACATATTGGAAACATTTTTAAGTTTCAAGTTGGTGGCTTTGAAAGCTTATAAATTATTTTTCATCAACATTTTTATGAATTTTTTTTTTATTTTTGAATATTTATTATATGTTTATTAAATTTTTTAAGTTTCATTTATATTGGTCTTATAGTTTATATTTTACAGTCTTTCAAAGCCACGTACTTGAAACATTTATGAATCTCAAATCGGAAATGCAGAATGTTCTGCGTAGGAAAGGGAGAACCTGAATCCCACATCAGAAATGGAGAATGATTTCTAGGGAAACTTCTCTTATAAAAGGGAGCCCTGGGTGAGTGTTTATATCAGAATCTAGACTGCTGTAATTACAGCACTGCTAGATATTAAATAGAAGATAAATTATGTTGATTTTTTGTTATATATATATATAAACAAAACAAAACAATAAAAATAAAAATAAAATAAAAATAAAAAATTTAAATATATAAAAAAGAATAATTAATAGTAAGCATGGCTCTTTCCTTTAACACATATTTTCCAAAAAAAGACCTGCACACCTTAAAAAAATCTAAACACACATATAAAAAAACTTGCTACCCGATGGTGCACAAATAAGGGCATAATTATTTTGTCAAAAAATACCGACAACCCTTTTGAAAAACAAAAAGCCCCTTTTTTGTTTTTTGTTTTTTGTTTTTTTATTATTGAACTTATTTGGTCTTGAAAAGGCTACTGACCCCTTCACTATTTCCCTTTTTTCTTAATCTTGGACAACTGACTTTGGTTTTTATTAAAACATATTCCACAAATTGATGGAATAAATGCAACTTGGTGGACACTATTTTGGACATCCCGTCTTTGGGTTGATTACAGCGGTTCACCTAAAATCAATTTCAATGATAATTTCAGGAAAAAATAACACACACACACACACACACATGATCTTCAAAATTATACCCTCAAATACCTTGATTTCAATCTGTAATAAAATCTTCAGATGACCGTAACTTGATCATCCGACATCAAATTGAAATTTTTTCGGTGGCGTTGGGACCTTAATGATTCCCTCTTCAAAATTTTATACAAATTTAATTTTTTCATTGGCTTAAAATTTTCATGTGTCGCTATGATGCTAATTTTTGGTACTAGGGAACATAAGGGAAGCTGGTGGGTTAAGGATTTAATTTTTTTACCCATGATCAACTTAATTTCATAATCGCCAATGAAACACAACCTCGAAATAGACCCAGGGATCTTGTGTGATGAATTTTAAGAAAAAAACAAAAACCAAAAGATACATCTTTCAATATGAAGTCTCACTTGACATCTACTCGTTGTTAGTAATCACTGTTTGAAGGATCTGATGCTGAATCTCTCTAGATCATCCACATGTGTTTTGAAATTTTTTAGGAGTGTCAATTTTCAAATTCTAGGTGCTTGAGAAGAGATATTCCATCACCTTCAATGTCTCAATGATCACCCCATTGACGTTCCTTCAATGCATGAATAAGAGTTTGATCTGTTCACTTGGATCTAGAGATTCTCTCTCTAAGAAGTAGGATCATAGAGGGAGAGGATCTCATTGAATGAGTAGTGAACATTACACATGTGAGAGCCTCCTCCTCCTTTATATAGCAAGTTGATAAAATACCTAGAATTGGGTCCCTATCCTTCGAAAATTTATTACTCACTAAATAAACTATGAATAATATCTTATGACTGACTTATTGAGACATAAATATCATTTATATATTTATCACCTTTAATATAATAAATATATTACATGATAAAACCGATGCATTAACTTGACCCATCTTTCCCGCAAATATTTAACAAACCTTGAATATTAAATAATATTTGGCTGTAAAATATTTTTCCATGTATTTACTCTAATACTTGTAAATAAATTTAATAAATAAATTCAACACCAATTATTCTAAACTATAATAATTTAAATTTATTTATTTCTTGACAATCGATAATTCTTGTACATCACTCATACAACAATGGTGGGGCCCACCATGGCCTATATACCTATTAATTTGAATACGGTAGACTTTTGAATATACAATTGTGTGTGAACCTCTAGGCCCATATCTCAATAGGTGTGAATACTATTCATAGATCAGGAAAGGATTCTAACAACCCATAAATTCCACTAAAGAGATAAGGAGTAGTCATAGCAACGAAAACCTTCCTATGAACACATGCCTTGTAATATAATTTCTTTATATCATTATATATCATAAAGCAGGACACACACTTTATGTCATTATCCTTTCTTAATTTATTCTTCATTGACCTTACTGGATGGACTTACCTTTTTCTACCATGGACACACGTTTAGTAAAGGTACTACCATCCAGATTAGCTGGGCTTGAGATATCTCTTCCTATCAGAAGTGAAAAATTATTTCTTGATTATTCAATCAATGTGATACTACTAATGATTCACCCAATGAAATATACCTCACTATGACTTCATTTCCTTAGTTTTTCCCTGCATCAAAGTATGTAATCAAATAATATAAACTGATAATAATCTCAATTCAGTAGATCATTACAAGTGTTCATATAAAGGAACTACCAATGACACCTAAAACATATGGTGTTTCTATTGGTAGGTCAGTCCTCATGATCTCATCTACTTGAGATCACCAAGTGTGTACTTAATGAGGAGAAGTCTCAATTATTATGAGCCCCCAACACCTTATAGTCAGACATCATCTGTGTCCAATCATAAGATATATCTAGACCATAATAAATAGGTTTAATATTAATGTCATAACATCTCAAGGTTTTCATTATAGCTGGGGAAATGTAATAATATTTTGATACAACAAATAATCTATGAACATTACCATGTAAATAGTGTATGTAGAAATATTAACACTATCATGGTAATATTACATTATGAATAACTCACTGTATACATGATATGGTAATAAAAAAGTATTGTTCATGTTGGGTATAGGGTACCCACTATTACAAAAATTGGTATATGAAAAATTCTAAGAGAGTAATTGATCCTAGGCCCAGTCACAAACAATCACAATAAATCAATCAAAAAATAGTTGCAAAAAATATTCTTTTCAAGAAAGAGAAACCTTAGTTGAATATCCTCGATCTAATTTTTTCTAGAGGACTACCTTCACCTTTACTGTAGTACTAACATTCACCAAGATGGCCTTCAACCTCTACAACAATATTTTCTTCAACCTTATTCAACCTTGAATATTATAAAAGCATTAGTGTCATCCTTTGGGATGAATCAAAACCTAGAAAAAATGACATGAAAATCATAGGAGGGTGGAAAATTTTGAAATAACTATCCAATGAGAATTGAATATTAGAAGCTCAATCAAAAACCTCAATATTAGTGAAATCCATTTTTGATAGTTCTTTAAAGCCATGGAAGGGGGATTTTAATGGAAAACCAAATCCTTCTTTAAGGAACACCCATTTTTTGTATTAATATCTATCATATCGCTTTTCACTAAGGTTATATTCGACATTCATTATAGTATTGTATTCTATGGGGATCAATCCAATTTTATTAAATCTTATCTCTTTATCTAGGGATTAAAAGAGGCTGTGACACTATATTAATGAGATGATCATCATCTCCATTTCCCACCTAAAACGTGGGATGAATTTATGACCTATGATTGTGACACATGTGTCCTGGTAACATGGTGACGATTCAGGTGATGAATCCACTTCACAACTTTTGAGATTCTTAAAACTTAATCAATTTTACAAAACCTGGATTCTAAAAACTATATCTTGATCACTAGAACCAATTAAATCATTATGATTCCTCCATTTTTTCAAAATATTTTATAATGAGGATGTTTTATGATTTATAAGAACTTAATGATAAAAAAAGAACCAGCTAACTTGATCTAAAAGGTATGAAAACTATCTAACTTCTGACTTCAGAATCTTCTTTCAAAACTATTCAGCAACAATATGACTTTGTGAAACAGAAACTTCTATTTTTCTCTAATTATGGAAAAGGTAAAATTCTATAAAATAACAATTTCTGCCTCTAATTCTTTTGGATCTAATGATCTAAATTTGATTTTGATGGATATGATACTCCGAGTCTAGTACTTCTCAGTATGATCCTTTGAATATGGAAAGAAAATTTCTTAAAAATAATACTTTTATTCCAATTTATGTTTGGGTTTCAACATTCAACAACTTTCAACTTTTTTAAAAATCTCATTATGATGGACTGGGTCTAATTACCGAATAACAAAAACATACTTATACAAGAAAATTAGTTATCAAAAAATAAAATAAAAATACTTTGTTAAAACAATTTATCACAAAGGTTCTTCAATATCACTTTGGTACATCGCCTGTACATGCTGGAATTTGATTGCCACCATTACTAGTTTTAAGGTGAACAATATGAAGCCCTAGCTAAACCCCATCCATTCTTATCCCAACTTGTTGCTTCCGTCCATTACTCCCCACATGATGAGTACTACAGACCCCCTAATCCAACCACTTATATGCATCCTTTGCACTACTCAGCCTATTCCACATACCCAAACCTTGAGGGAACCCCATTTGGTGACCCAGATCTTCACCGAAAGCTTCACCAAGATATGTATGTTATGTTTGATTAGTCGGTTTAGGCCACTAGGCTATAGATAGTGGGAATCAACATGTAAGATATCTCTTCCCTCGATCCTTACCATCCCTTACCCAGCTAGATCCCTTTCTAATACATGTACAAGGATTCATCCTCTCACTCGTATCCTTCTTGGGCATCCTATCCACCAGTTAACCCACCAGAAGAACCTCTTACTGAAGATTTAGGCACTGATCTGGCCCCAGAAGATCCCTCATGGGCTAAGGCAGCCCGATCCCACTTCTGAGATCCATTTTGCTCTAATCCCTCCATGGGATATCACCAATTTTATTTGATATTCTAATACTTTTACCACTTACTATTCTTTGTGACTCTGCTTTTGAAATTTCCTACCCTTGTGGTTTTTTCTTTGTGTTGTGTGATTGTGTGCTTCTTTATCATTCCACTTGTTTCTAATGTGCTATTTTTTGCTTCACTCTCTTTGGTTTCATTGTAAAGATAGTAGGTGCATCACTATTTTTTGCACGAAGACACTCTTATGATTGGAGGGATCTCACACACCAACTAGAAACCTTTCTTTAATCTTTTTAAGGAGAGTTTTTCTATTCTAAATTCAATTTTCTTCCTTTCCTTTTTATCCCTCCCCTTACATGCAATTTTTCTACCCACCCTGATCCACCTTACCATGTTCACGGGGGACCATGCTTGGTTTTAAGTGTGGGGGAGGGCACCCAATTTTGGAACCCCATTTGATCATTTCCTTAACATTACCTAGGATGGTTTTTTTTTCTTATGGGACTTATAAAGAGTGGTTATAGGTGTAACATAATTATATCAACTAGATAAAAATGGATTTTTAATAATTACTTTCGAAATTACTCATATGACCACATTGATAAACCTATTTTTGAAGAGAATAAGAATTGTAACACTTGAGGAGAGACATTTAGATATTAATTCATACAATATTTTGTTTAAAAATGAACATTGTGATGGATTAGTTTAAATTAAGGAACCCCTTAAAATGGAAATTGAATTTTTCATTAAGGGAAGTGAAATATTGAATTTTTTTATGCCGCACTAGTGGTTATTATGTGGTATTAATATCATGAACTCTTGACTTTCTCCCTCAATTCATCATGATAAAACATGGAAAATTTGGGCCCCAAATTTTAATGATAGTACCTCAACCTAATGAAAAAAAGTATAGATATGAAAAATCATGCCCAAATATGTTTATAACATTTCATCATTCTTCAAAGCAGAAATTCAATTAGTTTGTGTGACCTATAAAAGTGATATCATACCATTTGGTGTTAACAAAATATTTTGTTAACCTACCTAAGTGTGTAATGATATGGAAGTGGGGGATGAAATGTTCTTTGAATTAATAAGAAAAATTTCGGTATTAAGCAATAATGATTTAGGAATGAATATTTGGAAGTTTTGAATTGAGCTTAATTTGTTGGATAACTTCAAATATTAGTGATTCATGAGGAATTAATGTTGTAATTACAATAATTATTCATCTAAAATTCACATTCATTTAGTTTATCTAGCCTATGAAATTTCTATATATTTCTTTGGTGACCCCTTTGAGATGATTTTCTAGGCATTTTTTAAGGAAAAACAACCAGTAAAGTGTGTGGGGAGTTTGATGAACTTATGTGCATATGGAATTTCCATTATTTTATGAATATTGAAAATTATTGTTTGGATCAATTTTATGTTTTTACAATATAAAAATTTCTTTTTAGGTGTAATTTATTCATCAAAGGAAAGGAAAATAAGAGTTGGCACGAACCAGAAAATTTAGATGGAAATCAGAGGCTTTTAGAGCCTTTTTTACATGGTGCATGGTTACTACTAAGTCACCAAAACCATGCACCACAACCAAAATAATAGTGTGCACCTAGGAGTGTCAAGGCAGAACCATTTACACACCCTTCACATGGTTTTCTAGATAATGAAGATCCTACAGGAAACTAAGCGGAATGTGCTTGTAGACGTGAATGTGTAGTAAAATAAAGGAGGAACTGCTACAATATGGTTGGGGGTTAGAAACTTATACAGGGAGGAGTATGAAGATTGAAATTCTAAGGGGTTGTGTTATTCTTGGGGACATAGGTACAACCTTGGATGTTGTTATCCAGATAAAGGATATAAGTTGATGGTGTAAGAATGAATTTATCCAAGGAAAGAAGATAGAGAGGTTCATAAAAATGTAGCATCAAAGGAAGGATAGATAGAGATAGGGAGTTTGTGGGAACTAATGATGTTGGGAACCACTAAAAGTGACCTGAAAAAAAAAATACAAATTTAGGAACCAAGTTTATTTTAATGGAATGGAAAGTATAAGGAATAACATTGATGGTTCTGATATATAGTGGGTAAAGTCATAATTTAATTTCAAGGAAGTTAATGAGACAATTTTATACTAATGAACTTGAGACCAATTCGTTTATCATCCACTGGGTGATGGCCATTGAGTGTGATCCATAAGAATTTGTAAGTCATTATGAATTGAGTTAGGGGTGGTTGAATTCATCATAGATTCTTATGTTCTCAATACAATTGGGACATATTTTTATTTGGAGATCTCATGGATTGAGACCTTGGGGTATGTAACATCCAATTAAAGGGGAATGAAAATGGAATTTGACTAGGATGGGAAACACGTGGCATTGTAGGGTGTTAGAACACCGCTAAGTTTACTAGGGGATTTATAGTAATACTTGGTAAAGGGGAATAAGGGGATACAAAGAATTCAATGGAAGATTCCAAAGGGAGAAAGAGTAGAATAAATTCAGTTGGACCATGTCCAAAATCAACAATTACAAAATTTGTTAGAACAATACATCACTATATTTGATACTACTAGCTGGTTGACCCTAAGGGGGGGGGGAACTGACCATGCCATTAAGATGAAAACAAGGGTCAAACTATGAATATCAGGCTATAAAATCATTATTACCATATGAAAAATGAAATTGAAAGTCAATTTTAGGATTTGATGGGGTTAGGATTTATTAGAGGTAGTCACATCCCCTATTCGAACCCAATAATAATGGTTAAAAATAAGGAAGAATGGCGGAAGATTTGTGTTGACTTTTGTACTTTAAATAGAATAGTAGTACCTAGTAGGTATCCAATTTCGGTATTTGAGTAATTAATGGATGAGTTGTGTGAAGTGACTTATTTTTAAATGTTTGATTTAAAGTTAGGTTCCACCAGGTTTGGATGAGGGAAGAGGAAATTGTAAAAAAAATTAATACTCATGAGGGGAACTATGAATATGTATTCATGCCTTTTGGATTTACGAACATGACAACAACCTTTGAAGAAAAATGAATAACATATTTTGATCTATTTTGAGGAAGGTTATTTTAGTTTTTTGGGTTATATTTTACTATATAACATTGGATGGAGGGAGAACCTCACAATGTTATAATAATTGTTACAACTGATAAAAAAAATGTGTTACATTCCAACAAAAAAATTCTTTTGGGAGGAGAATGGTGGAGTATTTAGGGCACATAATTTCAATCGAAGGTGTATCCATGTATCTAAATATGTTGGAATCTATGGAGGAATGGAGAGTTACACTAAATTATAAGGAGGTAAGGGGTTTCCTCAGTATTGACATATACTCCCATAAGTTTATAAGAGATTATTTAAAGGTAGAGAGACCATTTCAAACTTTAACAAAAAATGTTAAATTCTTGTGGAGTGAGGAAGCACAGTTGGCCTTTGAAGAACTTATAAAATGGATTAAAAAAACCCCTGTTCTCATATTACTACATTTTTTGAATGAATTTTTTTATTTAATGTGATTATTTATGGTTGGGAATCTGAGAAGTCCTAGTTCAAAGGGTATGTCCCTTGGATTACTATAGTAAATCAATATATGAAAAAAACTTGGAAAATTTGGTTTATGAGAAGGAATTTATGGTTCAGGTTTTGTCTATTCACATTGGAGACAATATTTATTGGGTAAATGATTTAAATTGTTTAGTGATCAATGAAGTTTATTGCATATTTTAATCTAGCGTGCGATGTTGGAAAATAAGCAATGCTATCAGGAGAAACTGATGGGGTATAATTTTGAGGTTTTATATTGACCATGGAAAATGAACAATGTGGATAATGCTCTATTCAGAGTTATTCCTGAAGAGGAGTTTCACCAACTAGTAGTTTCTGTACCTAGATAGGAATAGAAACATGTGATCCGAGTAGAGTTGTCCCAAGATAATAATGATTTGACTATAATCAATACCCTATAGTAAGTAGACGTTGTGAAATCTATGTATTATTACTGAGAGGGATTGTTATTTTATAGAAATAGACTTGTTATATCTTAAAATTCTACTTTAATAATGAAATTAATGTAGTATTACCACTCATCACCTGTATGGGTACATTTGGGGTATTTAGAAAACTATAAAAGAATAGAAAATGGGGTGTAGTACCCTAACATGACTCATGTAGTGCATAGGTATGTATTGGAATGTGAAGTGTGTCAAAAAAGTAAATATGAGTCTCTAAGTATAGTTAGACTAATTCAACTTTTACCTATACCAGAATTGGTATAGGAGGAAGTATTTATGGATTTTGTTTTAGTCTTACCAAAAGAACAAGGGTATGAATTTTCACTCATAGTGGTTGAAAACTTTAGTAAGTATTCAAATTTTATTCCTTTGAATCACCCTTACATGACAAACACAGTGGATAATGTGTTCATGAAAGAAGTGGTGTGACTATATGGATTTCCCAACTATATAGTTAATTATTGAGACCCCCTATTCATGAGTTTATTTTGGTGTGAACTTTTGAAATTGCATGGATTCATTTTGAATAAGATCTTATCATATAATAAATAAAGTGATGAGAAAATCAAGATGGTTAATAGAAGTTTGAATATTTATCTATTGTGATTTACTTCTGATCAGCTGCAACATTGGGTTACTTGGTTTTTTTGGGAAGAATATAACTTCAATACCATATTTAAAAATTATATTGTGCAGACACCTTTTGAAGCATTATGTGGATGAAAGCCTCCATAGACAGTAAAAAATTCCTAGGTGAAGCAGCTGTTGAAGTGGTGACCAATGTGTTGGTAGAAAGAGATGAAACATTAATGAAACTATGTTTTAACCTCTATTTATCATAGAAGCTGATAGTAAAATATGCTAAACAAAACCAATGAGAAGTGAATTTTGAGGTGAGTGACCTTGTATGGGTTAATATGAGACCAAATTTACCCAGGTGAGGTAACAGATTTAGTGAGAAATTAGTTTCATGGTTTTTTCCAATTTTTTGATAGGTAAAAGAGTGGGGTTAGTAGAATATTAGTTGATTTTTCACAAAAAAATTAAGGTAATTCCAGTCTTTCATGTGTCCTAGTTGAGGGTAGTTATCAGTGATCATCTTGTGTAAGAAGAGTTACCAAATGATTTTTTAGAAAAATATGACTATCTTCAAGATATTCTGGTAGTCAATAAACAAGGATATACCTAGCTGTGATTGGTTAAATGATGAGAAAGAATGGGGGAGGTGGTGACTTAGGAGGATTCCAACATTCTTAAGAGTTAGTTACTAGAATTCCACCTTATGGACAAGGTTAATATTCAAGGAGGCAATGATAGGTTGGGAGGTGGCCCAATTAGGGAGATGCCACCTACCCAATTTACTTCCCAATAGAGGGAGCAGTCTAGGAATGGTATTGGGGTGTAAATTAAAGGGGAATTTTTATAATTAGGGATAGTGCTATAATTACAGGCAGTGCTATAATTTTCCTTAAGTCCTTAATGTAATGGTTAATAAATAAGGGGAGAATAACCAAGAGGGAAAATTTGATTTTTTTAGTTTATTTTGAATAGTTCTAGGGTGTGTGGAGTTGTATTCTCCTAGGAGGTGAATCTATAGATCTTTTTCTTATATACTTAGTTCAGAAAAAATTGTAAGGATTATAATCTCTTGGTTAATTTATCTCATCCTATTTAAATCACCTACCACCACCCATGTTTTTTATGTCTCTATGACATAAATTAAATTAGATTGGATACATGGATCAAAGATTTCCAATTAGCTCTGTTGAACACCATAATTACATTGAAACATATACCAAATCAATTATACAAAACAAAAATATTTCTCATTATCAGATGTAATAAATCATCCTAAAAACACATGACTAATATTTATAGTGTGACATTTAAATAGAAAAAAATAACAACTAGAACATCATTGGTGTTGGAATCGGGGCATGCAGCGGAAGCCAGTGGGATGGAGATTTTAAAAATTTCATCGGTGATTGAAGTAACTATGTCATTTCTAGTGATGCACAACCTCAAAAAAGTCTTTAAGATCTCACATGATGAATTTTAAGCACAAAAACATAAACCAAAAAACACCTCTTTCGATTTGAATTCTTTCTCAACATCATCTCATTATCATCAATCACTGCTTAAAGGATCCAAATCTGAATCCCTATAGATTGACCATACATGCTTTGAAAGTCTAAGGGAGAATAAATTTTCAAATTTTGGGTTCTAGTATAGATATTTGACATCGACTTCAACATCTTGATGATCACTGTATCAACATTCCTTTGATGCGAGATGAAGATCATGATCTATTCACTTATATTGAGAGATTCTCCCTTTAGGAAGTGGTATAGGAGAGAGAGTATCTCACTAAATGAGAAGTGAAAAGTGCACATGTGATGTCCTCATCCTCCTTTATATATCGATTCAATAAAATACCTAGAATTGGGCCCCTGACCTCTGAACACTTATTACTCACTAAATAAACTAAAAAATTTATCTTATGATTAACTTTCCGAGTCATAAATATCATTTATATATTTATCACTTATAATATAATAAATATATCAAGTGATAAAACTGATAGATAAACTCGACTCGTCGTTCCCGCAAATATTAAATGAACTTTGAATATTAAATAATATCCTCCTTTTAAATATTTTCCAATGTATTTAATTTAATACTTGTAAGTTCATTTAACAAGTAAATTCAATACCAATTATTCTAAACTCAAATAATATGAATTTATTTATTTCTTGGTGATCGATAATTCTCATACATCACTCTCACCCCAGTGGTGGGACCTACTATGTTATATATACCTATTCATCAGAATTGGGATGAATTTTGAATACGTTATTATGTGTGGCCCTCTAGGACCTTATATTGATAGCAGTGAATACCATTCATAGACCAGAAGTTGAGTCTAGCAACCCACCACGGACCCTAAGTTGATAAAGAGTAGTCATAACAATGATAACCATTCTATGAACACATTTTGTATAATATAAAATCTTTTTCTTACAATATCTCATAAATAAGGATGAAAACTTTGTATTATCATCCTTTCTTTCTTTATTATTCATTGAACATACGGGATAAACTAACCTTATTATACCATTTCAATGAGTTTAGTAAAGGTACTACCAACCCGATCAGCTAAGACTGAGATATCTATTCCAATCCGAAGCGACAAATTATTTCTTGATTATTCATTAAATTTCATACTACTAATGATACACCCAAGACAAGATAGATCACTATGACTTCATTTCCATAGTTTTTTACTTGCATCAAAGTATGTGATCAAATAGTATACATTGATAACAATCTCAAGTTAGGAGATCATTACCCATGTTTATAGATAGGAACTATCAATGATACCTAAAACATGTGGTGTGCCCATTGGCGGTTCAGTCCTCACGATCTCATCTACTCAATATCCCCAAGTGTAAACTTCAGAAGAAGAAGTATCAATGCTTATAATCCCCAAACACCTGATAGTCAAACATCATCTGTGTCCAATAAGAATGATATATCTAGACCATGATACATATGTTTAAGATTAATGTCATAGTATATCGAGATTCTCATTATATCCTAGGAACTACATAACCTTTTGATACAAAAAATAACCTATGGTTGTTTCTATGTAGATAGTGGAGACAAGAAATATCAACACTATCATGATAAGAGTATATCATTCATAACTCACTGTATACATGATATGGTAATCGAAAAGTAATGTTCAATTTGGGTTTAGAAAACCTGCTATTACAACACTCCCACTTTTACTAGATCCAACTTGATAACTATCTTTATTAGATCTCACATGATAATATAGTGTTTCTTCTTAGTTATGGATTTAGTCATGGGTCTTCCACATATCCATTATGTGGAAATTATGATATCTACGGCTTCATCTCTTTGAGTAAAACTCCTCAAGAGATGAAATCCCTAAGTGTACCCCTTTTATCCTATTTAAAAAATTAACATCTTGGAAAGTATGAGAAATATTATTATCATAATTTATAATATGATAAAAGTATAATTACTAGGTGTGATTCAAAGAAATGGATTTTTTTGCATATTATACATCACTTCTTTAGATACATCAGAAGCTGCAACACACTTGGAATTTGTAGATATGGATAACACTAGCATTAACGAGATTCTACTTCTCATTAACTTATCCTAACTACAATATTAGATTGTATTTATCTATATAAATACTAGTTTGTGTCCCTGTATAACTAGTATCCCTTCCTCTCCACATACTGTGTATATATCTTTTGTACTTTCTTAAGTACAATCAGATAGTTCTGAGTGCATACTGTGCAATTCTCCTGAATTTAACTAATATTTTCCTACCATAATGTATATATTGGAAATATCATATTAACATATAATTGAGTCTGACTGCCTGACTGCCTCACCGTAATCAATGCTATTAACCACAACGACGGAGGACTCTAGTCATTTGGCTTCATCATCCGGAGAATTTTCTCACTCTGCCAAGGCTTTTCTCACTGCACCTTCTACTTTACCAAAATGGAAGGAAATAATGTGGCCGATCAGCTGGTATCCTCAGGCCCCTTCGATGTC
The DNA here is from genome assembly GCA_963277665.1 of Viscum album. NCBI lineage: Eukaryota > Viridiplantae > Streptophyta > Magnoliopsida > Santalales > Viscaceae > Viscum > Viscum album. Next base: position 86,097 of record CAUJRU010000568.1, read on the forward strand.
AACCAGCTCTGGCTAGAAAATTTCCCTTCATGGATTTGCATTTGTACGTCGGCTGATCTTCATCATTAATGTTATCTATCCTTATTTTCAAAAAAAAAATATAACATGGAATATTTGATAGATCCATTTCTAGCTCTTATGGAATTATACTCACCACTATAATATCATCTTATACCCCATTCATGTCTTCTTGGAGAGATTTATGCCATGCGACAATGGTAAAAGTTCTCTCTCAAATTGTTTCAACTTGTATTTTTCAATACTATGTCAGTATATATACTTTGACTTGGTCTAAACAACCCATTAGACCCACCTTAGTATATCTTGTTCACTATAACTTAGGTTGTTACTTTAATTCAATATTTGGCGAGTAACTTTCATTCTAGTCTCAATTAACTATAATACCAATAGATGTTTTCCATATGTTTTTTGAAAAGATCCCCAACCATAATAAGCCAAGGTATTTATTGATAAAAATATAAGCTAAAAAAGTTTGAAAATTCAAAGTTTATTATAGTCTATTTTATAATGATTCATCAAATCAGGTGGAAGAGAATCTAACCAAGTGATCTCTATATCAACTCCTTTTTTAACAAGACCATCCGCCAACATGTTTGTCTCCAAATAAACATGCATGAAAACAAAATTGAGGAATAAAAAAGGGTATTAATGCATTCAATCCACTGATCCATGAGATTTTATAAAATATGCAATGTACTATTTTTTATAGCCTATAAAAGAGTAGATGAGTCACTTTCCAACCAAATATTATTACAACCTTTCATTTTTTTAAAATAAACCACATTAATAATTCCCTAAATCTCTACTTCAAGTGAAGTTTCCCCTCCACATTATCCATAAAAATATCCCACGATTTTATCATTATGATCATGATATATCGCGCCACACCCTGAGGGACTTATATTTCCTTTCGATTCACCATCTGAATTGATTTTGATCCAATTAGGCAGGAGAGGTTTCCCAAAAACCTCAATTGTTCCAATTTCTAGTTTATAATTACCATAAATTCCCAATTTTATTAAAATATGGAATTCATGAATACTATTATGGAAATTTCCCTTCTGTATCACGGATGACTCCTTGACTATGATAAGAACCTTCTACATCACTGATAATGGACAAAAAACCCATCCATCATGAGTAAGGGCATTGTAACCGAACTAGAGAGAATGCAGTAGTTCGACCACTAAAACCTAAAATAGGTTTTTTATCTGGGGAGATATATGTTTTCCATATGTTATCAAACATATTTTACTTGGAAAATACTAGTGATCCCACTAACCACTTTTATATACATGATAAAAATTCATTCATAATGAATAATATATGATCTTGTTGCTTAATTAAATCTAAAACTGGATTTCAATAAACTTTCACACCATATTGACATTCCATGTTTTCACCAACCCTTACTAGTTGTGTCATATAGACACATTTCATAATTGTTGGTCTTGACATCTAATTCTCAATTTTAATGATCATAGAAAGTATCTATGACAAGTAAAATTTTAATAGATTTATCCATAATGGCTTGGTATTACCAATCGAGACTTATTGGTTCCATTCTTGTACCACCCAAGTATAATATCACTTGAATAAACACCACAATATTCAAAATAATAAGCCACATTACTTTGATACATGGAATCCATTATTGAATTTTAATTGATCTTGTCAATCTTAGCTTGTTTCCATTTTATACTTATAAGAATCATTTTTATTATTGAATAATGTATCAATAAATATGGTGAATAAAAAACCATTACCATGATTTTAACTTTCTTATATAGTATGTGTACCTAGAACAATCCTTTTCCACATGCTCTTGTGGAATGTTTTCCCAAGACAACTAGTTGTGAATCTTCAGCATTGACTAGATTCAATCCAATCTTGCTACCACTTTCTTCAATAGAGATGTGTACCCTTTTATATAAATACAGTCTAGAACTTGACTATAACTTTTCTATCTTAAGGATTTGAGTAATATCCATAGAAAACTTTAGGATAATTAATTTATATGCACATTGTGTTTTTCTTGATGCAAGTGTGTTTATATCCTTAACAAAATTTTTGCATCTAAACACTTTTTCTTATGAAATAATGGATTTACATCACACTATAACGCATAAGATATCCAATTTTCATTATAGTTCACAAATGGTTATGGGACAAAGCCATTATTTTAGAAGCATATCTTGAAAATAATGGAAGTTTCTGTAATGCATATAAATCTAAACATTGATTCTCCTTTTACTTACATCATCACTCTGATGTGTATAAGGAAATATTCATTTAGGAATTACTCCACACTAAATTTTATTGATCAATGTTTACATGTAAGTATCACCATCGAACCTACTTAATGAAATCATAGCTTTGATGTGTATAAGGTAATGTTCATTTATGAATTAATCTATGTTATATTATATTGATCGATGCATTCTTGGCCAAGATATTATTCAGCACATGGGCCCAAAGAAATAGACATCTTTTAACCATGCATATTTCATACTTCACTTTTACATTCCTTAATACTCTTAAAGAAATCTTATGAAGTATATAAGTTTAACTCTAGCTTAACCTTGGAATACTTCACACTCTCTATCTAAACAAAATCCAAAAGCTTTGTGCCATACCTTTATTTATAAAGGTTTCTTTGTCCAAATCTAAGTACGTAAATGTGTCGATGATAGCTAAGGTATTTAACTACAAATTGTATAAAACCATACTGGGTATATCACTGAAAACTACTTAGTTTTTATTTACAAAGAATCATCTTTCCACAACTAGGTATAACTAAGTCTTACATTTCATATTCATATGTTATTTCTAATGATTCAAGGATTACAAAACCTTTTGTTGAGTATAAGACAACACAAACAACATTAATTCCAAAACAGGAATAATGTCTCTATTTTTACAAAGGATATGTGAGATAAATGTTTTGTTTACACTTAATAAAAGTTCAACTAGAACCATTTACTTGGAAATTAGAATTTATGCACTTATCACCACTGAATTAGGAACTACCCTTTCTTAGTCTCTTGGGAATTGAATTTACTTTTAGTGACATTTATTTACTTACTTGGTTAATGTATTAAAATACACATATGTTATAGGAATATTATATTTAATACCAAAAAATAATTATAGAAACATCACATACAATTGATGAATATACTTGAAGAAACGTTTACTTGTTTCTTAAATTTAGTTTATAAATTTAAACTTCCATGTATTTATCTCATGTATTTCAAAGAAAATAACCTCTCTTTAGATGGTTAACCAATGATATTTAAAGGAAATTGAAAAGTTTCCTTTCAAATCACACTTTTCATTGGCCTTTTATCCTTGTTATTCAACTTGTTCACCATAAGAACTAAATATTAATCTATCTTTAAGTTCTTAATTTCTTGGCGAATCATACCCAAAAGGTAAAGAAATGTTTTATACATACTATTTGTTTTTTATCTTAAATGAAATGAGATAAATTAGGTGAAAAATATATAATAATGGGATTTTTTGAAATATCATGATCTATCTTTAAATTTACTATTCCTCAATTTAATCATCACTCATTCATCCCTTGCTTCACTTTCTCCTTGTAAGCTTCTCAGATATGAGACAACATGTGAAATCATCCATGTAATGATGTAGCATCTGCAACTCACATTGGACATTGATGATGAAATTATGATAAAAACATCACATGCATCATAGATGAGTATCTTATAAGAATCTTTTACACTTATTTATTGAGGTGGATCAACAGGTATTAGAGACTCCAATACCTTGAATTTTCCATATCGTAGTACTATACACAAGTGAATGTAAAACTTTTGGAAACTCATACTGGTGAGAACATTAAATTTTTAAAAAATTAATCATAGTATACTTGTGGTATTGATTTTCATTTTCTAAAAAAACAATATCTATCATATTAGTACTTTTATCTTTATATTTTATTAGACATTGCTAATTAATTTAATCATAAAATATCTCCCAATATTTTATCAAAATATAATATGCCTCACTAATAAAATCAAAATAGTCTTTCACTTAAGTATTATAGTGGAAAGGATCCCTAAAACCTCCTGTCATAGCTACAAGTTATGGTTATGCCAGTACTCGAAGAGTTTCATGGTAGGCATTTAACTGGCCAACCAAATTAACCCATCACTCCTTGATTTGTTGAGTGAAGTATCAACTTCTAAAATTATAAGCTTGATTTACCCAATGATTTGCCTCTAAAGACACAAAATCTAGAAATGAATACATATTTACTGATATATTTAGTTAGTTTAGCTCATCACTCTCATAAGAACTCCTCAACAGTTGGAGACACCCTCAACTAGGACTGATGATCACCCGTACACCTAGTTATGATCAAATTCAAACGACAAAATATGTTTGTGAATTAATATTTATTTTAAGGTTTTAATTATTTTTTGATGAATGAAATAATTTTCTATCTAATATGAATGTACTATGTGATCTCACTCACAATTGAACATGAAATAAATAGAAAACATTCCTCACGTCATTCTTATTTTATCTGTTCATGCTTGTTTATTATTTTATGTGATCACATATAAAAATACACATATATAAAATAATAAATCATGAATAAATAAAATTAAACCACATGATCATGATCTAATCGTAATGGTTGATCGAGTGAGTGAAAATGGATCAACCTAGACCCTAGTGGAAACTCCTTGAGTCTCTATGTTTGCGACTTGAGAAGTGGCACTCACCCTTCCAATGCGCCAAAATCATGTTTGGTGTGCTGCCAAATCTCATTATGAACTATGTCACTCTTCATCGTCATCATTATACAACAATACTCACACATAGGTGAGGGGATCTTGGGAATGTAAAATACAGATGAATAATTTTATCTGGGTGTAGAGACCCATATATATATAATGAAGCAAAGACGCCACACAATTCATCATTTTATTTTATAGCTATTATAAATCATGCATTGAAATAATTAAATAAATAAATAAAAATCATACATGTATTGACCAAACTATGGATCATGATCAGTCGATACAATTCAAAATCATGTATATTAATTAAATGCATAAAAAAATTAAACTTGCAATAAATTATTTTTGAGGGAGATTTTAATGAATTAAAAATTCACTCTAATTTTTAATTCAAAAATTTACATTGTTCGATCCCATTAATTAATTTAATGATATTATAAAATTTAACTTCATTTTGAAATATCAATTTTTAAATTATTTTATTTTCCAAATTATATATATATTTCAAAATTTAACTTATTTCGAAATACATACAGAAACTTTTGTATTCGGTCCCTAGGAAACCTATAAAATCACTAATAGGGATACAAGGACTTAGGTGGACTCAAAAAGGGACTCGTGGGTCAAGTAGTTCCCACTCCCATTCATCCTAGGTCGGGTCAAACCACCCGAGGGACGACTGCGGTGGGTCTTACCCTGGGTGTCCGAGAAGCACTGTCTTGGGCCTAGTCTAGTCATGCCTGGTAAAATAATGTGGATAGGGTTGGCTGGTTGGGTCTTGACAAGTGTGATGACATGCTGAGCATGGTGAGGCTTGCGTGGGTTTCCAAACTGGGGAAGACGAGCTGAACTAAGGGTGCTGGATAGGTAGTTTCAGAAGCAATAAGGTTTTTAGAGACTGGTAGTGAGGTAGAATTGGAAGGAGAGGGGACACACATGGCTTGTCTCATTGGGTGTTGGCGCATGAGGTGGGACCTGGTTCGACGCACAAGATTGGGTTGGACAGAGTGGCCTAGAGTGGTGGGGCCCATCAGGTTTGGTCGACTCAGTGGTTGGATGAAGGGTGTGTGAGTGGAGGGGGTGATCGTAGGCCATGGCTGATGGTGGTCCCAAGCAGTAGGTAATGGCGGTGCCGGTGTGTGAAGGAGAGCGGTGGGAAAGGGCTACCTGAGAGTTTTTTTGTGTTTTTTGAATTTTTTGAAAATGTTTATTGGTAATTTTTTTTGGTAAATATGTGTGAAAGTTAGAAAGTGCGTTACCGCCTTTCACCTAAAACAATATTTTTTACTATTTTCAATTTTTTTATATATTTAAAATTTTATTTTTATTTTCTTTTGTTTTGTTTATATATATATATAGAAAACAAAAATTTTCCATAGAATTTATCTACAATTTAATATACAGCAGTACTGCCATTACATCAGTCTAGATTCTGATATAAACCCTCACCCATATCTCCCTTTTATAATAGGGCTTGCCTTGGAAATCATTCTTCATTTTCAATGTGGGATTTAGATTCTCCCTTTCCTTTGTAGAACATTCTGCATTTCTAATGTGCGATTCAGAAATGTTTCAAGTACGGCTATGAAAGACTATAAAATATAAATTATAAGACCAATATAAATAAAACTTAAAAATGGATTAAACATATAAAAAATATTCAAAAATATAAAATAATTCTGTAATAAATGTTGATGAAAAATAATTTATAAGCTTTCAAAGCCACCTACTTGAAACTTTAAAATGTTTCAAGTATGTGAGTTTGAAGTACTATAAACTATAAACTATAAGACCAATATAAATGAAAATTAAAAAATGGATTAAATATATAAGAAATAGTAAAAAATAAAAATAATTTCGTAATTTTTTTTGATGAAAAATAATTTATAATATTTCAAAGCGATCAACATGAAATTTAAAAATGTATCAAGTATGTGACTTTGAAAGCCTATAAAATATAAATTATCAGACCAATATAAATGAAAATTAAAACATGGATTAAACATATAAGAAATAGTTGAAAATAAAAAGAATTTCATAATTTTTTTGATGAAAAATAATTTATAAGCTTTCAAAACCACCTACTTGAAACATAAAAATGTTTTAAATATGTGTCTTTCAAAGACTATAAAATATAAAATATAAGATGAATATAAATGAAACTTAAAACATGGATTAAACATATAAGAAATAGTTAATAATTAATTAGTAACATAATTATTAATTATATAATAATTAATTAGTTAATTAGTAATATAATTATTAATTATTAATTATTAATTATATAATTAACTAGTTAATTAGTAATAACATTATTAATTATATAATTATTAATTAGTAATATAATTATTAATTATTAATTATTAATCTTATAATTATTAATTATATAATAATTAGTTAATTAGAAATATTTTTTTTAATTATAATAATTAGTTAATGATTAATTATATAATAATTAGATAATAATTAATAATTAATTATTAATTAGTAATATAATTATTAATTATATAATTATTAATTAAATAATAATTAATTAGTTAATTAGTAATATAATAATTATTAATTATTAATTATTAATTAGATGATAATTATCCAATTAGAAATTTAATTTTTAATTATAATAATTAGTTAATTTTTAATTATATAACAATTATTTAATTATTAATTAGTAATTAGTAATTAGTAATTATTAATTATATAATTAATTAGTTAATTAGAAATATCATTATTAATTATATAATACCCAGGAAAGTTCAGGACTCGAGCAAGCTCGGTCATAAAAATTTATTTAAGAAAATAAAAATGCAGCGAAACACAATAAAAATGTGGCACAGAAAGCACCACCAAACCAGAAGAGTGGAAAGAAAATGCAACCCAAAAAATCTAAATTCCAAAGACCCACACACCAACACCCATAAAAACACCACATGATAGACTCAAGGCCCTGCACCACGCCCGAATCCCAGCTCCCTCCATGCAAAATCTAGCAATACCTGAATCTAGCAATAATTATAATTCATAATTATATTACTAATTAACTAATTAACTATTATACATTTAATAATTTTATTAATAATTAACAAATTAACTATTAATAATTAATTATTTAATAAATAATATAACTATTCATTATAATTATTCATTATAATTATTAATTTATAATTTATAATTATTAATTATTAATTAGTTAATTAGTAAATAATCATTAATTGTAATTAATCATTATAGTTAATAATTATTAATTATATAATAATTAATTATCTAATTAGTAATATAATTAATTATAATATAATTAATAATTATAATTAAAAATTATATTACTAATTAAATAATTAATTATTAATAATTTCTAATTAATAATCATAATGAATAATTATAATTAATAACTATATTACTATTTAACTAATTAACTATTATATAATTAATAATTATATTACTAATTGAATAATTAATTATTATATAATTAATAATTATTTTACTAATTAACTAATTAATTATTATATAATTAATATTTATATTACTAATTAACTAATTAATAATTATATTACTAATTAATTATTATATAATTAATAATGATATTACTAATTAACTAATTAATTATATAATTAATAATTAATAATTTATAATTAATAATTATGTCACTAATGAACTAATTAATTATTATATAATTAATAATTATATTATTAATTAACTAATTAATTATTATATAATTAATAATTATATTATTAATTAACTAATTAATTATTAAATATTTCTTATATGTTTAATCCATTATTTATTTTCATTTTTATTGGTCTTATAGTTTATATTATATAGGCTTTCAAAGTCACATACTTGAAACATTTTTAAGTTTCAAGTTGGTGGCTTTGAAAGCTTATAAATTATTTTGTCTAATTTTTTTACATATTTTTTTACTATTTATTATATGTTTAATCCATGTTTTAATTTTCATTTTATTGGTATTATAGTTTATATTTTATAGGCTTTCAAAATCACATACTTGAAACATTTTTAAGTTTCAAGTTAGTGGATTTGAAAGCTTATAAATTATTTTTCATCAACATTTTTTACGATTTTTTTTTATTTTCGACTATTTATTATATATTTAATACATTTTTTAAGTTTCATTTATATTGGTCTTATAGTTTATATTTTACAGTCTTTCAAAGCCATGTACTTGAAAAATTTATGAATCTCATATCGGTAATGCAGAATGTTCTCCACTGGAAAGGGAGAACCTGAATCCCACATCAGAAATGGAGAATGATTTTTAGGGAAACTCCTCTTATAAAAGAGAGCCCTGGGTGAGTGTTTCTATCAGAATCTAGACTGTTGTAATGAAAGTACTGCTGGATATTAAATAGAAGATAAATTATGTTGATTCTTTTGTTATATATATATATAAACAAAACAAAACAATAAAAATAAAAATAAAAATAAAAATAAAAATAAAAAATTTAAATATATAAAAAAGAATAATTAATAGTAATCATGCCTCTCACCTTTCACACATATTTTTCAAAAAAAGACCTACAAACCTTAAAAAAAATCAAAAAACACATATAAAAAAACTTTCTACCCGGCGGTGCACAAATAGGGGCATAATTGTTTTGTCAAAAACTACCGACAACCCTTTTGAAAAACAAAAAGGCCTTTTTTTTGTTTTTTGCTTTTATATTATTGAACTTATTTGGTCTTGAAAAGGCTGCTAACCCCTTTACTATTTCCCTTTTTTCTTAATCTTGCACAATCAGCTTTTGTTTTTATTAAAACATATTCCACAAATTGATGGAATAAATGCAACTTGGTGGACACTATTTTGGCCATCCAGTCTTTGGCTTGATTATAGTGGGTCACCTAAAATCAATTTCAAAGATAATTTTAGGTAAAAATAATATATATATATATATATATATATAAACACACACATGATCTTCAAAATTATACCTTCAGATACCTTGATTTCAATCCGTAATAAAATCTTTGGATGACCGTAACTTGATCATTCGACAACGAATTGAAATTTTGTTTGTGGCATTGGGACCTTAATTATTCCCTCTTCAAAATTTTATACAATTTTAATTTTTTCATTGGCTTAAAATTTTCATGTGTCGCTATGATACTAATTTTTGGTACTAGGGTACATAGGGGAATCCGGTGGGTTGAGGATTTAAATTTTTTTACCCATGATCAACTTAATTTCATCATCACCGATAAAGAACAACCTCGAAATAGACCCAAGGATATTGTGTGATGAATTTTAAGAACAAAAAAAATACGTATTTCAATATGAAGTCTCACTTGACATCTACTCATTGTCGGTAATAATTGTTCGAAGGATCCGAAGCTAAATCCCTCTAGATCATTCACATGCATTTTGAAATTTTGTAAGAGTGTCAATTTTCAAATTCCAAGTGTTAGATAAAAGATATTCCATCACCTTCAATGTCTCAATGATCAACCCATTGACGTTGCTTCGATGCGTGAAGAAGAGTTTGATATATTCACTTGGATCTAGAGATTCTCTCTCTAAGAAGTGGGATCAGAGAGGGAGAGGCTCTCATTGAATGAGTAGTGAACATTACACATGTGAGAGCCTCCTCCTCCTTTATATAGAAAGTTAATAAAATACCTAGAATTGGGTTCCTATCCACCAAAAATTTATTACTCACTAAATAAACTATGAACAATAGCTTATGACTGACTTATTGAGCCACAAATATCATTTATATATTTATCACCTTTAATATAATAAATATATTACATGATAAAACCGATACATTAACTTGACCCTTCTTTCTCACAAATATTAAACAACCAAAATGGATCCTTAAAGATGTGTTGGTGAAGGTTGGGAAGTTAATTCTCTTAGAGTATTTCATTATACTTGATATAGAGGAAGATGCAGAAGCACCACTAATTTTAGGGAGACCCTTTTTGGCTATGTGTAAAGTTTTTATTGATGTTTATCAAGTTGAATTAATATTTCATGTGGGGGATGAAAGAGTGCCCTTTAATGTTCTCAAAGTTGTAAAAAAAGCCTCATTTGTGGAAAGTGAGGAATTATGTGCCTTATCCATAGTCGAAGATTATATTGACTACATGGAAATTGATGGTGGATATTTTTCTTCTATCAATGAGCTGTGTTCAATAGAAATACAACATGTATATGAATAAGAAGATATGCAATATATTTCAGGACATGGTGGTCATTATTGGAAGCGAGCATTAATCCCAGATAGTTTGGAAATATAAGAAGTTGAACCTATTATACCTTTGGTTATTAAGGATACATAACTTGAAATGAATCCTCTTCCATCATATCTAAAGTATGGGTATTTTGGAGACAATAATACACTTCCTGTCATTCTCAATACATCCCTCACACAAGAGCAATAGGCTACACATTTGAAGGTTCTAAAAATAAGAAAGAAAGATATTGGTTGGATGATGGATAACCTTAAGGGAATCAGTCCAATCATTTTTACCCACAAGGTACTTCTTGATGAAGTAGATAAACCATCTTGAAAACCACAATGATCACTAAATCTTCCAATGAAGGAGGTTATGAAAAGAGAAGTGATTAAGTTATTAGATTTTGGAATTATATACCCAATTTTCAAAAGTTCATGGGCCAACCCCTTTCAAGTGGTACCCAAAGGGGGGGGGGTATCACTGTGATTTCAAATAAGAAGAATGAATTGATCTAGACTCAAAAAGTTTTGGGATGGAGGGTATGCATCAATTACAGAAAGATAAATGACACCAAATAGAAGTACCAATTACCACTCCCATTCATGGATTAGATGTTGGATCATTTGGTAGGGCATGAATTCTATTACTTCTTAGATGGTTATTCTGTATATAAACAAATATCTATTACCCTTTAAGATCATGAGAAGAGAACCTTCACATGACCATAAATTTTTTTTTTACCGTTGTATGTCCGTTGATATGTGTAATGCTTCATCCACATTCCAGTGGTGTATGTTAGCTATTTTCCATGAAATGGTGGAGCAAATTCTGGAATTATTCATAGATGACTTCTCTGTCTATAGGAATTCATTTAATACATGCTTGAAGCAGTTGGAAATTGTACTAGAATGGTGTGAACAGACAAATATGGTTTTGAATTGGGAAAAATACCATTTTATGGTGCAAAATGGTATTTTATTAGGCCACTGGATCTCTGATAAAGTAATTTAAGTGGATACCATGAAGATATATGTGATAGAAAACCTACACATTCCCACTTTTGTCCATGAAATATAGATATTTATTTGGAATACAATATTTTATTGATAGTTTGTATGTGATTTTTCCAAGATAGATCAACCATTAAATAATATTCTTTAAAAGGATGTTATCTTTTAATTCAATGAAGCTTGTGTTGGGGCATTTCAAATTTTGAAACAAATATTGGTGGAAGCTCCAATCATAATTGCTCCAAATTAGGATGAGTAGTTTGAGCTCATGTGAGATACTAGCAATTATGCTGTGGGGCCAATCCTTGGGTAGCGGCTTGATCATATCTTACAACCTATTTTCTATGATATTTGTGCCTTAAATGAACCTCAAATAAATTATACCACCACAAAAAAAGAAATTTTGTTGGTTTTTTTTGCATTTGTTAGATTTCGATCATATTTAGTACTGTAAAAAGTCATTGTTTATACTAATCATGTAGAAATCAAATTATTTTTAAACAAGAAAGATGAAAAGCCACATTTGATTCACTGTGTGCTTCTTCTCTTTGAATTTTATTTTGAGATTCATGTAAAAAGGGAAGTGAGAACTTGATTGTTGATCATCTCTACCACATAGAATTACACCACTTAGAAAAATAGGAAGGAAAAGAGGTCAAAGAAGAATTTCCATATGAGAACATATGTTCATTAGTTATTTTAACCCATCCATGGTTCACTTATATCGCCAATTATATGGCTATGGGAATGCTCCACCCTAATCTCTCTTACTAATAAATGAAACTCTTTTAATCAAAAGTGAAGAAATACTTTTGGGAATATCCACTACTCTTATGATCATGTGGAGATTGAATAATTAGATGAAGCATGCTAGTGGTTGAAATCAATGGTATTATGGAATTTTTTCACTCATCTTCTACTAGAGGGCATCATGGGCTGGACTGCACAATTGCTAAAATTTTACAATCTGGATTTTTCTATACAAAAATGCATAAGGATTCCCAACACTTTTTGGCACGATGTGATAAGTTCCTATATACAGGTAATATAGGGTGTAAAGATGATATGCCACAACACCCCATTCTTGAAGTATAAGTATTTTATGTGTGGGGTATTGACTTCATGGGGATATTTCCACTATCATACGGTAACACATACATTTTGGTATGTGTGGATTATATTTCTAAATCAGTGGAAGATGCTACCACATCCCAAAAAATGGTGAACGTCATCATCACTTTTATGAAGAAGAACATATTCAGTAGGTTCAGTGTTCCTCGGGTCCTCATCAGTGATAGGGGGACACATTTTAATAATGTAATGATGAGAAATGTTCAGATGAAATGAAGGGTGAAGTACAAAATGGGGACACCATACCATCCCCAATATAGTGGTCAACTGGAAGTTTTGAATAGTGATCCTAAACAAATATTAGAAAAGAGAGTGGGATAATCAGGGATGGATTGGTATAAAAATCTAGACGATGATCTATGGGCCTACCAGACCACTTTCAAAACTTTATTGGGCATGTCCTCATTCCTATTGGTCTATGGAAACCCCTTTCACTTACCTGACAATATTGAATAGAAGGAATACTGGGCTATCAAAGATTTGAATTATTATTTGAAGGTTGTGGAAGAAAATTGGAAATTCCAATTGTCTGAGATCAATGAGATTCGACAGAAAGCTTATGAAAATGCCAAGCTTTACAAGGAGAAAATGAAGGTGGTTGATGACCACCTGATTTCTCAAAAATCCTTCCATCCCAGTTATTAGGTATTTTTATTTAACTCATGGTTGATTTTATTTCTAGGTAAGACGAAGTCTTGATGGTTGAGGCCTTTCAAAGTGATTAACATTTTCCACCATGGTGTAGTGGAAGTTGCTAGTGAGGACAGACAAACATTCAAGGTGAATAGATAATGTATCAAACCATACTTTCAAATAGAGGACATGGAGGGAACATTCTATACCATGAAATTTAGGTAAATAAGAGAACCTAGCATGTTTATCTTGAGAAAATAAACGTGTTGGGACCAAGTTGGATGGATAATGAAGTAAGAAGAGTTTGCTGTTAAAGAGTGTTGTCTTTTTGTTGTCAAAGAAGATAAATCAATTCTCTTTGTAAAGGACTTGAAAATCAGAAAATGCTTTGCTGATTTGTATTTCAAAAATATCATAAGTTTTGAGAACTTGTGATGAAAGCCTTATGAAGAAAGGGGGAGTAAAGGTGATTCCAGTCATATGATGTTTTGATTTGAAAGAATGATGCTTTTGGATGATAGTGAAGTTTCAGTATTCCCCATTGAAACTCTAACGATGCTAAAGCTGTACTATCAAAGGATACATATCACAATAGTAGATTTTGTGATAAAATATGAAGAATGGTTATGGGATGCAGTGAATAGAGTAATGAAAAAGGAACAAACAATCTGGAGGCGGCACAAAAGAACATTTTAAGGATGTGCCATTTTTCAGTGTTTTCCATATTTTAGGGCCTGAAAATCAGGAGATGAAGAGAGGTGTTTTTGGCAAAGGATGTTGCGTGAAAGTTTTAATATGGCTTGGTATGTTTCTTGCAAGTGGAGTTCCATGATCTAAACATCAAAATCTTTCAAAGGAGAGGCCTGTGCGAAAGATTTGGTTTTGCGCGCAAGATTGGTTTTTGCGCACAAGATTGAAGTTTGTTTGGAATCTTGTGATCAAGGCATGATTCGAGGTCCAAAATTCGGAAAATGTAAAATAAAAGAAGTGTGAGAAAGATTGTAGAATTGTAGTGAAAGATAAGGTTGCATGAAAGATTGAATAATTGGAATGAAATAAGAGGTTGGTGAAAAAGAAACTTGTGCTCCAAAGGTGATGTAAAACAGGGTTTTGCGTGCCATGAATAATTCGCAGTCCGAACTTCATAAAATGTAAAAGGAAGGAAGTGCGTGAAATATTTCAAAAGTTCATGAAATATGAGGTTGGTGTGAAATAAACTTCCGCACCAAAGGTGACGCCTATTGGGGTTTTGTGCAATGCATCAGGATCTTGCGTGACCCGTTGGGGATTTTGCATGCAGGGGTCAACGAGGTCTATAAATAAGAGGTGACCCCATCACATTTGATATGCTCGACACTTAGAAATATCCCAATCTCTGAGTTGTGGAAAAATATTAAGGAAAGGAGAGTGCACGAAGGAAATAAAGTTGCGTGCAAGAAGAAGAAGTTGCGTGCAAGAAGAAGAAGTTGCGCACAAGAAGAGAGTTGCGCGCAAGATTGAAGTTGCACGCAATAGTTATTTCACGAAAGAAGTCAAATCTTTTGCTCCTAATAGAAAAGTTGTGTGCAAGACACCTAAAAGGGTACATGAAATATTTGGGGTCTTCGCACGTATTCGTTTGTGCGTAAGACAATTCTTACTGGCTTTTGGGTAAGAAAGTAAAGATTTATAATTCAAAGAATACACCTGATCAATTGTAAATAAGCACTGAAATACTGTAATCCCCTATTTGTGCTAAGAGGGTGAACACACAATTGCGGATTGTTTTCCAAGTTCTATATGAGTGTAAGGGTATATCCTACTCGTTTTATTCCACGTCAAAGGATTGTTTTCTAGTGGATTGTGTGGTACTGGATTATTTCTATACCATACAAAGGACGTACCTACTCCTGTTGAGTATAGAACCTTGTAAATATTGTGTTCCTGTGGTTGTGTGTGTTTAGTAGAGAAGAAACTCTTTAACCGGAGGTGAAGGTTGTTTCAAAAAGAAGGAAACATAAAAAGAAAAATACATCACTAATTCACCCCCTCCCCCTCTCAGGGATACTTATATCCTAATTGGGAACTTCAAAACATAGCACTGACTAGGAGGTAACCCAACATTTCAAAAATTTATCAAAATAATTATTGGTTAGTGTGTTGTTAGGGGATAATGTTAGTGTGTTTTTCATTTTTGTGTTTTTTAGTTATAGGATTCATAAAAGGTGATAGATTTTTATTGAATCTTTATTATGATCTACTTAGACATTCTATGTAAATCTTAAATCATCTTTTAAAATAGTTAGGGACCAAGTGTTTTAGTTTTAAAGGGATAAATTTTATTCAAATGGGAGAAAATCCAAAAACATTAAATAAAGAGGCATACACATGGTTTTCATATGGTTAAACAAACCATGTACATTAACTGTGTGCTTAATATTCCACATTCCACTAGACAATAGCATGGTTACCACATGGTTTATTAAATCATGACAAGTAACCGTTCACCATTTTAAATCCCAAAATTTTTAAAAACTTAAAAAATAATTACCCCAATTTAACACCCCCAAATTGTGTGCTCCTCCCCCTCCAAGCCGTTCATAACCTTAGAACCTCCCTCGTATTCAACCCTCAAGATTACATTATTCTTCCTCTACCTGATTCAACTCTAAGGTAAGATTCCCTCTCTTCTTCTCCCTCTTTCTTTTCCTTTATTTCTTTTTTCTTCTTCCTCTTCTCCTTATTTCTCTCTTTCCCTTATCCTCCTTCCCTAGGGTTATGGAAGCCTCATGTTTTTTCCATACCACTTTTCAATTTTCGTTTTGTTTTAAAACATAGGTTTTCTTCACCCTTCTTCAAACCCATTGTTTCCAAAACCCCCGACCACACACTTGCATAAACAAATTTTTCCAAAACCCAATTTTTATGCACTAATTCTCCAAATTTTTGGGTTTTTATAGGTTTTTAGGGATTTCATATGAGAAATTAAATTTTATTTTCATCATTTTTTCAATTTTGAAATTTCTAATCTTTGTATTACACTGCCAATAGGACAAGAAACTCAATCTCAATGGCCTCTTCAGAATGTTCATGTGCTTCTGGATCTGCCAAACTCCTTGGTCCCCACCTTAAATTCAGAAATAAAGAAGATATTAAGTGTTATCAAGTTCTAGTCACTCATAAGGTCAACACTCAACACTGATTTTCATCACAAAATCTTGAGTCCTTGTGTGTTTCTGATGAACTGCAGAGGATAATTCCCTATGGGAACCTTACCGAGGCACTTGTTGTTCACTAAACCACTTTTAAGGAAATAGTTATGGAGTTCATAACCACTTTTTAGTGTTGAAAAATATATTCCATTGATGAGAAATGAAAATTGGCAGAGAATAATAGTGATGTAATGTTCCTCCTTATGAAACATTGCTACAATTTTTATCTGGGAGAATTTTCCACATCTTCCAACCTCTATGATCATGATTTTTTTTCAGAGAATGGAATATTATGAGGGAGCATTGGATTGGGACCCTAATAATGCTAGGTAAATTTGGACCACAATTTCCTAACCCTTCCCACCCTATGTCCTACAAACCTCCATGGACTCCCAGCTCTTGAACCCCATACATCAACTTCTCCATGGAATCATTACCACTTGTTCAATTCCTGATCAGATAGAAAATGTATTATCAGCTTACAAAACTTATTCATTTTTCAATCCATGATTACCAGAGAACCAATCAAAATTGACTTTGTTTTTACCCAATACCTCCAACACATGTTCAAAAATACCAAGGGAGAAATTTTTAGAGGCCCTTATATTACCCTCCTCACTAAGAAACTTGAGATTCAATTTGATATCACCACCTTCATTGAGCTGCCCCATCCCTCCCATTCGATCTCTGAAGTTCCAAATGATCAAATAACAACTGAAGGGGGGGGGGGGTGGTTGAATCAGTTGTTCATTTTTTAAGAGTTTCAAAAATTTTATAAACTCAACCCTTGAAACCTGTTAAGATTAATTTTTTTATCACCTTTTAGTAAATACTCATGCATGAAAAAGTATTAAATAAAGTAAATCGTGCAAGATTTACAGGGATAGGACTTATTGTGAGAATATACATCCTTTCCATATCCACTCCCATGGGTCTATGAAAATTAACTATTATGAATAAGTGAATACAACTTGTGTCAACTCCCATTATACACCTTCTATCTCCTGATAGAAAAGATTATGATGACTCACATCAGTTTACAAAGTTTCTTATAGAATAATTGAGAGAAAAAAAGGAATAATAATTTATTCAATTTTCTCCATAAAAGATCAGTCTGGATCCTCAGTCTTATTTTCCTAGATCTGAATCTCTCAATCTGATGAGGTCAATAAAATTATCCCTTACTCAATATTCACTTCTCAAACTCGGCTAAGAAACTTATTCTGATCTTCCTTAGTACGATTTACTCAATTCGATGGAATCAATACGATGAAACCATTATCAATATTTAAAAATAAAACTCTACTCAAAAACTCATTTTAATCTTCCTTAGTCTAATTGACTCAATACAATGGAATCAATACAACGAACCCATTATAATTCTACAAAACTCAAACTCTGCTCAAATGATCAAAATGATCTTCTTAATATGATGTTTCTCAATAACATTCTTTTATATGGTAAACAAAACTTTGAGGTGTTTGATCTTCTTCTGAGATCTTAGTATGGAAATAAATTTCACTTTAATTCTTCAGCACTCCACCTTTTACATTTTCATAAAATTTACAATGAATTAATGATATGAGAATGTATTTATAGGTGACTCAGAAAAGAAAGAGTGGGAGACTTTAAAACTTTCCCTGATTCCTTAGATTTCAAAACTCCTAAAATCTCTCACATTTAAAATTCAAATTTGACTTATTTAATCCTCCACATATTTCTATGATATTTATAAAAAAAATGAATTTCAATTTTGACCACTTAAAATGTTCACATATATTCTTATCTATAATCATAATTCTCAAAATTCATGTATTTTCTTTAGTATGATGAAACCTCCTCAGCTCATTATAATGAAACTTCCTCAGCTTTAGGTTCATATACTTATTACAATCGTCCTTTATTTATTAGATCATTACAATTTGCCTTTATTTCTCATCTCATTATGTTATGCCTTTCTTTTTTTACTCATTATGATCTACCTTTATTTCTCAGCTTATTATGATATATCTTTCTTTATCAGCTCATTACAATCTACCCTTATTTATCAACTCATTACGATATGTCTTTATTTTTCATATAATTACGATCAGATTTAATTTCTTTCTCAGAGTTAGTCTAATAGAATCCTCATAATGATGGAATTATCATTACAATGGAATTCACCTTATGATGGATTTTACTATTATAATGGAAATCCCATTACAATGATTTTCCCACAACGATGGGAAGTATTCAACAATGAATCCACTTCACAACTTTGAGTTTCTTCAAATTTCATCATATTTACAAAACCCAGATTCTAAAAATGTTGTGTTAATCATTAGAATATATTCAATCATTATGATTCCTCTATTTCTTCAAAAGATTTATCATTAGAATGTTTCATTATTTATAAGAACTTCATGATCAAAAAATCATCGTCTTACTTGATTTAGAATGTTTGAAAACTTTATAACTCCTGAATTCACAATCTTATTTCAAAACTCTTCAGCAATAATATGACTTCTTCAAACAAAAACTTTTGTTTTTCTCTGATAATGAAAAAGGAAAAATTCCAGCAAACAACAATTTTTGACTTTGATTATTTTGTAATTGATGTTAGTGGATCCAATACCCTGAGTCTGGTGCTTCTCAGTCTGATCCTCTAAATATGGAAAAAAAATTCTTAAAAACAAAAATTTTCTCCCCCTTTATGTATGTGATTGAACATTCATAAACTTTAAAATTTCTTACAAAGCTCATTACGATGGACAAGGTCTGATTCCTGAATAAAAAAACATTATTTTACAAAAAGGCTGGTTGTCAACAAACACAAAAAACATTGTTAAAACAATTTATCATAAAGGTTCTTCAATATCCACATTTGGATTTTTTGAAAACCCTTGTTAACAACTTGTTCAACTCTTAGAAATTTTTTACAACACAATTTTTTTTAAACAACTCAATTTTTTTAATTTTATCAAAACAAAGCCTTTCTCAAAAGATGGTATCCTGACACCACACTATTGGATAAAGTAATGTTTTTGAAGGAATTACATCCCTTAGTGGAAAGAAAATTTTAAAGCCATGTAAAGATAACCCCCCTCACTTTTATCTTTTCCTCTTACTTTTTTTCTCTCACCCATTTTATGATAACCAAATGTTCAGATTCCTTTAAGAAAGATAAGTAAAAACTTATTAAAAAGTACAAAGTTGTTAATTTATCTCACCCCATTTCAACATAATACAAATCAAGGTGGGGGTAATTAATTATGGGGTTTAAAAAATCATGGGAGAAGGCTTTACATGAAGTTTCAGCCTCAATTCCATAAATATTTATTTCGGCTTGGTTTTTGTAAAAATATTAGAAATTTGATACTTTGTTGAGATGTATTATAGCATAACATCTCCATCAGTAACTTTATCTTTTATAAAGTGAAACTTTATATCAATATGTTTTGATCTTGAATGTTGGACATGATTTTTAGAAAGATTAGTTTCACTTTGATTATCACAAATTATTTTCCATGGTTTATAAAATTTCACTTTCAATTCTTCCAGCTAAACTTTCATCCAAAACATTTGAGTAAAAGCCTAGGCAGCTGCAACATATTAAGATTCAAATATTCTTAAAGTTACAGAACATTATTTCTTAATATTCCAACTCAAACAACATTTACCTAATAAAACATTTCCTCCTGATTTTGTTTTTCTATCATTAAAATCTCTAGCCTAATCTGCATCTGTATAACCTTGAAATTTCATATCACTATTTCTTTTATATAAAAAACCATGTAAAATAGTTCCTTTGACATATCTAAAAATTATTTTTTACTGCTAACATATGTGATTATTTTGGATTACTTTGATACCTAGAACACAAAGTCCTAGAATAAAAAATATCAGGTCTTGAGGCCGCAAGGTAAAGTAGACTTCTTATCAGCTTCCAAAAATATTTCTAATTCACACCTTTTTTCAGACTCATATTTACTCAACTTTGTGCTCACTGATATAGGAGTAGTGAATTATTTGGTTTCTTCCATGCTAAACTTCTTTAACAATTATTTGACATAATTTTCTTGAGATTAGAAAATGTATTTTTATTTTTTTAAACTTGTAATCCAATGAAGAAAGTTAATTCTCCCAACATTGAAATTTCAAATTTTTTCTTCATTTCTTTATAAAATATTTTAAAAACATATTCTCTATCCCTATAAAAAATTATATCATCCATATAAAAAATTAAAATTAGAGTTTCAGAGTCAAAATATTTCACATATAATTTTATATCATCTTTTCCTTTAGAAAAAATTAACATTTTATAACAATTGTCAAGTTTTAAATACCAAGCATGCGGGGCTTGTTTCAGCTAATACAAATCTTTATTCGATTTACAAACTTTTTTTTCATCCTCATTAAGATGAAACCCAGAAGATTGTTCAATGTAAACTTCTTACTCAATATCACCTTTTAAGAAAGTTGAATTTACATCCATTTGATAAAATTTGTAATTTCGATGTGAAGCCACTGAAAAAACACTCTAATAGTTTATAATCTTTCATCTGGGGAACAATTTTCTTCAAAATCCACACCTTCAACCTATGCATAGCCTTCACAAACAAGTCTTGCTTTGTTTCTTGAAACTTCTCTATGCTTATTCATTTTTTTTGTAAATCCACTTTGTTGTGATAAAATTTTTATTTTCTAGCCATGGAACAAATTCCCATGTTTAATTATTTTAAATCTAATACAACTCTTCATTCATAGAATCCATCCATTATTTATGTTTAATAGCTTATGAAACTGATTCTGATTCAAATTTTGAAATAAGTGATGCCTGATTTTCTAATCTCAACTTTCTTCTTGTCTAAACTAGAGCCTTATAATTTCCAATAATTTTTACATACTCAACATGTTTTTTGTAAGGTAGTAAATTTCAAGTTTTATTTTCCAAATGAACTTTACTCATCACACAATTCTACAGAATCTTATTAAGGATGTTTTGACTTACTTTCACTATCATTGTAAATCTCCAGATTATCCTCCTCAGTATTCTAAAAAAAATTTGTGAAGGAATTTTGATTTTCAATTAATTTCAATTTATATGAATCCACCAAACTTTTTAAACATTTTTTCCAACATTTTTAACTTCTTCCATTTGGTGAATAACCCATAAAAATTACCTCTGCATCTTTTTCATCAAAATCTCCGAGATCTAGATTTTTGATTTTAAGTAAACATGGACTTGTAAAAAACTTTAAAGTACTTCAATGAAGGTTTTTTTTATACCACATTTCATAAGAAGTTATGTTGGTTTCTAGTCTCTACAAGCATCTATTTTGAACATGTACTACAATACTGACAACAAATTTCCCATAAAACTTTGAAAGTTTGTATTATGTTAACATAATTATTCCCATTTACAATAAACATATATTATTTATTTATGCTACTCCAATTTGTTATGGAGTATAGGGATCACTATACTGATTTTTGATACCATGATTTATTAGATAAGTTTCAAAATTATTTCTTGTGAATTTGGTTCCATAATCTATTCTCACATTATTTATATAAACCACCATTTCTTTCTCAACTTCTTTTCTAAAAAAACTGAACATTTCTATATCCTCTGACTTATGTTTTATAAACATGATGTTTTTCATCCAATTGAAATCGTCAATAAAAGTGATAAAGTATAAATCTATTTTTTTTGAATTATATATCATCGAATAACATAAATTAGAATGTATAAGATCAAGAGGTATAGAACATTGAATCTCAACTCTCTTATGACTTTTTATAGTCATCTTCCATTTTTATAAAGTAACACAATCATATTCATATCTTCTTTTCAATTTTGAAAATTAATGGAAAAAATAAACTTTATGAAGTTTTTTCATGTTTTTTCCCAAGGTAGACAAGTCTTCAGTGCCACAAATTATTTTCATCTTCCGCACTCAAGTAATAGTAGTTATAGAAATCTCCTATTTGGAAGATATTCCCACTAATTATTACTCCTTTTGTAATAAGTTTTCTATCATTCACACTTTTGATAACACAAAAATATTTTCTGAAGATCAATTATTTTCTATCATCACAAATTTTACTTATACTAAGTAAGTTATATTTTAGTCCATCAACAAATAAAACTTCTTTAGATTTCATCTTTTCTGCTCTAATCTCAAACGTTCTGATTTTTCTAATTTTTAAGGAACTATTATTAACAAAGGAAACTTATCCTCCATCATGAATTTCAAATGTTTTAAGATTTTTATATAACCTATAATATATGAAGAACAACCAATATCATGAATTCATGGTTTTTTCCTTTTACTTTCTTTCAAGGTTGTATCAACAACAAAGGCTCTTTCTGCAATTTTCTTCCCAGCTTCCTTTTCTTTTCATCTATAAGAAACTCGTTATGGAAGGAGTGTTATACATCTTTCAAAATGATGACCAGACTCATCACAACTTCCAAAAACTTCTTCCTCACATTAAAATTTATTTTTAGTTGGAAGGTTTCTAACATTTTGAGATTTTTCTTTTATAACTTCCCGTGGGTTAGGAAAGTTACTCATCCTTATTCCACCATTTCTTTATATTTGTTCAAATCTTCTTATGAGAAGTGAAAAGTTGCTCCAAAAATTATAATTTTTGTGCCCATTGATTCCACAACACAAGAAATGGCCATCAAATCTTTATTTTCTACTAAATAAAGATCTTTCTTTGTAGAAATTTTTTGAGGTTGATAACTTATTTCTACTCTATCATACTCAAGATGTGATCCATATTTCCTTCAGAGTGGGTTTTCATACTTTTTAGATGAAATAGGGTTTTCACACCCTTTTTATACCCAATATTTCCAAATACTTTTTTTCGGGACCTGAAATATTAGAAAAATGAGATGAAACATTATTTTTGGTGGGTGGGGATTTCACCTGATTCTTGATTTGATCTTTCTTAGAAACTTTATAAGTCTCAAATTTTACTTCTGTGTCTTTGTTGAAGTTTTCATTCATTTCCCACAATGTATTTTTAGATTAAAAAAGTTTTGATTGAAACTTGTTAACTTTTTGTTCCTTAGACTCCAACTTCTTACTGAGATATTCAATCATCTTTCCCTATTCAGAAATTCTTAGTTTTTAACTTAAGATCTCCTAAATGTATTCATCCTCCCATTTGATGATATATTTTATTCCATTAGAAACTTCTCCATATTTTTTATTTATTACTCTGATTTCTTTCTTGAGATATTTTTTTGATCAAGAAATGTAATAAGTTATTTTTTGAGTTGATACTCTTTATAAGATTCTTCACCTACTTTTTCTTCACTATTTGAGAAGTATTCAACCTTCTCTAATTTTATAATGAATTTTCTTACCTTTTCTGAATTTTCATCTTCTGTGGAATTTTTTTAGTTGAGTCAGTTTCATATTTCTTATTCAACAAACTTATCCTGTTTCTAGTAAAATTATTCTTTTATTTTTTGGACAATTTTTTATCATTTTTTTCCACTTATTATATTGGGGTTTTTCATCAGAAACATCTTAATATTCACTAACTTTATTCTTGAGAAAATTCATTGCAAAGTGTCTGATTCCACCAAACTCAAACATTTGAGAAGAAGTTTACCTCCATACTTTCCTCTTCCTATTTGATAATTATTGGATATAAGAGACATGATTTTTTCATCCAACTCATCACCATCTTTATCTTCATAGTCACAAGGATCAAAATCTTCATCATCTCAAATTTTCATTTTTCTCATGGATTCAAAATCCATTTCATATTTCATCTTATTTTTGATCATTATAGATTTTCCCATTTCATATACAACAAGAAAGTTATGCAAATCATCAAGATATAAATAATCCTTATCTTCTAAAGAATAAATTTTAAAATCAAACATGTGCAAAAAGTTTTTCATAAGTTTCTTCACAATTAAAGAATCTTATAGAATGTATCTAAATCCTATGATGTTGTAAAAAATTTCATTTATCTTGGTGAAGTATTCATCAATAATTTCTTCATCCCTCATTATGATTTCTTAATACTTACTACACCAAATTTGTAGATTTTCTTCCTTCACTTTAGTATTAACTTTAAAAATAATCTCCATCCTATCCCACATACTTTTTGAAGTTTTGAGACCCATTACCTTGTAATAAACATTTTTGGATAAGGACATAATGGTAGCATTTATATCTTTCCCATCAACTTCAATATTTCTCCAATCAACAAAAGTCATTGGGGAATCCTCCATAATAGGTGGAAAACCAATTGTAGTAGTATAAAAAACTTCTAGACCAAGAGATTGGAGACAAGTAATCATCCTATTTTTACATACATAATAACTTTTTCCATCAAATGTTGGAATTCCTATACTATTGACATAATTGATATTATCCATGATAAGGATTCAACAAGGGATCATTTTCCTAGGATACCAATTTAAGTTCCAAAGGATTGAATAATAACTAAAAAGGGGGTTTAATCAAATGTTCACTTTTTAAGAGTTTCAAAACTTTTAGAAACTCAAACTTTGAAACCTATTAAGATTAATTTCCTTATAACCTTTTAGTAAATACTCATTCATGAAAAGGAATGAAATAAATTAAATAATACAAGATTTACAAGGTCCAAACTCAGTGTGAGAACCTACATCCTTACCATAGACACTCCCATGGGTCTATAAAAATCCACTATTATGAATAAGTGAATACAACTTGTGTCAACTCCAATTGGACACATTCTATATACTGATAGGAAATATTGTACTAACTCCTATTATTTTACAAATTTTATTAAAAAATTTAAGCTAAAACAAAATAATAATAATTTTTTTAATTTTCTCCACAAAATCTCAGTCTAGATCCTCAGTCCAATTTAGCTGGATCTAATTATCTCAATCAGAGGAGGTTAATACGATTCTACCCTACTCAATATGCACTTCTTAAACTCTACTCAGAAACTCAGTCTAATATTACTTAGTCCCATTGACTCAATATGATTAAATCAATACAATAAACCCATTATGAATCTGTAAAATTTAAACTCTACTCAGAAACTCAGTATGAAATTCCTTAGTCCGATTGAATCAATACTATGGAATTAATATAATGAACCCATTCTCCATATGAAAACTCAAACTCTGATCAAATTATCAGTATTATCTTCTCAATATGGTGTTTCTCAATATGATTCTAGTATCTGGTAAACAAAACTTTTAGGTTTCTGATCTTTTTTTGAGATCTCAATCTCTAAAGAAATTTCACTTGTATTCTTCAACACTACTCATTTTATAGTTTTATAAACGTTATAATGAATGAATTATTTGAGAAATTATTTATAGACAACTCAAAAAAGAAGGAGTGGGAAACTTTAAAACTTCACCCACTTCCTCACATTTCAAAACTCCAAAAAATATATCTCATTTAAACTTCAACTTTGTATTCTTCAATCCTCATCATATTTCTCTGAGATTATACAAAAATGAATTTCAAGTGTGACCAATGCAACTCCTCACATATATTATTCTCTATAATCATCCTTCTTTAACTTTCTATCTTTCCTTTAGTATGATGAAACATCCTAATCTCATTATGATGAAACTTCCTCCGCTTCAAATTCCTCTTCTTATTATGATTTGAATTTCTTTCTCATCTCATTACGGTCTTCCTTTCTTTATCATATCATTATGACCTGCCTTTATTTTTAATCTCATTATGATATTACCTTCTTTGTTAGATCATTATGATATACATTTATTTCTCAACTCATTATGATCTAGATTTATTTCTCATCTCATTACGATATTTCTTTCCTTCTCAGATCATTATGATCTGATTGAATTTCTTTCTCAGAGTTAGTATGATAGAATCCTCATAATGATGAAATTTTCATTACGATGGAATTCTCATTACAATGGATTTTCCAATTATGATGGAAATCCCATTAATACGATTTTCCCACAATTATGGAAAGTATTCAATGATGAATCCACTTCGCAACTTTGATATTCTTAAAACTTAATCAACTTTTCAAAACCTGGATTCTAAAAACTATATCTTGATCACTAGAACCAATTCAATCGTTATGATTCCTCCATTTTTTCAAAATCTTTTATCATGAATATGTTTCATGATTTATAAGAACTTAATGATAAAAAATAATTAGATGACTTGATCTAAAAGGTATGAAAACCGTCTAACTCCTGACTTCACAATCTCCTTTCAAAACTCTTTAGCAACAATATGACTTGTTCAAACAGAAACTTCTATTTTTCTATAATTATGGAAAAGGTAAACTTTTAGAAAAGAAAAATTTCTTCCTCTAATTATTTTGGATCCAATGATCTAAATCTGATTCTGATATATCTGATACTCTGAGTCTAGTACTACTCAGTTTGATCCTTTGAATATAGAAAACAAATTTCGTAAAAACAAAACTTTTCTCCCACTTTAGGTTTAGGTTTTAACATTAAAAACTTTCAACTTTCTTACAAATCTTGTTATGATGGAATGGGTCTAATTAATGAATAACAAAAACATTTTTATACAAAAAAATTAGTTATAAAAAAATAAAAAAAATACTTTGTTAAAACAATTTATCACAAATGTTCTTCAATATCACTTTGGTACATCACATGTGCATGTTGAAATTTGATGGGCACCATTACCAGTTTTGAGGTGAACAAGATGAAGCCCCAACTAAACCCCATCCATCCTCATCCCAACTTGATGCTTCCCACAATTCCTCCCCACAAGTTGAGTACTAAAAACCATCTAATCCAACCACCTATATGTATAATCCGCACTACTCAGCCTATTCCACATACCCACACCTTGAGGGAACCCCATTTGGTGACCCTTATCTTCACTGAAAGATTCACCAAGATACTTATGTTATGTTTGATTGGTTGGTTGAGGCCACTAGGTTATAGATGGTGGGAATCAACATCTAAGATATCCCCGCCCTCAATCCTTACCATCCCTTACCTGGATATCTCCCTTTATAATACATGTACGAGGATTCATCCTCTCACCCATATCCTTCTTGGGCATCCTATCCACTAGTGAACTCACCAGAATAACCTCCTATCGAAGATATAATCACTTATCTGGCCCCAGAAGATCCCTCATGGGCCGAGGTAGCCCGATCCCAGTTCTGAGATCCATTTTTCTCTAATCCCTCCATGGGGTATCACAAATTTTCTTTGATATTATACTAATTTTACCACTTACTCTTCATTATGACTCTATTTTTGAACATTCCTACTATTGTGGTTGTTTTCTTTGTGTGGTGTGATTGTGTGCTTCTTTATCATTCCACTTGTCGCTACAGTGCTATTTTTTGCTTCACTCTCTTTGTTTCATTGTCAATATATTAGGTGCATCACCATTTTTGGCACGAAGACACTCTTAGTCTTGGAGGGCTCTCGCACAACAACTAACAACCTTTATTTAATCTTTTTATAGGGGAGTTTTTCTATTCTAAATTCAGTTTTCGTCCTTTCCTTTTTTATCCTTCCCCTTGAATGCAATTTCTATACCCACCCTGATCCACCTTACCATATTCACGGGAGACCATGCTTGGTTTTAAGTGTGGGGGAGGGAACCCACTTTTGAAACCCCATTTGATCATTTCCTTGACATTACCTAGGATGACATGTGTTTCTTATGGGACTTCTAAAGAGTGGTTATATGTGTCACACAATTATATCAACCAGATAAAAATGGATTTTTAATACTTACTTTTGAAATTACTCGTATGACCAGATTGATAAACCTATTTTTGACAAGAATAAGAATTATAACACTTGAGGAGAGACCTTTATATATTCATTCATACAATATTTTTTTTAAAAATGAACATTGTGATGGAGTAGTTTAAATTAAAGAACCCCTTAAAATGGAAATTGACTTTTTCATTAAGGGAAGTGATGTATTGAATTTTTTTATCCCTCACTAGTGTTTATTACGTGGTATTAATATCATGAACTCTTGACTTTCTCCCTCAATTAATAATGATAAAACATGGAAAATTTGGGCCCCTAATTTTAATGATAGTATCTCACCCCAATGAAAAAATTAGATATATGAAAAATCATGCCCAAATATGTTTATAACATTTCATCATTCTTCAAATCAGCAAGTCAATGAGTTTGTGTGACCTATTTAAGTGATATCCTACCATTTGGTGTTAAAAAAATATTTTTTTAACCTAACTAAGTGTGTAATGATATGGAAGTGGGGGATGGAATGTTCTTTTAATGAATAAAGACAATTTCAGTATTAAACAATAATGATTTAGGAATGAATATTTGGAAGTTTTGAATTGAGCTTACTTTATTTGATAACTTCAAATATTGGTGATTCATGAAGAATTAATTTAGTAATTCCAATAAATATTCATCCAAAATTCACATTCATTTAGTTGATATAACCTATGAAATTTCTATATATTTCTTTGGTGACCCCTTTAGGATGGTTTTCAAGGCATTTTTTTAGGAAAAAAACCTGTAAAGTGTGGGGGGAGTTTGATGAAATTATTTGCATATGTAATTTCCATTATTTTATGAATATTGAAAATTATTGTTTGGATAAATTTTTATGTTTTTTACAATCTAAAAATTTCTTGGTAGGTGTGATTTATTCATTAAAGGAAGGGACAATAAGAGTTGGCACGAACTGGAAAATCTAGATGGAAATCAGAGGCTTTTATAGCCTTTTTTCTATGGTGCATGGTTACTACTAAGTCACCAAAACCATGAACCCCAACCAAAATAATAGTGTGAACCCAGGAGTCTCAAGGCAGAACCATTCACACGCCCTCCACATGGTTTTATAGACAATGAAGATCCTACAGGAAACTAAGCGGAATGTGCTTGTAAGGAGGCAGTGGACTTTCACATGGTATCCATGTAGTTAATAAAATTGTGAAGACCATCCCAAGAAACCATGAACCTAAAATTCCCAATACAGAACCTTAAGCACAGTTATCACATGGTTACACTAACCATGCGCCTAAATCGTGCAACAATCAACAGGCAGCCACCTACTTTCTATCTACCCTTCCTAACCACAATTTGACCTAGTATTTGTACCACTAACCTCCCCTTGACATTGGGGGACAACCAATTAATTATATATAGACCATTTTAGAGTTAAATCATCATTTTATAGGCAATTAATCATTGGGAAGAGGATCTTGAAACTCATTCTATGCATTTTTGGAATATTTTTCTCTTGTGATTTTCTTGAGAAATTTTTCAATTCCTTCTCTTCTATAATGAAAAAAATAGGTATGAATAGATTTTTTATAATATTGTATTAAATGAGTAGATAATTACTTTCATGCATTGGGGATGTGGGTAATGGAGATTCTTTGGTAATTTAATCCAATTATTGTGTTTGTATTAGTTTGTTTTATCTCTCATAATTCCCCTACTTCTCCTTTATTTCTATTGATGGAAACTATATATCGAATCAATAAAAGTGATTCTAGGGATCTTCAAGGGAATTACGATGAGTAATATCATGACCATTGGATGCACTCATCGTCTCAAAAGGTGTTTGTTTCTTGGAAATATTTTAAAAATCAATTCTCAGACCAAGAAGTTTATTTCTATTAACTTAATTAGAGCTCATCAAACCAAGGGAGTTCCATTACATTTGAATCTTAGAGATGTGATTTATTATGAACAACAAAAAATGATAATCTAATTGATTTTCAATGATCTTTATAACCATACACAACCTCAATGCATTTCTTCTATTGATTGTTAAAAATAGTTTCAATGTCTTCTTATTTTTATTAATCCTTAAAGAATTTAAAAATTGAATCACTCAACCATTCAAAACAAATCTCATAGCCCTCAAATATTGACACTAAATTCAGAAAAAATTAAGTTAATTAATCACAAATCAAGGTATATAACACTTTAAGTATCCCTATGGATCGACCCCATAATCACACTGTACTAGTTGCGAGAGTGGGTAATTCAAATTGGGCTATCGAAAGTAACAA
Organism: Viscum album; assembly: GCA_963277665.1. NCBI lineage: Eukaryota > Viridiplantae > Streptophyta > Magnoliopsida > Santalales > Viscaceae > Viscum > Viscum album. Next base: position 117,066 of record CAUJRU010000568.1, read on the forward strand.
TTTAGCCAAAACAACACCAATCAAAAATTACTCTATAAGTTTTTCATCTTCTTCAGAAATATAAATTTTGGACTTTTTGGACTATGTAGACATGTTTATCTAACTAAAATAAAAGGTAGTAATAGATCATACAACTTGGTTAAGAAATAACATTTGTGGATCATATTATAATTGCATACTAAGATACAACCATTTCATAACATGAATTTAAAAATAAAGACAATATAGTACATCAACTAAATATATAACTAAAGGAAAAAATTACTAAAAAATATATTGAGACTCTTTCAGGGATAAAATAATTATATATCTTAGTTTTAGAGTTGTTTTGAAAAGCTACCTGATAGTTTGGTAGGTGTCCCAATTTGGGAGAGGCCACCTATCTGGTTTACTTACCAACAAAGGCATAGGTCTTGGAATGGTATTTTGGAGTAATATCCAGGGGAAATGCTAAAATTAGGGGGTGGGGGAGTGTTGTTATAATTAGTTATAGTTCTATAATTATCCTTAATTCCTTAATTGAATGGTTAAGAAAATAAGGGGAGTAAAACCAATATGGAGACATTCAGTTATTTTCAGTTGAGTTTGGATGGTTTTAGGGCCCATGGAGTCATCTTCTTCTAGGAGGTGCATTTGTAACTCTTTTTCTACTGTACCTATTTGGGAACAAATGGTAAGGAATCTAATCTCTTAGATAATTTCTATTATCCTATTGAAATCACTTATCAATTTGGTTCTTTCATTGAGATACATTGCTATTTTTGGATAGTTTGGTTCTAGTAAATTATAAATGAAGAGAGAATCTTAGAAGTTGAATTTGATTTTAATTTCCACTCACATGGAAATCAGAGTATAAATTTTGAATATAGCCACTACAGATCTAGTTATTATATTTCATCATCAGAAAGATGATCATCAGCACTTGGAATATGCATATCAGTGACATGAGGATGCCTACCATTGATAGGGACTCCAACTTCAAGAGCTGATCACTATGGTATCTCTACTTTGGCTGAGTCAGGTTGAGATATCTAGATGATTTTTATACAAGGTTAAAATCAATGAAATATAGGAAGTAGGTAGTAGTTTGAATCCCGTTTTAGTAGGGGGAACCAAAATGAGGCAATGATGGTGAGTATCGAATTCTGATAAATTGAGTAGGGGGGTTCTGTGCTATGTTCAGGAAGATGAAGATGCTGATTTTTTATAAAGAGGATCCATTTTCAAAGATCACATAAGAAAAAATATTTTTCTCAATTCATAAAATATAAGAGGAGCTAAGGGTGCCTCTAGAACATTTAATCATGGATGGAATGGTTCAGTATTAGATTAGTTTGTTGGGGTCCATTTTTCTAGAACTTACTTGGTGGAAGTTGAAAGTGGAATTTATGGGACGGTATGAGAATTTTTAGAAAGAGGATCCCATGGTCTACTTGAAAGGGTTGTAATAGATGGGGACAATGTATGCTTATATTGATGAGTTTGAATGGGTGGCATTGCGTATACTAGATTTTACCTAGGGTTGGTATATGAGTATGTTCATAGGGGGCCTTAAACCAGAAATTGGTAGTACCATAACAATGCATAAAACAAGGTCTAAATAATGATTTCTAACCTGGAAAATATGATTTGATCAGGAGTTGATAGTTAAGGGAAATCTCAAATTTATAGAACCACAAATCTTGAACTTAACTTATGTAGGACAAAACACTGGTTGGATTCCTAGATCTATGAATATTTTCTATTTTGTAGATGTGAATGTGTAGTAAAATAAAGTAGGAAATGCTACCAGATAGAGGGGGGGATTAGAAACTTATCCAGGGAGGATTATGAAGATTGAAATTCTAAGGGGTTGTGTTATTCTTGGGGACATAGGTAAACCCTAGACATTGTTATCCAGAGAAAGGATATAAGTTTATGGTGTACGAATGGATTTATCCAAGGAAAGAAGATAGATAGGTTAATAAAATTGTAGCATCAAAGTAAGGAGAGACAAAGATAGGGAGTTTGTGGGAACTAATGATGTTGGGAACCGGTACAAGTGACCTGAAAAAAATAGGAATTTAGTAACAAAATTTATTTTAATGGAATGGAATGGATAAGGAATATCATTGATGGTTCTGATATATAGTGGGGAAATTTATAATTTCATTTCAAGGAAGTTAATGAGACAATTTTATACTGATGAAGTTGAAACCAATTCGTTTAACATCCAATAGGGTTATGGACATTGAGTGTGATCCATAAGAATTTTTAAGTCATTATGAATTGAGTTAGGGGTGGTGGAATTCATCATAGATTCTTATATTCTCGATACAATTGGGACATATTTGTCTTTGTAGATCTCATGGATTTAGACCTTGGGGTTTGTAACATCCAATTAAAGGGGAATGAAAATGGAATTTGACTTGGATGGGAAGCATGTGTCATTGTAGGGTGTTAGAACACCGATAAGTTTACTTGGGGATTTTTAGTAATACTTGGTAAAGGGGAAGAAGGGGATACAAATAATTCAGTGGAAAATGACAAAGGGAGAAATAGTAGAAGAAATTTAGTTGGACCATGTCCAAAATCAACAATTACAAAAGGTGTTAGAACAATACATCACTATATTTGATACTTCTATCTGGTTGACCCTAAGGGGGGAAACTGACCATGCCATTAAGATTAAAATAGGGGTTAGCCAATAAATATCGGGCTATACAATCATTATTACCATATGAAAAATGAAATTGAAAGTCAAGTTCAGGATTTGATGGGGTTAGGATTTATTAGACATTGTCACATCCCCTATTAAAACCCAATAATAATGGTTAAAAAGAAGTAAGAAGGGTGGAAGAGTTGTGTTGAATTTTGTACTTTAAATATAATAATAGTACCTAATAGGTATACAATTTAGGTATTTGAGTAATTAATGGATGATTTGTATGAGGTAACTTATTTTAAAAAGTTGGATTTAAAGTTAGGTTCTACCAGGTTCAGATGATGGAAGAGGACATTGTAAAAAAAATTTAATACTCAAGAGGGGCACTATGAATATTTATTCATGCCTTTTGGATTGACGAACACACCAACAACATTTGAAGAAGAAATGAACAACATATTTTCATCTATTTTGAGGAAGGTTTTTTTAGTTTTTTGGGTGATATTTTACTATATAACATTGGATGGAGGGAGAAACTCTCAATGTTGTAACAATTGTTACAAATGATAAAAAACAATGTGTTACATGCCAAAAAAAATTTATTTTAGGAGGATAATGGTGGAGTATTTAGGGAACATAATTTCAGGCGAAGGTGTATCCATGGATCTAAAAATGTTGGAAGCTATGGAGGAATAGAGAGTGACAATAAATTTTAATGAGGTAAGGGGTTTCCTCAGTATTAACATATACTCCCATAAGTTTATAAGAGGTTATGTAAAGGTAGAGAGACCATTGAAAACTTTAAATAAAAGTTGGAATTCATGTGGAATGAGTAAGCATAGTTGGCCTTTGAAGAACTTAATAGATGTTTGAAAACAACCCCTATTCTCATATTACTATATTTATTGAAATAATTTTTTATTGAATATGATGCTTTATGGTTGGGAATAATAGAAGTCCTAGTTCAAAGGGGATGTCCCTTGGCTTACTATAGTAAATAACTAAATGAAAAAAACTTGGAAAAATTGGTTTATGAGAAGGAATTGATGGTACGGGTTTTGTCTATTCAACATTAGAGAAAATATTTATTAGGTAAATTCTTTAAAGTGTTTAGTGATCAATGATGTTTAAATCATATTTTAAGAAAGCATGTGATAATGAAAAATAAGAAATTCTATCAGGAAAAACTGATGGGGTACAATTTTGAGGTTTTATATTGACCATGGAAAATGAACAATGTGGATAATGATATATTAAGAGTTATTAATAAAGGGTAGTTTTACTAGGTAGTAGTTTCTATACCTATATAGGAATATAAACATGTGATCCTAGTATATTTTTCCTAAGATAATGACGATTTGACTATAATAAATACCCTACAGTAAGTAGACGTTGTGAAATCTATATATTATTACTGAGAGGGACTGTTGTTTTATATGAACAGACTCTTTATATCTTAAAATTCCACTTTAATAATGAAATTAATGTAGTATTACCACTCATCACCTGTATGGGTACATTTGGGGGGTATTTAGAAACCTATAAAAGAATAGAAAATGGGGTGTACTAGACTAACATGACTCATGCAGTGCATAGGTATGTATTGGAATGTGAAGTGTATCAGAAAAGTAAATATGAGGCTCTAAGTCTAGTTAGACTACTTAAACTTTTACCTATACTAGAATTGGAATAGAAGAAAGTATTGATGGATTTTGTTTTAGGCTTACCAAAAGAACAAGGGTATGAAGTTTCACTCATAGTGGTTGAAAACTTGAGTAAGTATTCACATTTTATTCATTTTAATCACCCTTACATGACAAACATAGTTGTTAATGTGTTCATGAAATAAGTGGTGTGACTGTATGGAGTTCCCAACAATATATTTAATTATTGAGACCCCCTATTCATGAGTTTATTTTGGTGAGAACTTTTGAAATTGCATGGAATCATTTTGAAGAAGATCTTATCATATCATCAATAAAGCGATGAGAAAAACAAGATAGTTAAGAGAAGTTTGGATATTTATCTAATGTTTTTTACTTCTGATCATCCACAAAATTGGGTTACTTGGTTGTTGTGGGAAGAATATAAATTCAATACCATATTTAAAAATTCTATTGTATAGACACCTTTTGAAGCATTATGTGGATGAAAGCCTCCATAGATAGTCAAATATTCTAGGGTGAAGCATTTGTTGAAGTGGTGGCTAATGTATTGGTAGAAAGAGAAGAATTATTGAGGAAAATATGTATTAACCTCTAGTTACCACATCATCTAATAGTAAAATATGCTAAACCACACCAATGGGAAGTGAATTTTGAGGTGAGTGACCTTGTATGGGTTAATATGAGACCAAATTTACCTAGGGGAGGTAACAAATTTAGTGAGAAATTAGTTTCATGTTGTTTGCCTATTTTTTGATAGGTAAAGGAGTGGGGCTAGTAGCATATTAGTTGTTTTTTCATAAAAAAGTTAAGGTGATTCCAGTCTTTCATGTGTCAAAGTTGAAGGCAACTATCAGTGGTCATCTTGTGGAAGAAGAGTTACCAAATTATTTTTTAGAAAAATATAAATATCTTCAAGATATTCTGGTAGTGGATAAACAAGGATCTACCTAGCTGTGATTGGTTAAATGTTGAGGAAGAATGCGGGAGGAGGTGACTTGGGAGGATTCTAACATTCTTAAGTGTTAATTACCAGAATTACATCTTATAGACAAGGTTAATATTCAATAAGGAGGAAAATATAAGTTGGGAGGTGGCCCAATAAGGGAGAGGCCACCTACCCAATTTACTTTCCAATAGAGGGAGCAGTCCAGGAATGGTATTGGGGTGTAAATTTAAGGGGAATTTCTATAATTAGGGATAGTTATGTAATTACAAGAAGTGCTATAACTTCCCTTAAATACTTAATGTAATGGTTAATAAATAAGTGGATAATAACCAAGAGGGGAAAATTCGGTTATTTTTCAGTTTATTCTGGATAGTTCTAGGGTGTGTGGAGTCGTCTTATCCTAGGAGGTGAATCTATAGATCTTTTTATTATATACTTAGTTAAAAAAAATTATAAGGAATCTGATATCTTGGTTAATTTTTCTTATCCTATTTAAATAACTTACCACCACCCATGTTTTTAATGTCTCGATGACATAGATTAAATGTGATTGGATACATGGATCAAATATTTCCAATTAGCTCTATTGAAAACCATAATTACATTGAAACATTACCAAATCAACTATACAAAACAAAAATATTTCTCATTACCAGATGTAATAAATTATCCTAAAAAATATGACAAATATTTATAGTGTGACATTTAAATAGAAAAAAATAACAACTACAACATCATTGGTGTTGGAATCAGGGCATGCAGCGGAAGCTAGTGGGTAGGAGATTTAAAAATTTTCATCGGTGATCGAAGTAACTATGTCATTTCCAATGATGCACAACCTCAGAAAAGTCTTAAAGATCTCACGTGATGAATTTTAAGCACAAAAATATAAACCAAAAAACACTTATTTTGATTTGAAGTCATTCTAAACATCTTCTCATTATCATCAATCACTGCTCGAAGGATCCAAATATGAATCCCTATAGATTGACCACACATGCTCTGAAAGTATAAGGGAGCATAAATTTTCAAATTTTGGGTGCTATTATAGAGTTTTGACATCGCCTTCAACATCCAGATGGTCACCATATTGACATTCCTTTGATACGAGATGAAGATCTTGATCTGTTCACTTAGATTGAGAGATTCTACCTTTAGGAAGTGGTATAAGAGGTAGAGTATCTCAATGAATGAGAAGTGAACAATACGCATGTGATAGTCTCCTCATCTTTTATATAGCAAGTCAATAAAATACCTAGAATTGGGTCCCTGACCCCTGAACACTTATTAATCACTAAATAAACTATAAAATATATCTTATGATTAACTTACCGTGTCATAAATATCTTTTATATATTTATCACTTGTAATATAATAAATATATCAAGTGATAAAACTAATTGATCAACTCGACTCATCGTTCCCACAAATATTAAATGAACCTTTAATATTAAATAATATCCTCTTGTTAAATATTTTTCCATGTATTTAATTTAATAATTGTAATTACATTTAATAAATAAATTCAATACCAATTATTTTAAACTCAAATAATATGAATTTATTTATTTATTGGTGATCGATAATTCTCATACATCACTCGGACCCCAGTGGTGGGACCCACTATGTTCTATATACCTATTCATCAGAATAAGGATAAATTTTGAATACGTTATTGTGTGTGGCCCTCTAGGACCTTATCTTGATAGCAGTGAATACTATTCATAGACCAGAAGTTGAGTCTAGCAACCCATCAAGGAACCTAAGTAGATAAAGAGTAGTCATAACAATGATAACCATTCCATGGACACATTCTGTATAATATAAAATCTTTTTCTTGAAATATCTCATAAAGAAGGATGGACACTTTGTATTATCATCCTTTCTTACTTTATTATTCATTGAAAATATTGGACAGACTAACCTTATTATACCATTTCAATGAGTTTAGTAAATGTACTACCATCCCGATCAACTAAGACCGAGATATCTATTCCAATCCAAAGTGAAAAAATCTTTCTTGATTATTCATTAAATTTCATACTACCAATAATACAACCCAATAGAATATAGCTCACTACGACTTCATTTCCATAGTTTTTTACTTACGTCAAAGTATGTGATCAAATAGTATACATTGATAACAATCTCAAGATAGGAGATCATTACACATGTTTATAGATAGGAATTATCAATGATACCTAAAACATGTGGTGTGCCCATTGGCAAGATAGTCCTCACGATTTCATCTACTAAATATCCCCAAGTGTAAACTTCATGAGAATAATTATCAATTAATATAATCCCCAAACACTTGATAGTTAAACATCATCTATGTCCAATCAGAATGATATATCTAGACCACAATAAATATGTTTAAGATTAATGTTATAGTATATCGATATTCTAATTATATCCTAGGAACTACATAACCTTTTGATACGGATAATAATCTATGGCCGTTTCTATGTAGATAGTGGACACAGGAAATATCAACACTATCATGGTAAGAGTACATCATGCATAACTCACAATATACATGATATTGTAATCAAAAAGTAATGTTCAATTTGGGTTTAGGGAACCCACTATTACAACACTCCCACTTTCACTAGAGACAACTTGATAACTATCGTTATTAGATCTCACATGATAAGATCATGTTTCTTCTTAGTTATGGATTTAGTCATGGGTCTGCCACATCTCCATTATGTGGAAATTATGATATCTGAGGCTTCATCTCTTTGAGTAAAACTCCTCAAGAGATGAAATCCCTAAGTGTACTCATTTGATCCTATTTCAAAAATTTACATCTTGGAAATTACCAGAAATATTATTATCATAATTTATAATATGATAAAAATATACTTACTAGGTGTGATTCCAATAAATGGAACAAATTGTTGCATACTATACATCGCTTCTTTAGCTACATCAAAAGCCGCAACACACTTGGTATTTGTAGATATGGATAACACTTTCATGAACGAGCTTCTACTTCACATTAACTTATCCTAACTACGATATTATATTGTATTTATCTATATAAAGACTAGTTTGTGTCTCCCTAAAACTAGTATCCCTTCCTCTCCACATACTGGGTATATATATTTTGTACTTTCTTAAGTACAATTAGATAGTTCTGAGTGCATCCTATGAAATTATCCTAAATATAACTAATATTTTCCTACCATAATGTATATATTGAAAATATCATATTAACATATAACATGGAATATATGATAGATCTATTTATAGCTCTTATGGAATTCTACTCACCACTATAATATCCTCTTATGCCCCATGTATGTCTTCTTGGAGAGATTTATACCATGCGACAATTGTAAAAATTCGCTCTCAAATTGTTTCAACTTGTATTTTTCAATACTATGTCAGTATATATACTTTGACTTGGTCTAAACAACCCATTAGATTCACCTTAGTATATCTTGTTCACTACAACTTAGGTTGTTACTTTAAGTCAATATTTGGAGAGTAACTTTCATTCTAGTCTCAACTAAATATAATACCAATTGATGTTTTCTATATGTTTTTTGAAAATATTCCCAACCATAATAAGCCAAGGTATTTATTGATAAAAATAGAAGCTAAAAATGTTTGAAAAGTAAAGGTTTATTATAGTCTATTTTATAACGATTCATAAAATCGGGTGGAAGAGAATCTAACCAAGTGATCTCTATATCAACTCTTTTTTAGCAAGGCCATCTCCCAACATATTTATCTCTAAATAAACATGCATGAAAATAATATTGAGGCATTAAAAAAAGGTATTCATGCATTCAATCCCACAAGACATGAGATTCCATGAAAGATGCAATGTACCATTTCTTATAGCCTTCACAAGAGTAGATGAGTCACTTTCCAACCAAATATTATTACAACCTTTCATTTTTGCAAAATAAACCACATTAATAATTCCCTACATCTCTACTTCAAGTGAAGATTCTACTTCACATGAACCATAAAAACATATAATGATTTTATCATTATGATCATGATAGATCATGCCACACCCTGAAGGACCCAGATTTCCTTTCGATTCACCATCTAAATTGATTTTGATCCAATTAGGTAGAATAGGTTTCCAAAAAACCTCAATTGTTCTAATTTCTAGTTTATAATTACCATAAATTTCCAATTTTCTTAAAATCAGGAATTCATGAATACTATTATGTAAATTTCCCATCTGTATCACGGATGACTCCTTGACTATGATAAGAACCTTCTACATCACAAATCATGAAAAAAAACCCTTTCATCATGAATAAGGGCATTGTAACCAAACTAGAGAGAATGAAGTAGTTCGACCACTAAAACCTGAAATAGGTTTTGTATCTGGGGAGATAGATTTTTTCCATATGTTATCAAACATATTTTACTTGGAAAATACTGGTGATCCCACTAACCACTTTTATATACATGATAAAAATTCATTCATAATGAATAATATACGATCTTTATGATTACTTCAATCTAAAAATGGATTTCAATAAACTTTCACACCATATTGACATTACATGTTTTCACCAACCCTTACTAGTTGTGTCATATAGACACATTTCACAATTTTTGGTCTTGACATGCAATTAACAATTTTAATGATCATATAAAGTATCTGTGGTAAGTAAAATTTTAATAGATTTATCCATAATGACTTGGTATTACATCCATCCTACATTAAGAGATTTTATTGAGAAAAGGGGGACATAGCCCAAAAAAGTCACGATTGGAAAAAATAGTGAAGTCTGAGAGCATTAGCCATTACAAGACTTACACATTCGTGGGGAAGGGACCCGATGGTGGTAAAAATGGTGCATGAATTTACCAGAGAGACACGGGAGGCTAGGAAGTCTGCAACCATATTACCCTCATGCCATGTGTGGGTAATAGCCATGTGACTAGAAATCATGTTTCTACATCTGTGAACAATATAGATGATAGACCAAGGGATTGGGATAGCCCTTTTGAGAGACCCTTGGAGAATGGAGGAGTCTGTCTCAACTCCTGCAAGCCAAATATTGTGAGAAAGACACCGATCCAAGCCCTTATTCATGGCCAATACTTCAACACGAAGAGAGTCCCCCAAGCTAAAAGGAACACTAAAGGCGAATATGACAGAGTCATCCTGGTTGTAGACAACCCCTCCCCCTCTCTTCATTCCATTGATGTAGGACCCATCAATATTCATTTTGATACCATCCGCAAGAGGAATCCATTGCACCCATTTTCCTTGAGAAGATGATATGAGAGTGATGCTGGGAGAGGATTTACCATGAAAGAGCCGATAGAGAGAAGAAGAAGTTTCCCAGTGTTTAAACAGAGGCATGAATTCAATGGCTAGAGAGCAAGCCCGAACAAGGACAACCAGATTGGAGCTGTTATTCCCCTGGTACTTCTTCTTGTTTTGAGAATTCCAAACCGTCCAGCAATCTGTGGCTATGAACATCATCTGCACCCTGCTTTCCTGTGAGTTTTCCTGTGCATTTTGAAACCAGAAAGGAAAAAAATTAATACCAGAGAAATCTTGATCATTCATTTCATAGAAAAAACTAAGCCTGTTCCACACAGCCGCCGCCCATTCCCCCTCTAAGAACAAATGGTTAATGGTCTCCTCACTATGACGGCGACAACAGCTGTACTGAGAGGCCAACGCGACACCACACAGTTGCACCAGATCTTTAGTCGGCAAGGCATGATTATGGATGTGCCAAAGTAGAAAGGAGAACTTAACTAGAATTTCCTTTCAACACAGGGATGATCCCCACCCCTCAATCTCAGAAACCCCATGAAGAAACTGCTGATATACTTTTGTTGACAAGAGCCCGGAGGGGGAGGGGGTGGAGACCAGTTTATCGGGTTCTAAATTAGGCATGATATTTTTGAAAGCAGCCTACTCCTGGATATCAAGGGTCGCATGGATAAATTAAGGATAAGTGCTGGCACAAGAAAAGGAGATGTCTGGAACAGGGCAGCCTGGAAACGCAAGAATCCTTCCCATCCAGTTCGTGTTCTAGTACCCTATAGATCCATGTCCAACAATCCAATGAGAGTGCTGTTGAAGGGTAGGTAAGTGAATCTGATATGAGCTCCACAGTTTGGAGCTCCTACCCTCTTAACCAGCCCTACCCTTTTCATATTTTCTGTGAATCAACCTTTCCCATAATGAAGACCCTTCCAGGAAATTCCATGCTAATATTGCTTGGAGACTCCCCATGGTATCATTGACACTTTGCAAGCCAATTCCTCCACATTCAAAATCATGATCCAACCAATTCCAAGAATCCCAATGGAATTTACCTTCCCTATGCACATCCCAAATGAAGCCATTAAGGATTTTTTTAATGCTTAGAATGATATCCTTCGAGATGAAGAGGGAAGACAGGACATGCATGAGGATGGAGGAGAGGATGCTATTAACCAAGGTTATCTACCCGCCAAAGGAAAGGAAGTAATTTTTCCAATTGAGAATGTGGTTGGAGATTTTATCAATTATCTCATCATAGTGATGAATCCAAACTCTACCTGGAGAGATTTGGGCGCCCATATATTCCAAGGGAAAGGGTATTTTTTGTATTCCAAGACTATTAGTAATTATCTTTCCCCTTGTATCCGGGTAGGAAATAGGGAGATAAACACCACTCTTCAACCGATTAATGGATTGAACGCTCCATTTACAATATAATGCAAGAACCCGATCAAGATCCTGGATTGATCTGATATTACCATTTAGGAAAAGAAGCATATCATTTGCAAAGAAAAGGTGGAGGGACCTAGTTGTGAATCTTTAGCATTGACTAGATGCAATCCAATCTTTCTCCTACTTTCTTCAATAGGGATGTGTACCCTTTTATATAAATACAATATAGAACTTGAATATAACTTTTCTATCTCAAGGATTTGAGTAATATCCTTAGAAAACTTTAGGATAATTAATTTATATGCACATTGTGTTTTTCTTAAAGCAAGTTTGTTTATATCCTTAAAAAACTTTTTGCATATAAACACTTTTTCCTATAACATAATGGATTTACATCACACTAAAACTCATATGATATACAATTTTTGTTATAGTTTGAAAATGGTTATGGGAAAAAGACATTATTTAAGAATCATGTCTTGAAAAAAATGGAAGTTTCTAAAATGCATATAAATCTAAACATTGATTTTTCTTTTACTTACATCACCACTCTGATGTGTATAAGGAAATATTCATTTAGGAATTAATCCACAATACATTTTATTGATCAATTTTTACATGTATGTATCACCATAGATCCTCCTTAATGACATCATATCTTTGATGTGTATAAGGTAATGTGAATTTATGAATTACTCTATGCTATATTATATTGATCGATGCATTCTTGGTCAAGATATTATTCAGCACATGGGCCCAAAGAAATCGATATCTTTTAACCATGCATATTTCATACTTCACTTTTACATTCCTTAATACTCTTAAATTAATCTTATGAATTATATAAGTTTATCTCTAGCTTAATCTTGGAATACTTCACACTCTCTAGCTGAAAAAAATCCAAAAGCTTTGAGCCTTACCTTTATTTATAAAGGTTTCTTTGTCCAAATATAAGTATGTAAATGTGTCGATGACACCTAAGGTATTTAACTCCAAATTGTATAAAAATATGCTGGGTATATCCCTGAAAACTACTTAGTTTTTCTTTACAAAGAATTATATTTCCACAACCAGGTATAACTAAGTCTTAAATTTTATATTCATATGTTATTTATAATGATTCAAGAATTACAAAACCTTTTGTTGAGTATAAGACACCACAAACAACATTAATTCTAAAAATGGAATAATTTATCTATGTTCCCAAAGAATATGTGAGATAAATGTTTTAGTTACACTTAATAAAAGTTCAACTAGAACCATTTACTTGGAAATTAGAATGTATGAACTTCTCACCAATGACTTAGGAACCACCCTTTCTTAGTCACTTGGGAATTGATTTTACTTTTAGTGACATTTATTTACATACTTAGTTACTATATTCAAATATAAATATGTGATAGGAATATTTTATTTAATAACACAAAATAATTATAGAAAAATCACATATAATTGATGAATATACTTGAAGAAACGTTTACTTGTTTCTTAAATTTAGTTTATAGCATTTGAACTTCCATGTATTTATCTCATGTCATGCAAATAAAATAACCTCCCTTTAGATGGTTAACCTATGATCTTTTAAGGAAATTGAAAAGGTTCCTTTGGAATCACACTTTTCATTGGCCTTTTATCCTTATTATTCAACTTTTTCACCATAATAACTAAATATTAATCTTTCTTTAAGTTCTTGATTTCTTGGTGAATCATACCCAAAAGGTAATGAAATGCTTTATACATACTATTTGTTTTTTTATCTTAAATGAAATGAGATAAAGTTGGTGAAAAATATATATTAATGGGATTTGTTGAAATATCATGATCCATCTTTAAATTTACCATTCCTCAATTTAATCATCACTCATTCATCCCTTGCTTCACTTTCTCCTTGCAAGTTCTCAGATATGAGACAAAATGTGAAATCATCCTTGTACTGATGTAGCATCTGCAACTCACATTGGACATTGATGATGAAATTAAGATGAAAAAATCATATGCATCATAGATGAGTCTATTATAAGCATCTTTTACACTCATTTCTTGAGGTGGATCCATAGGTATTAGAGACTCCAATACCCTGAATTTTCCATATCATAGTACTATATGAAAGTGAATGTAAAACTTTTGGAAACTGATGCTGGTGAGAGCATTAACTTTTTAAAAAATTAATCACAATATACTTGTGTTATTACTTTCCATTTTATACAAAAATTGTATCTGTCATATTAGTACTTTTATCTTTATTGTTGATTAGACATTACTAATTAATTTAATCATAAAATATCTCCCACTATTTTATCAAACTCTAATATACCTCACTAATAAACTCAAAATACTCATTCACTTGAGTATTATAGAGTCAAGGATCCTTGAAACCTACTCTCATAGTCCACAAGTTATGGTTATGCCAGTACTCGGAGAGTTTCATGGTAGGCATTTGACTGGCCAACCAAATTAACCCATGACTCCTTGATCTGTTGAGTGAAGTCTCAACTTCAAAAATTATAAGCTTGATTTACCCAATGATTTTCCTCTGAAGACACAAAATCTATAAATGGATACATATTTACTGATATATTTAGTTAGTTCAGCTCATCAATCTCATAATAACTCCTCAATAGTAGGAGACACCGTCAACTAGAACTGATGATCACCCCGTACACCTAGTTATGATCAAATTCAAAAGACAAAAAACATTTGTGACTTAATATTTATTTTAAGGTTTTAATTATTTTTTGATGAATGAAATAATTTTCTATCTAATATGAATGTACTATGTTATCTCACTGACAATTGAACATGAAATAAATAGAAAACATTCCTCATGTCATTTTCATTTTATCTGTGCATTATTGTTTATTATTTTATGTGATCACATGTAAAAATACACATATATAAAATAATAAATCATGCATAAATAAAATTAAACTACATTATCATGATTTAATCATAATGGTTGATCCAGTGAGTGAAAATGAATCAACCTAGACCCTATAGGAAACTCCTTGAGTCTCTATATATGCGACTTGAGAAGTATCACTCACCCTTCCAATGTGTCAAAATCATGTTTGGCGTGCCGCCAAATCTTATTGTGAACTATGTCACTGTAAATCCTCATCATTATACAATAATATTCACACATAGGTGAAGGGATCCTGGAAATGTAGAATACAGATGAATAATTTTATCTCGGTGCAGAGACCCATATATATATAATGAAGGAAAGACGACACACAATTCATCATTTTATTTTATAGCTATTATAAATCATGCATTGAAATAATTAAATAAATAAATAAACATCAGAAATGTGTTGACCAACCAATGGCTCATGATCAGTCGATACACTTTAAAATCATGTATATTAATTAAATGCATAAAAACAATTGAATTTGTAATAAATTATTTTTGAAGGAGATTTTAATGAATTAATAATTCACTCTAATTTTTAATTCAAAAATTTACATTGTTAAATCCCATTTATTAATTTATGAAATTCCAAAATTTAACTTCATTTTAAAATATTACTTATTAAATTATTTTATTTTTCAAATTATATATATATTTTAAAATTTAACTTATTTTAAAATACACAAACACACACACACACACAAACACACATAAACTTTTGTAGTCGGCCCCAAGGAAACATGTAAAATCGCTGATAGGGATATGGGGACTTAGGTGGACTCAAAAAGGGACTCGTGGGTCAAGCAGTGTCCACTCCCATTCGTCCTAGGTCGGGTCGAACCACCCGTGGGACAACTGCAGTGGATCTTACCCTGGGTGGCTGAGAAGCATTGTCCTGGGCCTAGTCTGTTCATGTTTGGTCAAATAATGTGGATAGGGTTGGCTGGTTGGGTCTTGACTAGTGAGATGACATGCTGAGGGTGGTGAGGCTTGCGTGGGTCACCAAACTGGGGAGGATGAGATGAACGAAGGGTGTTAGACAAGTAGTTTCATAAGAAATAAGATTTTTGGAGACTGGTAGTGAGGTAGACTTGGAAGGGGAGGCGGCACAAAAGGTTTGTCTCATTGGGTGTTTGCACATGAGGTGGGACATGGTCTGATGCACAGGATTGGGTTGGTCAGTGTGGCCCAAAGTGGTGGGGACCAGTGGGTTTGGTCGACTCAGTGGTTAGATGAAGCGTGCGTGAGTAGAGGGGGTGATAGTTGGCCATGACCAATGGTGGTTCCAAGCAGCAGGTAATGGCGATGCCAGTGTGTGAAGGAGAGTGGTGGGAAAGGGATACTTGGGAGTTTTTTATGTTTCTTTTGAATTTTTTTAAAATGTGTACTTGTCAATTTTTTTGGTAAATATGTGTGAAATTCGAAATCATTCTTCATTTCCAATGTGGGATTTAGGTTCTCCCTTTCCTTTATAGAACATTCTGCATTTCCAATGTGCGATTCAGAAATGTTTCAAGTACGTGGCTATGAAAGACTATAAAATATAAACTACGAGACCAATATAAATAAAACTTAAAACATAGATTAAACATATAAGAAATAGTCAAAAATAAAAATAATTCCATAACAAATGTTGATGAAAAATAATTTATAAGCTTTAAAATCTACCTACTTGAAACTTAAAAATGTTTTAAGTATGTGAGTTTGAAATCTTATAAAATATAAACTATAAGACTAATATATATTAAAATTAAAAAATGGATTAAATATATATGAAATAGTCAAAAATAAAAATAATTTCATAAATCTTTTTGATGAAAAATAATTTATAAGATTTCAAAGCAATTAACATGAGACTTAAAAATGTATCAAGTATGTGACTTTGAAAGCCTATAAAATATAAATTATAAGACCAATATAAAGGAAAATTAAAATGTGGATTAAACATATAAGAAATAGTTGAAGATAAAAAGAATTTCATAATTTTTTTTATGAAAAATAATATATAAGCTTTCAAAACCACCTTCTTGAAACTTAAAAATGTTTCAAATATGCGCCTTTGAAAGACTATTAAACATAAAATATAAGATGAATATAAATGAAAATTAAAACATGAATTAAACATATAAGAAATAGTTAATAATTAATTAGTTAATTATTAATATACATATTAATTATATAATTATTATTTATATAATAATTAATTATATAATAATTAATTAGTTACTTAGTAATATAATTTTTAATAGTTAATAATTAATTATATAATTAATTAGTTAATTAGTAATATCATTATTAATTATATAATTATTAATTAGAAATGTAATTATTTATTATTTATTATTAATTTTATAATTATTAATTATATAATAATTAGTTAATTATAAATATGTATTTTTAATTATAATAATTAGTTAATTATTAATTATATAATAATTAGATAATTATTAATTATTAATTATTAATTAGTAATATAATTATTAATTATATAATTATTAATTAAATAATAATTAATTAGTTAATTAGAAATATAATAATAATTAAATATTAATTATTAATTGTATAATAATTATCCAATTAACAATATAATTTTTAATTATAATAATTAGTTAATTATTAATTATATTGTAATTAGTTAATTATTAATTAGTAATTAGTAATTTTTTATTATTAATTATATAATTAATTAGTTAATTAAAAATATTATTATTAATTATGTAATACCTAGGAAAGTTCAGGACTCAAGCAAGCTCGGTCATAAAAATTTATTTAAGAAAATATAAATACAGTGAAACACAATAAACATGTGGCACAAAAAGCCCCGCCAAACCAAAAGAGTGGAAAAACAATGCAACCCAAAAAATCTAAATTCCAAAGGCCCACACACTAACACCCTTAAAAACACCACATGATAGACTCAAGGCCAAGCACCATGCCCGAATCCCAGCTCCCTCCACGCAAAATCTAGCAATACCCAAATCTAGTAATAATTATAATTAATAATTATATTAATAATTAACTAATTAACTATTATACATTTTATAATTATATTACTAATTAACTAATTAACTATTAATAATTAATTATTTAATTAGTTATATAATTATTCATTATAATTATTAATTATTAATTATTAATTATTAATTATTAATTAGTTAATTAGTACTATAATCATTAATTATAATTAATCATTATAATTATCAATTATTAATTATATAATAATTAATTAGTTAATTAGTAATATAATTAATTATAATATAATTAATAATTAATAATTATAATTAAAAATTATATTTATAATTAAATAATTAATTATTAATAATTGCTAATTAATAATCATAATGAATAATTATAATTAATAACTATATTACTAATTAACTAATTAACTATTATATAATTAATAATTATATTACTAATTGAATAATTAATTATTATATAATTAATAATTATTTTACTAATTAACTAATTAATTATTATATAATCAATATTTATCTTACTAATTAACTAATTAATAATTATATTAATAATTAATTATTATACAACTAATAATAATATTACTAATTAACTAATTAATTATATAATTAATAATTAATAATTAATAATTATATTACTAATGAACTAATTAATTATTATATAATTAATAATTATATTACTAATTAACTAATTAATTATTAAATAATTATTATATGTTTAATCCATGTTTTAATTTTCATTTATATTGGTCTTATAGTTTAAATTTTATAGGCTTTCAAAGTAACATACTTGAAACATTTTTAAGTTTCAAGTTGGTGGCTTTGAAATCTTATAAATTATTTTTTGTCAATTTTTCTTTCAAAATTATTTTTATTTTTTTACTATTTCTTATATGTTTAATCCCTATTTTAATTTTCATTTTATTGGTCATATAGTTTATATTTTATAGGCTTTCAAAGTCACATATTGGAAACATTTTTAAGTTTCAAGTTGGTGGCTTTGAAAGCTTATAAATTATTTTTCATCAACATTTTTATGAAATTATTTTTATTTTCGAATATTTATTATATTTTTATTAAATTTTTTAAGTTTAATTTATATTGGTCTTATAGTTTATATTTTACAGTCTTTTAAAGCCACATACTTGAAACATTTATGAATCTCACATCGGAAATGCAGAATGTTCTACATAGGAAAGGGAGAACCTGAATCCCACATCAGAATTGGAGAATTATTTATAAGGAAACTTCTCTTATAAAAGGGAGCCCTAGGTGAGTGTTTCTATCAGAATCTAGACTGTTGTAATGATAACATTGCTGGATATTAAATAGAAGATAAATTATGTTGATTTTTTGTTATATATATATAAAAAAACAAAACAATAAAAATAAAAATAAAATTTAAATAAAAAATTTAAATATATAAAAAAGAATAATTAATAGTAAGCATGGCTCTTGACTTTAACACATATTTTCCAAAAAAAGACCTTCACACCTTAAAAAAATCTAAATACACATATAAAAAGACTTGCTACCCGATGGTGCACAAATAAGGGCATAATTGTTTTGTCAAAAAATACCGACAACCCTTTTGAAAAAAAGCCCCTTTTTTGTTTTTTGTTTTTTTATTATTGAACATATTTGGTCTTGAAAAGGCTACTGACCCTTTCACTATTTCCCTTTTTTATTAATCTTGGACAACCGACTTTGGTTTTTATTAAAACATATTCCACAAATTTATGGAATAAATGCAACTTGGTGGACACTATTTTGGACATCTGGTCTTTGGCTTGATTACAGCGGTTCACCTAAAATCAATTTCAATGATAATTTCACGAAAAAATAACACACACACACACACACACATACATGATCTTCAAAATTATACCTTCAAATACCTTGATTTCAATCTGTAATAAAATCTTCGGATGACCGTAACTTGATCATCCGACATCAAATTGAAATTTTGTCTGTGGCGTTGGGACCTTAATGATTCCCTCTTCAAAATTTTATACAAATTTAATTTTTTCATTGGATTAAAATGTTCATGTGTCGCTCTGATGCTAATTTTTGGTACTAGGGAACATAAGGGAAGCCTGTGGGTTGAGGATTTAAATTGTTTTACCCATGATCAACTTAATTTCATCATCGCCAATGAAACACAACCTCAAAATAGACCCAAGGATCTTGTGTGATGAATTTTAAGAATAAAAACAAAAACCAAAAGATACATCTTTCAATATGAAGTCTCACTTGACATCTACTCGTTGTCGGTAATCACTGTTTGAAGGATCTGAAGCTGAATCTCTCTAGATCATCCACATGCATTTTGAAATTTTTTAGGAGTGTCAATTTTCAAATTCTAGGTGCTAGAGAAGAGATATTCCATCACCTTCAATGTCTCAATGATCACCCCATTGACGTTCCTTCAATTCATGAATAAGAGTTTGATCTGTTCACTTGGATCTAGAGATTCTCTCTCTAAGAAGTAGGATCAGAGAGGGAGAGTATCTCATTAAAAGAGTAGTGAACATTACACATGTGAGAGCCTCCTCCTCCTTTATATATCAAGTTAATAAAATACCTAGAATTGGGTCCCTATCCCCCGAAAATTTATTACTCACTAAATAAACTATGAATAATAGCTTATGACTGACTTATTGAGCCATAAATATCATTTATATATTTATCACCTTTAATATAATAAATATATTGAATGATAAAATCGATGCATTAACTTGACCCATCTTTCCCGCAAATATTAAACAAACCTTGAATATTAAATAATATTTGGCTGTAAAATATTTTTCCATGTATTTACTCTAATACTTGTAAATAAATTTAATAAATAAATTCAATACCAATTATTCTAAACTATAATAATTTAAATTTATTTATTTCTTGACAATCGATAATTCTTGTACATCACTCATACAACAATGGTGGGGCCCACCATGGCCTATATACCTATTTATTTGAATAGGGTATACTTTTGAATATACAATTGTGTGTGAACCTCTAGTCCCATATCTCAATAGGTGTGAATACTATTCATAGATCAAGAAAGGATTCTAACAACCCATAAATTCCACTAAAGAGATAAGGAGTAGTCATAACAACGACAACCTTCCTATGAACACATGCCTTGTAATATAATTTCTTTGTATCATGATATATCATAAAGCAGGACACACACTTTATGTCATTATCCTTTCTTACTTTATTCTTCATTGACCTTACTGGATGGACTTACCTTCTTCTACCATGGACACAGGTTTAGTAAAGGTACTACCATCCGGATTAGCTGGGCTTGAGATATCTCTTCCTATCAGAAGTTAAAAATTATTTCTTGATTATTCAATCAATGTGATACTACCAATGATTCACCCAATTAAATCTACATCATTATGACTTCATTTCCTTAGTTTTTCCCTGCATCAAAGTATGTAATCAAATAATATACATTGATAATAATCTCAATTTAGTAGAACATTACAAGTGTTCATATAAAGAAACTACCAATGACACCTAAAACATATGGTGTTTCTATTGGTAGGTTAGTCCTCATGATCTCATCTACTTGAGATCACCAAGTGTGTACTTAATGAGGAGAAGTCTCAATTATTATGAGCCCCCAACACCTTATAGTCAGACATCATCTGTGTCCAGTCATAAGATATATCTAGAATATAATAAATAGGTTTAATATTAATGTCATAACATCTCAAGGTTTTCATTATAGTTGGGGAACTGTAATAATATTTTGATACAACAAATAATCTATGAACATTACAATGTAAATAGTGTATGTAGAAATATTAACACTATCATGGTAATAGTACATTATGAATAACTCACTGTATACATGATATGGTAATAAAAAAGTATTGTTCAAGTTGGGTATAGGGTACCCTCTATTACAAAAATTGGTATATGAAATATTCTAAGAGAGTAATTGATCCTAGGCCCAGTCACAAACAATCACAATAAATCAATCAAAAAATATATGCAAAAAATATTCTTTTCAAGAAAGAAAAACCTTAGTTGAATATCCTCGATCTAATTTTTTCTAGAGGACTACCTTCACCTTTACTGTAGTACTAACATTCACCAAGATGGCCTTCAACCTCTACAACAATATTTTCTTCAACCTTATTCAAACTTGAATATTATAAAAGCATCAGTGTCATCCTTTGGGATGAATCAAAACTTAGAAAAAATGATAAGAAAATCATAGGAGGGTGGAAAATTTTGAAATAACTATCCAATGAGAATTGAATATTAGAAGATCAATCAAAAACCTCAATATTAGTAAAATCCATTTTTGATAGTTCTTTAAAGCCATGGAAGGGGGATTTTAATGGAAAACCAAATCCTTCTTTAAGGAACACCCATTTTTTGTATTAATATCTATCATATCGCTTTTCAATAAAGTTATATTCGACATTCATTATAGTATTGTATTCTATGGGGATCAATAAAATTTTATTAAATATTATCTCTTTATCTAGGGATTCAAAGAGGCTATGACACTATATTACCGAGATGATCATCATCTACATTTCCCACCTAAAATGTGGGATGAATTTATGACCTATGATTGTGACACATGTGTCCTGGTAACATGGCGATAAATCAGGTTATTTTTTTGGAATTGGATTTTTAATAAATATTTCCATATTTAGGAGGAATAATTAGAGAGAGATAGATAAATACAATAACACATGAAATATTTCCTGCCTTACGGTTCATTATAATTTCTACCATGCCAGAATAACAGGTGAGACTATGACTATGGAAGTTAGGAAAGTAGATGAGGGAGATGATGAAGATTATTGGGAGATAGAGGTCACTCGATGTAGTGGATGATTATAGGTGGTGGGATCATAGGTCAAGATTCTACCATGATTATTCCGAACAATTAAGTTTAGAAGACAAAAATTGAAGAGGTTTTATTTTTTTCTATTTGAATTTTATCATTATATATAATATTTTTCAATTGGATGTTCAAAAACACAATTGTGACCGGCTATTTAATGTTGTATTTTACGTACCTTTATTGTGTTAATGTGGTAATGATGCGACATACATTTTTTAGTGTATATAAAAGAGGTAACTTGAAGTAGGGATGATTTTTAAAGATCTTCATAATGACTATTCATTTATATCCGTTATGCTATGATGATTAGTTTTAGTATGCACCATAAATACCTAAATAAGAGTAAATAAGAAAAAAATGAATTACATCACTCCTTTATACTTATTTCAAGGAAGGATACAAAAATATTGATAAGCATGATTTATTTGTAAAAAATGTTTTTAAAGATACTATGAAATATTGTCATGCGTATATGGCTATCATTATGTTTTCCTCAAGGGAATATTCATGTAATTTATTTGTAAATGATCACAATCATCCATTGAATTCCCCTTATTCTTGTCATTTTATGAGGTTATAGAGAAATGTGAATAAAGTTTTGACTATAGAGTTTGAAGTTAATTCTTTTTCTAAAATTATGCCTATTTATTCTTTCTCTTTGGTGGATACTATCAACTGTCGTGAAGATGTTTTAGGTTATACTTGAGTTGATCAAATGAATTTTCTTTGATTGAAACATCAAATAGATTTGATTGTGGGGGATGGTGTTATAATATTGGAGTATTTGGAATGAAAATGTCAATAAAATCCTTCATTTTTCCATGCTATTCAATTTTACATGAATGAGAAATTTTCAAATAATTTTTTGGGATAAATAGAAAATTATTCTTGATTTTGAACAGTTTGGAGATGTTGTGTTCTATATGACATTTAGTACAACTGTGGAATTTAAAAATCTAGATGTTTTTTTGGATTTAATCATTTCATATAAACTACAATTTTTTTGCGGCATTGTTTTATGATGAAACAAAAAGTTCTTTTTCATGGTTATTTCATAAATTTGTCGAGGTGCACAATATGAAGAGGTAATTGACTCTGTTTTTTGATCAAGTTGTAGGTATTGGAAAAGAAATTTTTGAGGTACTAATTGATACCCATTTTAGCCTTTTTACATGACATTAAATACAAAATGGTGTAAAAAAACTAAGCAACTTGATGAAATATGGCTCAAGTTTCCTTCATTATTTGAGGATGTTCATGTTTGAGTACTATAATGTGGTTGATTTTAAGGTGGAGTGGGGGAATCTTAAAATTAAATTTGGTGAAGGTAAGTCATCTTAATTGGATAAGGTATATACTCTGAGGGAAAAAGTTTCTCATTGATTTATGCAGGATTCATTAACATTGAGGATACATACCACACAATTAAATGAAAGTTTTAATGGAATATTATAAGATTCTATTCATTGTATATTGAGTATTGGTAAGTTTTTAAAACAATTTGAGAAAGTTTTTACAAAGTATAAATACCGAGAAGTGAACTCTGAATTACCAAGTAAGGAAAAACATCTTGAAATTCTATTCCCTTTTCATCCATTGGTTAGAAAAACTATAGATATGTACATTAAAATTTTTTAAGCCATTTCATAATGAATATCAAATGGTTGGGGCATGTTTTATTAAATCTTATCTTGAAATTGAAGTCCCATACTCATATGTTTTTGGTGTGTTGGGATCTGGAAGAGATATTTAGATTTTATATGATAATTGTGATGGAATTATGAAGTGTTGGTGTAGAAAATTTAAATTTATAGAATATTGTGTTGCCATATTTTTTTTGATTGGATTAATGTGAGATCTATTATGTAGCATTACATTTTGAAGAGAAGGATAAAAAGTGTGTGAGAATTTGATATTGGTGAAGCTGATCGTATTGATAAATGGGTCGATTAGAATTTAGTTAAAGTCTAATGTTATAAAGAACTAGCTTGAATGAAAATGTATCACAACCCACTCCCCAAAAAGATATCGTAATGAGAGGAGAGAGATGGTGACTTTATGAGTCCCACCTCCAGTAGACCCTCGGTTGGTGACTATCACTGAGGGTATAATAAACATATAGTGGGAGGCGTTACCCTCTAATAGAAACATGTGAAAGAGAGAGATAATATAGATACACTAATAAAATCCATCTCATACACAAAAGAAATCCCAAGTACATACATGTTGTTATACAAGAACTAATACAACTAAAAAAACTACAAGTATCAAAAGATAAAGATGAAAGTGACCATGAATCCCAAATAGCTCCTACAAAACCATAAGCAAGTATTAACCAACCCGATCTCCAAGTTGATCTTACTGACCTGAAAAAAAGTTTATATATATATATAGGGTGATCATAATAGTATACCCAGTAGGATCATCCCCAAAGCCTCTCTTGAAAAAGATTAAGAAAGAATACTAAAACACATTGAACAAAAAGTGAAGATAACTCATCAACTAAACAGGTATACTAAGTGACCAACTATATCATGGATAACTCTCACCAAGTATCACATATAATAGGTCATAATATAATAATGAAACATCAAGAGTACATTTCTACCACTTCACCACTGGTTTTTCAATCTACCCCAACATCGCACGTCCTAAGTCATCTCTCTCCAAATATATAAGCAAGCTCATAGACACCTGGGTGAATCATCAAAACATGTACCTCATGCATCATTTCATCACATAATCCCACATCACATAACCACATAGTAAACAAGTAGTTTCTGAGAGCCACCACAACCCATATAACATGTATTATGCATCAGGTATTATACCTCAAGCCATTATAGCCCACACATTGAGTATGGTACCACAATCCATCAAAACCTATACATGTCATACCTATAATAATCCCTTGGATACCATATATAGGGATACATGTGTGTGAAATAACCACAAGCCATTATATCCCTCTACACACATATATGGGAAAACTAATCGTTTTTCATTCCAACGTAACTACTAAGATAAGAGAACAAGGCCATAAGGGGGTAGTCCACCATCTATCCCCCCACCGAGATGTTGGGGAAAACATCCTCCCAGAGCCCACTAAGTGTCAGTCACCCTAACTGACATGATTTAGGTAGAATATTAAATCATAAAATACATAGGATATAATATAGCTCAAAATCAAACTACAGGAATAACCTAGCCTTATAATCATCTATATCTAACATCATTCGGACTCCTGATAGCCACTACTAAGACTAGATATCCTATAAGAACACAAAAATATAAAGAGATAAATTAAATTAATTACTTTCCTTTTATGATTATTACAATAATTAATTCATTAACCATTAATTAACCATTATCATTATTTCAAATTAAATTACATTAATCAACAACATGATGTACATGCCCTTTAGGAATAATAAAAATTGATTCTATGATTTATCAAGATTAACATATTTTAAAAATTTGAATTCCAGCACAATCAACCTCATGGGTTAAGAATTATATATTCATTATTAGCATCATTCTGTAATTCTAGGTACTCTAGGAAAACATCATAACTTACCACCAAGGGGAAACACACAATCAAGAACATCCAGTTTCTGCAAGCAGTGGGGAAAGGAATGAAAATAAAATAAGAAATTCTACCATCATCCCTTAAACATTTTCAAATCAAGAAAGAATTAAAATTTTTCATATCAATGGGTAATCCTAGATTCAACCTGTTCTATCATCTCTAGTGCAATCCCCAACACCCTCATGCATATCCCGATGCATCTTTCCATTATAGGAATCAACTACTACCACATCATCTAGGCCTCCCCACCCACATACATATCTCGATGCATCTCACTATCACAAGCATCAACTACTTACACATCATCAGAGCCTCCCCACCCCAATAAAATCATCCATCCTAGGCTTATCTATACCAGTCTCACATCACATCACATGGAAAAGATAAAATACATAGCACATAAAAATGTTGCAAGAAAAAACACAGTTAATAGGGAAAATCATCCCTAAAACAAGGCATCCAACTTTCACACATAAACAAGCTCTCACAACTCCAAGCATAAGAAACTAGTCCTTCATAAGAAATCAGGAAACTCGGGCCCTATCCTAAGGCAACCAACCTTTATAAACAACAAGCAACTTCATCCTAATAAATTAACTTTATTACACAAATGTTTCTTATTCCATATTGAATTAACCGATTCATTATTCAAAGGTTCTAGATACAAGTAACCTAAGGCATTAAGTTATAACAAGATATCAAAAGTTTAACATTACCATAGAATTAATTCTAATTTCAACAACCTAGATAAGTACCATTCTCATTTAACATGACTTTTTATCATTATAAACAGGCATATAATTATTTAAGTTCTTTATCAATCCCATTAATCATATGGAAGATCAAATTAAATTAAACATGCATAATGAATCAATTTGACTACCATAAAATTACAACATTCATCAGATTCCTTTAACATTCCTATAATTTAATTCTTAATCAAATTAATCTATTAATTATTGATTTAAGTTCTTTTACATTTTCTATTAAGAGTGGCATTCTAATCCATAGAATAAAAAGACATGCTAACAAGAATAACATAAATAGCACACTATCTAGTAAAATAAGAGGCAAATTATTATCATGATATAGAGAATCGACAACCTATGATCTCTATATAATTTATTTAATCTAATTCAATATTTATTATGTTAATTAAACTATCATACAAAAGGTTAAACAATGATAACTTTATAATTTTACATAAATAAAAGAGAAGTAATGAATCCTCTACCTCAAAGGCATCAATGTTCTTCACATGAGAATAGACCAATGTTGGAGATCTCTAATCACCTCTCCTATGAGAAAACTATGATCTCCAAGGATCATCATACCATGAAAACACCTGCAGATGAAAAAAACCTATAAGAATGTGGATATAAATCACAAAAGCATGGAAATAATAGATGTGAGTAAGGAAAATAAAAAAAATATAAATTTCCAAAGAGGAGGTAGAACTAACCTTATAAGGAAGATGCTTCACACAATTCACTATACCAAAAATAGGGGGTGTGCACCAGATGGAATCACTACTGGAAGAAACTTGAACCAACAGAAGTATGATTCCACAACTCCAAGGGAAGGGCTTCAGAACCTCCAGTTCGGGGAGAAAAAATCTAGAAGCAACGAAGGGAATGATATTTATTCTTGAGCCAACTGATATGGGATCACAAAAATTTCATATCACAAAATATTTAATTATCAAAATATTGAATATCTTATTGAAATCCATATGAAAAGACTCATTTATTACCAAATTAATATCATAAAATCAAGGATATAATTATCCTTGATGAATCATCCTTTAAAGTCCTTTGATTCAGACCTCCTAAAGACCTGCATGTATGTTTTCACAAAACTGATGGAAAACTCCATGTAGCCAATTTAATGTTGTTGATCCCCCATGTAACAAAAAGATCCACATAACAATTTTTTATGTATTTGATTCATCCATGTAGCTAATTCACATAGATGATCCTACCACACAACTGATTAACATAGCCTATCTATCCATATAGTCAATTCATCCATATAGCTGATGTCTCATGTAGATGATCCATCCATGCAGCCAGAAGCCCCACATAGCTGTTTCACTCACATATATGATTCTATCATGTAGATTAAATCCACACATAGATGATTTGATCACATATATGATTCAACTGGTTGAGAAAAAATAGTAGAAAAATGAGGGAAAATACTTCAAAACACCATATAACCACTAAAATTGGTAAAGTAACAAGCTTGGAAGGTACAATTCATTACAAAATGGTGGCTATGTGGTTGGTCTTTAAAAACCCAAAACCTTTTTAGGCACATAGATAACACCAATATCTCTATTCCATGTGATAATGTGGGTAATAGTCAATATACATTTAGGAAAGCCAATAGGCTTAAAATGAACCAAACTTCAAGAGGAAGAGATTGTGTGAAAGTCAATTTGGAGAGAACTAATGACAAGGCTCATAAAAAATACAGATATAATGTAGTTGGTTCATAAATGATGATGGTATGATATATATATTTAGTTATATTCAATATAAAGAAATTATTTTGTATATTTAATTTTTTTTTATTTTTTATTTCATTTATTTTTTGGGCATTGTCGAGTAGATGAGAAGTGCTGATTCGTTTTATATGAAAAGTATTAGTGACAATGTTTTTTTCAATTTTTTTAATTTCATTTATAAAATGGGAGAAAATATTTGCTAAATTGTTTTAAATCTTATAGAATAAAATTTCAACAACTTTAGGACTATGATGTTGGTGGTATGTCTCTTCTAGAAATATGTACAATGAATTTGTTCAGGAAACTATGTTTTATTAAAGAAGGTTTTTGTTTCAAATATATATTTACGAGTTTAACTTTGATAAAATAATTTATTTTTACATATATTTTTTTTAAAAATATGTGGTTTCTATTAAGAGGTTCATTCATTGTAGTTCTATCAAAACTAAAAACATAATATACAAATGACATTTTTTTGAAAAAAATAGTATTTCTTAAACACATGTTTAAATTCTGATTACAAAAAAGTCGTATCGTCTTACCTTCAAGGTGTTATTTGAAATATCTAAACTTCTTATTAAAGTGAATTTAGTCTTAGTATAACTCCATCTTAGATGTGTCATATATTCTTGCAGCATTGAGAGCCTTATTTCATTTATGTTATTCTGTGATAATGAAGTTGACATGTCCAAACCATATTCTATTATGTCGATCAAATAACAAAAAAATTGCAGTATAAACTTATGAGAGCCTTTTATAGAGTTTCTTCAACTCATAGATCAATTAATAGTTTAAAATTTTTTCACATTACATTCTAAATTCCCAATCAAATACTCTACATATTATTATTTTTAAAATAGTTTTAAGTTTTTCAATTATAATACAATAGAGATGATATAGTTGTCCACCTATTGGATTCTATAAAACTTAAATGCTTACCACTGTAATGAAATTTTTTATATCTATCTCTATATATATCTACCTCTCATTCATGACTTTAGTTTAATTGAATTGAAGTATGAAAATATATTTTATTCTATATCTAGGATGATTAATTTCCAATACAAGTTTGTTTTATTGATAGAAAATAATAATAATTGATTTGATTGCACAAATTCTAGAATTGGGTTTTTGATGAAGTTTCTTCTCATTGATTCATTATGAACCTTGATTATACTATAAAAAAAATGTGTACATTTTATAAATTTTTATTCTATTCATCAAAATTTAAATTAAAAAACTTTCATACTTTTGACCCAATAATTTATAATGAACACTATTTCCTATGTATAATTACTTATAACACTATCTTCCTTACAATTTTCCTTAATAATATCCCATTAGGCATTAATAACCTTGTGTGAATATATTTTAAAAAAATTAATCATAATAATTATTTAAAATAAGTTGTGTAAGACTCTCCTAGAGCTTGGTGGAATCTCTTTATTCATCAGTTCAATATTTTCCCTCATTTATACTCATTGTTTTCTATCAGTTGAATCCCACACATATAACATGTTCCTATTAGAATCCAGGTAAATAGAGTTGACATAAATATTTTATTCATGGGATTACATAAACTAATGTAATCATTACTTACAAGTCATGTTCCTTTTTCATTATTTTTTAAAAACAACAATCAGACTCTGGTGTAAATTTTGGGTTTTCCCTCAACCATTGAGGAATGGTAATAACCGTAGATGAATTTTTAAGGTAATTAGCTAT
This sequence comes from Viscum album, assembly GCA_963277665.1. Lineage (NCBI taxonomy): Eukaryota > Viridiplantae > Streptophyta > Magnoliopsida > Santalales > Viscaceae > Viscum > Viscum album. The sequence goes on from CAUJRU010000568.1 coordinate 147,565, forward strand.
TGGATTCACTAAGGTTGTACATTGTCTCTTACTTGGTCTAAGGTTGTAGACATATAATGGGTCCGGTTATTTTTTATTTTTTGGCCTGAACTTCATAATCATAATTATTGAATGTGTTTGTATTATATTGTAATTTTCATAGGTTAACATCAATGCTTGATCTGAGGAATTAGAAGAAGTTTTTTAGATTTATTATTTGAATGTGATTCTACTACAATTGGGGAATAAACCCTATGTTTTTCTTCAGATTGAGTTGTTACATCATCCATGTTCACTATTTTTTTGGTTTATTTCCTTTTGATTTATCAAACTCTTCTATAGACCAATCATCATTCCATTTTTCTATATTTTCTTTTGAATTTTCTATACTACCTTGTATAGCTTTTCTATTTCCACCTACAGTTCTGTAACTTTATTCCCTTATTCAGTAGTTTTTTATGTCATATCTTCTCTTTTTTGTGAAAATTCGTCTATATTAATACCAATTTCAATCACATGTCTGTATTATGTGTTCGGTGTAGATTTCAATGAAAGGAGGTTCCACTTTGTAAAGATAGCTTTGCAACCACTAACCTTTGGTTATATGTTTTCAGTGATCTCACAAAACCAATACTATATATTAAATGGGTATAGAAAATATAAATAAATAAATAGTTTTAAAATTTTATAACAAATATACTATCCTTGAAACTAAACAACAATGATACAACTGATCCATATATGTTCACATGATTTTTTATGATTATTATATAGATTTCATAAGATATTGATGAATAGATTGAAACCTTGATAAATCTTTTATTCCTTGTTGATTGTATATGAAATGTATAAAAACCCATCCAATATAGTTACCACTCCAATGGAAAAATAAGGTTTCACATGTTTAAAGGTATAATAACATTGTTGTGTCATCGCAACCTACATTATCCTTTCCTTATACCACTTTTGTAATAGAAGTCCTAATTATATCTCGAGTTAGAATCTTTCCATGGTCACTAAATTTTCTCAGTATTAGATGTGATTTTTTAAGTTTTTAAGTATAAGATGCACTAATTTGGATCGGTTCATCACTAATGTCATATATTAAAAGAATATCTTCTTCAATAAATTTTGCCTCTTTTCCTCCATTGGTGAACTTGTTTGTTTTGAAATTATTCAATTGAAATATTTGTATAAAGGAATTTTCAGCCCTATTTTTATTTGAATATTAGACCTTATACTTCAAAATTATATTAAAAAAGTTCAAATAAGGTGTTTCCTTTGATGTTGGATTATGTTTTTTTGGTGAGGAGGGGGTGAATTTCCTTTAGTAAGTGTTTAAGAGCTATCATTTTTGAATGATAATATCATGCAACTTGACTAGATGTTGTTTCAACATGTACATATACATATAATAAATACCAATGTTTTACTTTATAGTGATAGTTTTTGATACACAAAATTTTCATCTTCATAGATAATTATCATGAAATATAAGAGTTTCTAGAAAGGGAAGAGGATACACTAGAATCCCTGGGTGTAAATTTCCAGTTCTGATCCTACATATCCCTTAAAAGGGATTTTAAACATCATTAAATGTCTTTAGATTATAAGGAAATAAAACTTAATAAAAAAACTCGTACATCATGTCAAAACTTTACTATACCATATTTAAAACTTCATAGATAAGTACTATGCGTTATCACTCATTATTCAAAGGGAAGTGTGTATGCTATAATCCCCTTATAAGGATTTCCAGTTCAAATCCATAAAATATTCTACATGGGATCTGAAACATCATTAAGTTTCATTGGATTATATGGAAAGAAACCTAAAAAAAAAGGTTGTACATTAAAAATAATTTTTTATATAGAAAAGTTTCAACTTCATAGATAAGTAACCTACACCAGAAGTGATTCTTCTAAGGGAAGCTATTGAACTGGAATACCCTTGTAGAGATTTTATGTTCTGATGTTGTAAATCTCTTAAAAAAGATTTTCACCATGATTACCTTTGGTGGGATTATAAAGACATAAAACTTAACAAAAAAAACTGTACATTATATTATAATTTTCTCTATACCTTATGTAAGGTGTTATACTAAGGAAAGTAGCTATACTAGATCCTTGGGTATATATTCCTAGTTCCGATCTTGAAAATCCCATGTAGGGGATTTGCATCATCATTACATTTCATTGGATTATAAGGAAAATAACCTTAACAAAAAAAGTTGTAATTCATGTCTGGCCTTTTACTATAGCATAGTTAAAACTTCATAGATAAGTTTTGTGCATCATCACTAAATCTTCAAAGGGAAGAAACTACACTAGAATCCCCATGTGAATATTTCTAGTCCAGATCTAGAAAATCTACTATAGGGACTTGAAGCATCATTACCTTTAATTTTATTATAAGGAAAACAACCTTAACAAACAAGGTTGTACATCAAAATATAAATATTTTATATACCATACTTATAAATTCATAGATACTTACCCTACAAAAAAAGTGTTTTCTAAGGAAAGAAGCAATACTAAAATCATATGTTGGATATTTATAGTTTTTATGATAAAAATCATCTATAGGGGATTTTTACCATGTTACATTTGGTAGGATTATAATAAAATATAAGTTTTAAAAAATGTGTAAATTATATTAGGCCTTTCCCAATACCTTTGGTAAGTGATTGTACAAAGGGATACTACTACACTAGAACACATGGGTGGATATTTACAATTATGATCCTAAAAATCCTCTACAAGGGATTAGAAACATTATTACATTTCATTGGACTATAAGGAAAACAAAATTAAGAAGAAAAAAATGTAAATAATGTCAGGCCTTTACTCTACTAAAGTTTAAACTTCATATAAAATTATCATTCACTATCACTAGTTTTTTAAAGAGAAGCATGCACACTAGAATCTCCTGGAAGAGATTTCCAATTCAGATCTAGAAAATCTAATGCAGGTTATTTGTAGCATCATTGAATTTCATTGGATTATAAAGACTACAACCTTAAAATACAAGGTTTTACACCACAACAACATTTTTTTATATACCAAAGTTATAATTTTATAGATATGTACCCCACAATAGAAGTAGTTTTTTTAAGGGAAACATTTAAACTAGAATCCCCTTATGGATATTTTCAGTTTTGATGATGCAAATATCATATAGGAGATTTGAAACATGATTAAATTGGGTGGGATTATAAGTAAATATACCTTAAAAAACAATTTTGTACATTATATTAGGAATTTCCCTATACCTTTGGTAAGTGGTTCTTCTAAGGGAAGTAGTGGCACTAGAATCCCATGGTTGAGATTTGTAGTTATAATACTACAAATCTTTTATAGGGGTTTTAAAACATCATTACCATTGTTATGATTATAAGGAAATCAACCTTAACAAACAAGTTTTTATATAATATCATGACTTTACCTATACTATAGTTCAAACTTCATATATAAGTACCCTGTACTATAAGTGGTTTATATAAGGGAAGAAACTACAAAGGAATCCCTGAGTGGATATTTCCAGTTCTAATCTAAAAAATATACTACATGGGATTTTCAAAATCATTACCTTTAGAAGGATTATATAATGGGAAGAATTTATAGTATAATCCATTGATTAATATTTCAAGGTCCGATTCTTTAAATATTTTGTAGGGAATTTTCAAGATCAGTCACTTTCTAGGATTCAATCTTGTTAACACATATATATAAAATTAGAAGTAAAAAAAGATAAAGATATTTTTCATATGATAGTTTTAAATTTATAGAAAACTTCCATCAAAGAATAGTTTTCTACATAAAAACATCTAATAATTACATGATTTTGATTAAAACAATAACCAATAGTATAACTACAATGATAAAAATTTCAACAACTCCCAAAAAATTAATCTTCAAGACATCAACTTGAAACTTGATATTCATAACTTTATATTACATGTTTTCATGAAAATTTATATGGTGTTCTATTTTTGAATGAAACTGGACCACAATTACATCATTTTTGCATGAATGACCTCTAATTTCATGGGTTTATTCTAAACACTTGAAAAAATTACATTTTTTTTGTAGATAGAAAATAATCTACCTTTATTTTTCTCAGTGTTTTATATATTTATGGATTTTTATTTCTATATAAGTAGTTATAACTATGTTCTATAATCGCAACACTGACATAAATCTCTATAATTGTGTATTATAAATATAATTTTTAGCAACAAATAAATTTTTTATTTATATAGGATTTCAAGTAATTATACTTTTTAATTTTCAATGATACATATTTTGAATAAGAAACTTCATTATCTGTATTTGGGTAAAAAAATTAAAGTCTAAATATTTCTAGAAAATGTATAAATTATAAATTATATCTATAGATTTTACTTGTTAAAAATATCACACAAGACCATTAGTAAAAAATTATAAGGTAAACACTTGTAGAATTAGTTTTTTTGCTAAATAGTATTTCATTGACACCTAATTCATTGTTTATAGGAAGATTACAGTCTTATTGTGATCCGAGATGATTGAAACCCTAAATTTTTCCTACAAAACAGACTTTGGGAAGAAGGAAAGGCATGGTGGGCATCAAATATTCAGTTCATGCAATGCTGTTTTTATTGTAATGGTGAATGATGGTCACCAGAGAATAATTCAAAATGTCCACTACACAATTTCAGATTTGGATTAGGTTAGATAAAATACATAGTTTGAGTTAGGACCTTAAAAATCCTGATTTTGTGTATATACTCCTAATTCCCAAGGGTAGTAAAACTGAAAAAATAATATAGGGAATAATTTCATTTAATTTAATGGTTGCGATGAGTCAGGAAACTTTTCATAATAATTATCCATAAATTCATTCCCAATTTCTATTGGGAAATAGTGATGAAGAAAATCCATATTTATGAAGGTCGTATCACTATTGAGTGAATAAGTGAGAATACTAATATGGAATTATCAATCTTTAATAAAGTAATTTCAGTCCAAGTATTTACAATTAGATCAAATTCCCTCATATAATGAGATTTTATTTTCTATTTCATCATATGAAAACTATTTTTTTAACTTTAATTTCTAGGTAGACTTTTCACCAGATCAAATGAGGTATTTGTATAATTTTTCATTAGAGTTTTATATTATAATTTATAATTTAAATTTTCTACTTGAATTAGTGAAAATTCTAGTGAAATATTTCTTTTGAGTTTTATAGAGTAAATTTTTGGTGAAATTTTCCGCGATAGGTTTCCTAGGAAAATTTTCCTTGGAATTATCTAATGGAAGTTTCCAGTAAATTATATAATGTAAGTTTCCACTAGAATTATTTCATGCAAGTTTCCCCTATAATTTTCCTATGAACAATTAATTTTTTTTGGATGTTTCCTTAGGGATTTTCTTATTAAAATTTTCACTAGAATTTTTTAGTATAAGTTTTACCAGAATTCAACCATATAAGTTTCCATAATATTTTTATTGAAAATTTCAACTAAAATTTTATATTAGAAAATTTTCCTTTTTCTACTATGCCTTTTTAGAATAATTTTTCACTTTTATATAGTGTTTTTAAATATAATTTCTAGATGAAATTTTCAGGGGGTGGAAATCAATTATAATTTTTATGTGTAAATTTTTAGTGAAAATTTCCAATGAAATTTTATGGTGGAAATTTTCAACATAATTTTCTCATTGGATTATCCACTAAATTTTTAGTGAAAATTTAAAGTAGAATTTTCCATTGAAATTTTTAAGTGATCTCACATTTTTAACTAATGTTTTAATTCATATTAAAGTAACCTTGTAGTTCAGTTCAATGTGACTTTGAAGCACATTTTGATGTGACCATATAGCTCATTTTGAGAAACTTTATATTTAATTTGTAAGTTAAGTTTTAGTACATTTTTTCTCATTTTGAAGTAAAATTTAAGTTCATTTTAAAGTGACCATACAGTTCATGTTGAAGTAAACTTTATTTTTCATTACCTAGTGGCCTTTAGTTTCATTTTTAGGTAACCTTTCAATTCATTTCCTACTGAACTTGAAAATTACTTTGAAGTGACGTTAGATTTCACTTTGAAGTGACCCTATGACTCATTTTAAGTTTCAATATAGTTTATTTTGAAGTGATATTGCAATTAATTTTCATTGAAATTTAAGTGTAAAAATATAAATATTAGTAATATTTTTTAGGATAATTTATTACTTTTGGTGGTGATAATTTTTTTTGTTTAGTATAACTGATTTGTTGCTTCTATAATGTTGTTATTTTATTTGAATGAATTATAATGGAAGTATTGGATTTTTGGTTGAATATCGTAATGGTTTCAGTTTTTTGTTTGGTGTTATAGATTAATAATGTATGAACTACTATCATACATAAATACCAATATCAAAAGAAAGTAGTTTTGGGGAGGACATAGATCGGTCCCAGGATTGAAACTAGATTATGATATAAATATTGTGAGAATATCCAATAAAAATTTAAACACAGGAAAAATAGTAGTAAATAAATTGATACATACATTTTTAACATGGAAAAAATCTGATGTGTAGGATTAAAATACCACGGGGAAAATTTGAAAATTTACACTATAATTAGAGAGTCTAGAAAATCCAAGTAAAAGTTTGAAACTTGAATTATAGTGAGAGTGTAGAAAACCTATGAAAAAGAACCCCTGATATGCCTATGTATTTTCTATGATAATCATGTCATGAAAATACATCACCTTCGAAGATCAAAATGAAACATGCGATGTTGTTACAACACCTCAAATAATTTGTTTCATAACCTGATTTTCTACTGCTCATTATATCCCACTACATGCAATTTTCCACACAAAAAAATCATCCCCCACACATCTTCCTATTACAATGCTACACACCATGTTTCCTATCCATTTTCTCACAGTATGTAGCAACCTTGGTGCTCCATTTTTATTACATATTAGAATCGTTACCAAAAAGATTTAAAAATTATATCTCAAACACAAAAATAGGATATCACATTATTCCATGTAGGAGGTTTAAAAAAATTCAAACACATATTTTATCTCATCTTTATCTCCACAAGATTTAGGCTAAACCTAAAAATTTTCCTCCTCTATCCCATCAATGAAGGTAATCTCATCGAACACACTAAGTTGGATAGAAAACTTGTTGGTATCATACAAACCACCATTCTCTACAGAGTAGTATGACAACACCCTTTTTCAGATCTGAAATGAACCTGGAAGATCCACCTATAAAACAAATCCTTGCATTGAAGTTATTGGGCAAAAATCCCTCAAGGTATCATTGAATCATTTTTGAGGTGATTGTGTTTGTTGACAAAGTGGACATCTATGTTGTGATTGTTGACAAAGAAAACCATGACATACAAATTTGTTGTCAAAGGGGATTTCATGGTGGCATTTTGAGTTCAAGATATATGGTTAACGATCAATGTTTGATTCAAGAACTTCGACAAAGGAATGGATGATCTGGAGGTGGTACAAAAAGAACAGATACAAGGTGGCGCCGTTTTCCAGTGTTTTCCAAATTTTTGGGCCTGAAATTCGACAAATAGAGAAAAGTGTTTTTGGAAAAGGGACTTGCACACTGAGGTCTTGGAGGATAGGAAACTTGCGCGCCATACATTTTTGAAGATCAGATCATCAAAATATGGCAAAGGGATAAGGGTCGTGAAGGTATTGGTGATGTCGCACAGGTGACTTGCGTGCCTTGAAGAGACTTGCATGCCGATGCCTTGGATGCTTGTGAACTTGTGCTCTTTTTGTTTTTCAAGATCAGAACTTCAAAATATGGAAAAGGAAAGAGGTTCACACAAGTTTGGAAGTGGGTCGCACAAGTGACTTGCAGGGGAAGAGACCTGCGCACCGAGACTTGCGCGCCGAGGGTAGACTTGCGCGCCGTCGCGTAGGGTGTTCAAAATGCCTATAAATACAAGAATACCCCTCCTAATTTTCAATAGAGTTCAACACTTAGAAAAATCAGAGCTCCCGTCGCGTAGGTGTGGAAGTCACACAAGTGGTGGTGTGTCGCGCAAGTAGGACTTGCGTGCCAGATTTGAAGAAGGGCGATTGTTGTTTGTTGCACACAAATATTGGTTTGGGCGTAAAGGGAAGTGCATCGCACAAGTTTGGAATTGAATAAGATTGTGTCGTGAAAGTTTCTAAGGTGGAATTGCATGCCAGTTGTGACTTGCGCATCGATACTTGAGCACCGGATTAGACTTGCGCGCCAAGTAAGGTTGATTACCCGACAGTGTTTTCGGGCTACGTGGAAGCTGGAAGTTTGCCCGATACCTTCGATGCAAAGAGAGATTCATCTACGGGTGAAAGTTGGTCTTCAACAGAGCATCCATATACAACAGAGGATGTATTCATTAGAGATAATGAAGAGACCTATAAGTCTATAAACTGTGAGTGGATCCTTTCTGGGGCAGTGAGAAAAGGAAGAGGAAGAAGGTGATCCTCTCCACCAGTAGTGAGGCAGAGAGAGAGAAATAGAGAGTGACCCTTGGGAAAGCAGTGAGCTGACCCTAAACCTTGTAAAGGTAGTGAGCCTGGGACAGAGTGACTATTCTCAAACCTTTATATCCACATCTAGTGAAGAATAGTGTAATTTGGTATGATTGGAAACTTGTTGGCGTATACTCCTTGGACGTAGCCCAGTGAGGGTGGACCAAGTAAAAATCTCTGTGTCTGCCTGCTTACTTTCCTGCATTGCATTTAAAGCATCATCATCAGATAAAGAAGAAAATAAGTGATCATAATAAACACACAAGTGGAAACAAAGTTAACCTTATAATAAATAGGTCAAGATCTAGTGGGGCAGGAAGAACATTGAAAAAGAATATCCATACCCTGATTCACCCCCCCTCTCAGGGTATATAGGCCCCTATTGGTCCTAATATAAGTCTTCATCATAACTATATATAAACTGAATTGCTGAACAATACTGGAACCAACAACAATTGGTTCCCCCATAACATTGATCACTATATAACTATAAGTATATACAGAAACTAATTATTTCATCTTCTCAGCATTCTCTGAGCAGTCTGTAACTCTCAGTGTGTTACCTTGATCTTTGATTTTAATTCATTATTCACTAATGGCCCTCTTAGAAGAAAATAAATTGTGTGTAAGAAATGAAACACCCGACTTGACCTACTTCATCTTCCAAACTTTCATCATCCATATCAATGGTCTTCAAATCATGCTTGAAAATCATTCGTTCCACAAATCCGATGAAGTCCTCTTTGAAAATACATTCATCGCTTCACTGAACTCCTTTAAATCGATGTTGTAAAGAATTTAAACTATTCCACCTCATTCATATATCAATTATCCTATGTATAATGTCCATCTCCCATTTCCAAATGAACTCCTGAACCCATAATTATCAAGAGTATAAGTTGATAACCAATTAGGGTGTATACATGGAACATGTTGCACATCCCTCAAGATTAGTGTTAAACTAGAATTTGTAGTGATACAAATATCACCAAAACCAATGAAACCACTAGAATAATAATTTAATATATTTAATTTACCATAATCACCTTTTTCATTTTAAGAAAATAATTCCCTCTTTAGTGTAATATGGTACGAAGCTTCAGAATCAATCAATCATTCATTTTACAGATCTGACTCACCACAATCAACACCAACTGAAATTAATATTGTAATAGTGGGTTCCATAATCCAAACATAAATAGTACTTTTGGATTACCATATCATGTATAAAATGAGTTATTAATTATGAACCCTTTCCATAATAGTGTTGATATTTCCATGTCCACTATTTAAATTATAATTTCTATAGATTATTTATTGTATAATAAATTTTTAGTAGTTCCCAGTATATAATGAGAACCACAAGATACTATGAAATTAATCCTAAACATTTATCCTATGGTTTAGATACATCATTCTGAATAGACACAGATGATTTTTGACTATCAAGTGTTGAGGGATCATAATCATTGATACTTCTTCTCATGAATTTCATGTTAGATTTGGTGTCTTAGGACCAACTTTTTTTACTTTGATTACATGTATATTCGATGTATTGAATATTAATAAAACTTATTATTACATATTGTTTGTTGTTCTACATGACTCTAATGTAATAATGTCCTATAGTATATGTCGCATTGATAAGGTCATAACAGTTCCCCATTATGATGAGAACCTTTATATTCTATGATGATATTCTCAAATAATGTGATGTGGTTAGATAATGTACTATTATGGGACACATAGTACATAGACTGCTAGGTGAAAGTACTCGTAATTAGATGAGGCTTCTTTTCATGAAGTTCACACTTGGTAATCTCCAAGATAGGATATTATGAGAACATACCCACTAGTAGGAATTCTGCATGTTTTGGTGTCATTGGATATTCCTATCAATAAGCGTGTATGATGGTTCTTAGGATTTAAGATTATTATTAATGATTGTTTCAACTCGCATACTTAAATGTATTTTAAAAACCATGACAATAATAGTTCTTGGTGAAGTTTGATACATTTGGGTGTTTCACGAGTGAAATTTAATTAATAAATAAGTTGAGGAAGGATTTTCCCTTCTAATTTATGGAAACTAATATCTTGACCCTTTGATTGAAATAGAACCATCACATTAAATTCCATGGACATGGTGTAACAATGTGTTTACTTCAGATAGTCAAAGAAAGATATATCAACCATATAGGTTGGTGACATGGATGTGAAAGCTTCTTGATGAGTTATTCTGGAAAATGGATTATATTACATAGTGAGCATTCATATGTGGTTGTCAAAATTTTGACATTAATTTATTTTTCTTAGGTTCCTTGAGCCATTGCTAGATAGTAATCTTTAACATTAGGAAAGCGCACCTAATGCCAATGAGAAAGAACCCTAGAGGGCCACACATTTTGTTTTTTTGTTGACCTAAATTAAATTATATTTGAGTTTAATTAATGGAATAAATATTATTCTCAAGTCTGAGGAATAATTTTATTCAAGTTATGTTGATCGCATAAATTAAATAAATATTTATTCATCAGTTTGTGAATAAAATATTTTTTCACTATATTTTTAATAAAATATTTATTTATGAAGAAAATATTTATTTGGTTATTCAATAAATTCTAAAAGAGTTCAAATAGACCAAAACCGAGTCCGGTGAAAAATATTAATTATCAAGATCGTTATATAATATTTGTTATTTTGAAAGTTGGAACGTGCCATGAAATAATACTTATATAATTATTATTTTGCAGCATGGGATTTATTAAAGGTAATAAATTTTATTTAATTGAAGATATGAAATGAAATAATATTTTAACTTAAATCCAAACTCTATAAATAGGAAGATATGTCTATTTTTTAGAGCGTATAAAATTGATAATAGAGAATTTTTGCGCATAATGAATTCTCTCTCAACTCCTACTTCTCTCTTCATCTTAAGAATGATAAGTGTCAGAGTGATTTCTTTAAGACTGAAGAAAGTGTGATAAAAAATGAACACCACAAGACATTAAACTTGCTACGCTAGCACTCATAGATTGAGTAGTGTTTCTCAGAGATCATAGGATCATGTGTAGATGACCGCTAGAGGTATTCTATCCTTGGATCCACACAACACAATGAAGGTAATTCGAAAGGGTCTTTTTAGATGATCAAAATTCACCAATGAAGAAATTTCCTAAGACGAGGTATTTATTTATTCAAATATTAAATAAATTAATTATAAATTTGATGCACAAGATCCCCACTCTTGGTTTTGGTCAATGATTATTATAAAATTTTAAAATATTACCCACATTCGCACGCTTCCGCTGCACCTGAAACCATCAAGTGGTATTAGAGTGGTTACATTTAAATTTATAATTATTTATTTGATTTTTTATCTATGCATAATTGTGGTCATATTTTGATTTCAAGTTATTCATTCTTTAATCTGATTTGAATTAACATGTTATCAGCATATTAATCATGTTCGTTTAGTGTTTCATTTTAATGAAGGTTTAAGAAAAAATGAATAACTACTAGAGATTCCATTAGGAAGTGCCAAATCTTTGGTAGGTAAAACTGGGTTACATGACATGTAGCCGAAGCACACACCATATACCCATGCACATTGTATTTAGATGCTCCAAAAATTAATTACATGTGGTGATTTTATTTCACACCACATGTTGACCGAGATAACCCAGCACATGGAAAGCAGATAAAGGGTGTGTATTTGGTATATACACACTGTGTAGTCCAGCTGAGTTAACACACTAAATACCCAGGTGTGTGAATTGGATATAAAACAATCGAGGTACATGGAATGTAGTTTCATGTACATGTTGTGTAGTCTCCGATTAACAAAAAAAGTAAAACTATATTAAAATTTAAAATTATAGCATTAAAACCTTATTTTATTGATTTTCACACAATTGTTTGTTTTAAAATTTAATAATGGTTTTAATGATTTTAAATGCTCAATTAATTTATTGTAATTAATATGTCATTATTTGATCTGCCATTTATTTTCCATTAATTCCATTAATAATGAGTATCTTCAAATAAGATTGGATGATCATTAAAGATTAAAGGGAATTAATTAATTAATTAATTAATTAATTAATACAAGTAAATTTATCTTAAATAATAAAATAAATAATAATGAAATGAATGATATCCATTTAATTTTGTGTATTCATTGAATGTATGACCATTATTGATCTTGAATAAGAACCGTATATGTGTTGGATGTTTTAATTTAATTTATTGCATGAGTTTATAGTTATTTAATATTAAATTAAATGATAGTCTGTGAGTTTTTCCTCCCTCTATTATTATGTAGGACCTATGTGTCCAAGTATATTTATGTAATTCCCTTTAACCAATCCTTTGGTTCCCGTCACCTGCGTGTGAGTAATAAATATTTGTAATTAATGGAGAATCCCAAGCCACATAAAGACAATTCAAGATAAAACCATAATAATTCCAACCCAGGTGATACATAGGTGGATAGTTGGAATGCTATTACTCATTCCAATACCTGAAATAAGAGTTATTTCCCCTAGGTCAAAGTTTGATTTAATGTCTTCTCATTAAATATATCATTAGATAAATCTCATGAATGAGTCATTTAATTAATTAATTACTTTTTTCTATGAAATTATTTATTTTATGGATAAAAGGACATGATCACCTAAATAAATGAATTAATATGAAAATACAGAAATTAAATAAATAAATTATGCATATTTTTTTATATCCAAAATGGTTAATTAATTAAGTAACATCCACTTAATATTAACAAGACATGTAAAGTATAGTAAAAGATAAAATTTATGCTTAATTAATTAAAATAACTCAATTAATTATTAATCCAGACTAAGACTTCCATTACTTGATTGGGAATGAAACCATAGAACTAAGTGTAGTACATGGAAAAAGTCTGGGAACTTAATTTTATCGAGGAGTTATCATGAGAGTTTTGGTTTGACTTAACCAAAATTATATTGAGTTTAATGACCAAAGTCTATTTAATACAAATTTGGAGGCAAATGTTTAGGAAATCAAAGTTAGGATTTTATGATAGGGGAACCCACTCAACAGATCAAGGAGCTAAAAGTTCGCAGTTGGAAAGAACACCTACCTAATTACTTTATTATGGTTTTTATGGCCAAATTTTGGATCATTAAGAAAAGTAATGGGGATCCTTGCCACTAGAATGTTAAAGAAAATAGTAATTCTAAGTTTAATGGTGAGGGATATTGAGACTTGATAAAATAGTGGGAGATTTAATAAATAAATAAATAAATAAATAAATAAAAACATTTAATTTATTATATCTCACTTATTTTGTAAACAAGAAAAGTACTAATAATATGATCTTTTTAATTGTAGAATAAAATGAAAAGTTCATCATCCACACTATCCCTACAATTAATATTAGATAAATATAACCTCATAACTTATAGTAACTTCCAAGAGTGGTTTAGACACCTTAGGGTTGTGCTGTGCTAGGAACAGAAATCTTACATGCTAGAATCCTCAATTTTTGATTCGCCTACTAAAGAGGTGAGTGATGAGGAGTTACTTATATATGAAAAACATTTGAGTGATGCAGTCAATTTTCAATTTTTGATGATTTAATCAATGTCTACAAAACTAATGAAGTCTCATGAAAATATAGATGTGTATAGAATGCTTGATAACCTTCATGGTCTTTACCAAGAGAGAGATAGATAGGAATGGTTTGAGATTTCCAAGGTGCTCTTTTATAGAAATATTAGAGAGGGTACCCTAGATGGGCCTCACTTAGTCAATATCATTGGCTACATTGAGTGATTAGAGGTTCTAGGGTTTAAAATCCCTGAATAACTGGGCATTGAGCTCATTCTAGAATCACTCCCTCATAGCTTCTCCATATTTGTTTTGAATTTTAATATAAACAACATTGAGAAGTCTTTGTTAGATCTTATTACTCTTATTCACCAAGTAGATAAGGATACGAAGCGTGAAAACACTTCCATCCTTATGGTGAATACATAGAAATAGAAAGACATGATATTTAAGCCCAAAGATTCTTTACGCCCTTCCGAGAAGAGGAAGATCAATAGGAAAATAAGAGAACATGATGTTGTCTATTTTTCATGTGGCAAGTAGGGACATTGGAATAAAAATTGTACCTAGCCAAAGAATCAAGGGGAAGATTAATGTGTGTTTTTTATCGAGTGAAATTTATCTATTTCTACAAATTGGGTATCAGATAAAACTTTTGGTGCTCACATATGTATTAAAATACAAGAACCATGTAGATTCAAAAATATTGATTAAGGAGAGGTAAATATTTGAGCAACCAATGAAGATAAACTTACTATTGTAGCTATCAAGAACTACCACCTCAAGTTGTTCACTAGAATGATCTTGGTTTTAATGGTTTGATATTATGTGCCTTAAGTTACAAAAAATATTATTTATGTATCTAGACTTTATATGGATGGATTTATTTTAAAATTTGGGAATAAATTTTTCTTCTTTTATAAAGATAGAAATTTTTATGGTAAGGCACATTTAAATAACATTCTGTATGTGTTTTATTACATGAACCAAATAATGGAAATTGATAACAAAGTTACTTCACATGACTCACACCACACCCAACTTCAGCATCACTAGTTAAGTCATGTAAATGAAAATCGTTTGACTAAATTACATCAATATTGATATTTAGATTCTTTGGAACTAAAACCACTTGGTGTATGTCATGCATGTTTACAAGGAAAAATGACCAAACCTCCATTTAGTGGGAAAACTTAAAGGGTTACAGAGCTTCTTGAATTAGTTCATACCAATGTGTGTTGACCATTTCTTATTGAATAAAGGGGTGGATACTCATAATTCATAACTTTTACTGATTATTTTAGTATATATGGATATGTATACTTAATGAGGTATAAGTTAGACTCTTTTGATAAATTCAAGGAATACAAGAATGAAGTTGAGAAACAACCTAGTAATAAGATTAAAAAACATCACTCATACCATAGTGAAGAATATCTTAATCAAGACTTCATTGATTATTTATAGGAGTTTAGGATTTTATCTCAACTCACTCCTAATTATACACCTCAATGAAATGGTATAATGGGAATGAAGAAACACACCCTATTGGACATGATGAGATCAATGATGAGTCATGTGATTCTTCCATTATCCTTTTATTGATACACATTATAAATATCAGCATATGTACTCAACCGAGTTCCAACTAAAGCAACAGATGGTATACCATACCAATTATGGAATGGAAAGAAACCCATGATGTCTTACTTACATGTGTGGGGTTGAGAAGAATTAGTTAAGGCCTCTTAATGTAATAAGCTTTCACCTCGAGGCACAAAGTGTATCTTTATAGGATATCCTAAAGAAACATAGGGATACTACATATAAAATTCTACAGAAAAAAGGTTATGGTTGACCAATGTATCATATATGTTGAGGAGGATCCTATCTATAAAAGAGATAGTGGGAGAGAGAGTGACTTCGATGAGGCCCAGGCTCAAGATACACAAGATTTTTCACAAGAACAAATTCCACAAAGCCCCATGGAATAAGAAATTGTTCTAAAGAAAAAATTAATGTGTTGGAGTACTATAGAGGTTAGATAACTAGAATGTTATGGATTTCTAGTCATCAAGGATGGTGACTCATTATTAGTTAATAATAATGATCCTTTAACCTACAAGGAAGTATTAAGTGGCACAAATTTTTTCAAGTGGTAAGAAGCCATGAATTATGAAATGAATTCAATGTACCAAAACCAAGTCTGGATTTTGGTAGACCCTCTTGTAAGCATAAAGACCGTTGGTTAAAAATGGGTATTCAAGAAAAAAATGGACATGGAAGGACAAGTCAGTACCTATAAGTCATGAATGGTTTCAAAATGGTTTAAACAATGTCAATTAAATGACTAAAAAGAAACCCTTTCACCATTTGGAATGCTGAAATCCATCAAAATTATACTTTCAATTATGGATTTCCATGATTATAATATTTTACAAATGGATGCCAAAATAAACTTCCTTAATGGGAACCTTCAAGAAGATGTTTATATGACACAACCTAAAGGGTTTGTGACTCTAAAGGATTCCAAAAATTTATGAAAGTTTCAAAGTTCCTTTTATGGATTAAATCAAGTATCTAGGTCATGGAACATTCATTTTGATGAGTGCATAATGGAATTTTTTTATCATAAATAATAAATGTGATCCATATTTCTATAAATGGTTTAGCAGGAGTGCAATAATTTTCTTAATAGTATACATTGTTAAAATATTACTCATTGGAAATGAAATACCAATCTTACAGTATTTTAAGGCATGGTTAAATAAATGATTCTCCATGAAGGACTTTGGTAAGGCCTCATATATTATTGGGATCAAGATCTATCATGATAGATCTAATAGGTTGTTTGGCCTGAGTCAAAGTACATACATTGACAAGATACTTGTTCCGCCTTTGAGGTGGCGTTTTTACAGGTGGTGTGAAGATGGTCGGTGAGGATCATTACCCATCCCTTTTTCAATAGATTCGGGTTCTCGTTGAACTTAGAATTCCTTTGTTTCGACCTATTCAACATCATTATCCTTTAAAGAAGGTTTAATTAACCATGCAAGAACTATAGGTCCCAATAGTAAATTGTGTGGGGTTCAAGTACTCATGGAATCAGTCATTCTCAGATGTAAATTCCTTGGATGGTCTCCAATAGGTTTATTTTTGGAGCCAATAACTCCCAACGACCTTGGTATCCATGATTCAAGGACCTGCTTTCCAAAGGAAGGCGTTCATTTGACGATTTGGCCAATGACACTAAAGGACTCTATTGGTCAAGAGGATGGGAGGTCAAGCTCAACACGCCCTTCTGGGGGAATATTTTTTCCTATTCCAGGACTCTCTTATAAATTTAAGTCACGTTCATATATTCTTGAATCCTTGGTTCATTCCCTAAGAGTGTGTCCATAGGCTACCCTTAGTTTTCAAGATCATCGTGAACATGCATATGTTTGATGCCATGGAGGTGATGCTGACTTAGCCATATTATAAGTCACTCTAGAGTTTATCATCATCCAGGGGGGACAGAAGGTGACTTGATGTTGGGATCAGGCCCACAAGGAGGGCTTCCTACATATCCTCAAGAGAGGAATCCGAACCCACGTAGTTCAGATTATATGGGGCTTACGCATAGAAGCTTCTCATCTTAGGGGACATGATTGGGTGGACCCTTTATGGATGGGAATACATTTTAGCTCGAGCCTTCTGGTAGGCATCCTACATATCCTGGTTTGATCAGGAATCAAAGTTCTATTAGTTTAGAAGGTGTGGGGCTTACACATGGAAGCTTCCCATTTGATAGACATGATTGAGTGACCCCTTTTTGGAATGAGCACCCTTTTGAGCTCATGCCTTATAAAAGGTATCCAATGTATCCTAGTTTGATCATGAATCAGATTTATCATATTTCAAAAGGTGTTATGATTTTTTAATCGTCAAAAACCTATAGGCCCATGTGATTCATACTCGGTGTGAGAAATAAAAGGATTTGAAAGATTCAACAATGCACATGCCTCCTCTCCTATTGGTGGGGGGGGGGGGGGCTTGGTGGAAGAGGTTGGGGTGATGGTGGGTGAGGGCACGAAGCGATGAACCTTTCCATGTGAAATGGCAATAAAGTTTATGTGGCATGACCTTAGAAGATTGGGGACTTACCTCAATGTGAGGTCCCCAGAACATCATATGAGTTATACTATAGTTTAAAGTCATATAGCTTGGATGATGGCATCACAGTTTAACATCATGTGGATATTACTATTTGGGGTATTGCAGTTTAGGGTCATGCGATGAGGACCACTTGCTATAGAAACCATGATTAACAGGAAGAAAATTATTTTTGGATATTCCGACGTGCCTCGAACATGAGAGGGATAGAATGTGTAAATAATGATTATAGAGGATCCCTGATCAGGAGAAATGATACAAGGCATGGAATCCATTGAGGCATAAAGAGGTAGGAAATGAATCTCTTGAAAATGAATTGGTCTCTTGTTAGCAAGCCATTTTTGGGCAACATATGCAGAGCCACTGGGGAATGATGTGCATAGTCAAGAAGAGGCATCCTCAGGACACTATCCTTCATTTTCTGATGGTTGGGGATGTTTATGAAGATCTGAAATCACCAAATATACTAAAGTTTAAAGTTTTATAGCTTGGAAAAATACCGTAAAGTTTAATGTCATGTGGTTTGGACTAGTTCCATACAGTTTAACATAATGTGTATAAGACATTAAATCATATCTTAGGGTCATAGAGTCTGGACCATGGAGTGAAGGAGCCATTATTAAATAAAAGATAATCAGGCTGGGATGTTCTAACATGCCTCTAATATGAGAGAGAAGGAATGTGTAAACTATGAAATTAGGGATTCTTGGATTAGGTGAAATTATATGGGGCATGGATGCCATTGAGGCGTAAAGAGTTAGGAAAGGAATCTCTTGAGAGTGAATTTTACTTTGATTGATGGTCACCTTGTAGGATTAATACACATATACACTAGGGAATGATGTTCATAGTTTAACAAAGGTGTCTGCAAGAAACTAGCCTTCTGCTTCAGATGTCCATGGAGGTTTATGAGGATCCAGAATCACCATAGAAACAGAGTTTGATGGATGGAAAGGATGTGTTTGGGCATTTAATAAACACTCTGGATGTGATTGTATATGGATTTTTGGATCATCCTGGCATAAGAGGTTGGTGATAGGGCCTTTCGTTAGGTTCATGAGGAATGTATCTTCTCATGGTACTTAAGGGATGGATGTTTGGGCGGTATAAGGGTGGAATGGAAAATGTCATCGACCAAACCCGAAAAGTTAACAGTGTGACTCTCCATTTTTTCATGGAAATCAGTGAGGGAAGTGAAGGGACTAGTCTGGAGGGCTAGAACTGTATCCCGACAATGATCTTGAGCGGGGGTGCAGGGGCGCAGCCCCCGCAGTACAGACCAGTGGGTGTGAATAGTTTTCTGCATAGGGTGTCCATGTAAGAGTTGGCCGCATAGGAGATGGCCACTTGGGATGGTATGCAGAGGAGTTGGCTGTGTATTATAGTACGCAGAGGAGCATGTCATGAACTATATTCCACATAGGTCGTCCACAAATTATCTTCCATATATGGGCATCTGTGAACCATCTTCCGCATATGGGCATCCGCGAACCGTCTTCTGCATATGGGTATCCCAAAACCTTCTTCCTCATATGGGAATCCACGAACTGTTTTTATTATATATTTTTTATTGGTTAGCTAGTTGGATGCAGAGAGTATTATGAATATGGTTCATGAGAAGATCATCTATGAACTGCATTCTACATATGGTTCACAAGATGGATTCCACGAACTGCTTATTGTTCGTGGGATGCGAATTGCTTCAGGTGCAGGTGAAATTTCTCCCGCACCCTCTACATTCTTCATCCACTTTTCACCCATCCCATAGATCTCTCCATTTCCTTAATACCTATCCCCTTTTATAGAGTGTCATGGAATCTATATATGTGGTTCTCTTGACACCTTCTGCGAAATCCCATTGAAAGATATATTTATTCACAAAAGACTCGGTCAACTGAGGTTTGCGGAGGCTACAATACACTGTCGACTTCTTATCATCTGGGAACCACATAGGTTCGTGGGGATGGTGTGTGGGGAATATCTCTATCCTATTCTTTCCTATGAAAACAGTTTGCATCGGCTTCAGTTTTCGGGTGGAAATTCACCACGAACTGCTTCATTCATTGGCCAATGCATCACGGGCCAGTGCATCATTGGCCATCCGCAAACCATCGGTTCATGATTTCTACCTTCCGCTAACCTTCATGGTGATGGTATGCGGCCAAAAAGTATTACCTTGAAAATTTTGATTTCTTTAAATTTTTTCTCAAATATTCAATCCAATTTTCCTTGCAGGACATGTGGGAGTATTTACTTTCCCTTTGGTGAATTTTCGAGACCCTACAATACTGAAGATATTTAGTATAGAAAAATCCAAGATGGTATTGTTTCCAACATAATATGGCATTCATATTTCTAGGAAACGTTTTCCTTAGACACATGAAGAAAGAAATAGAATGAAAAGGAATCCATATGCACCAATGATTGGGCCATCCATGTATGTTATTCTATGTACAAGGATAGATGTCGCCTACACATTAAGTGTGGTAGGAAGATATCAAGATGATCTAGGTGACCTCCATTGGATGGAATTCAAGACTATCCTTAAGAATTTGATTCAAACTAAGGATATATTCCTAGTTTATGGAGGATATAAGGAACTATTTATCATAGGATATGAAGATGATTGTTTTTAAACTGATCAAGATGACATGAAGTCACAAACATGACACATCTTCACTTTTAATGGAGGTTCTGTGTGTTGGAAGTGCTCAAAGCATTTTGTGGTTGAATATTCTATAGAAAAGTCTGAGTATATTTTGTCTTCAAAGGAAGCTAAAGAAGAAGTATAGATGCACAACTTTTTCTAAGATCTTGATGTGGTATCTAGCTGTAAAGATCTTATCACACTCTATTGTGATAATACTGCATCGGTGGATCTTGCAAAATAGACAAGGTCACATTAATAGATGAAGCACGTACTTTGGAAGTATCATCTTTTGAGGGATTTTTCTCAAAGTGGTAAAGTTTTATGGAGTATTATTTCAACAGAAGACAACATGGTGGCCCCCTTGACTAAATACTTGAATCAATAGAAACATGAATGTCATGTGAGGCCTAGTGGACTGAAGGTTATAGGCAATTGGATCTTTTCCAAGTTGGAGTTTTTTAAAGTGTGTATCCTAGTAACAACTTTTTATACTTTTATTACATGTATATTCTATGAATTTAATATTAATAAAACTTATCATTACATATTTTTTTTTTCTCTTGAAAAATATAATGTAATAATTTCCTAGAGTATATATCGCATTGATAAGGTCATAATAGTTCCATGCTATCATGAGAATCTTGATGTGCTATGACAATATTCTAAAATAATGTTCTATAGTTGGATAACATACTATGATGGGACACATAGTACATATACTATCATGTGTGAGTACTCATAAGTAGATGAGGCTTCTTCTCATGAAGTTCACACTTGGTAATCTCCAAGATGGGAGATTATAAGAACAGACCCACCAGTATAAATTCCATAAGTTTTGGTGTAATTGGATATTCCTATCCATGAGCACGTTTTATTTTCCTTAGACTTTAATATTATTATTAATTCATGTTACAAATCACATACTTAGATGTATTCCATAGACCATAACAACAACAGTTCATGGAGAAGTTAGATAGGTTGAGTGCATCACGAGTGACATGTCATTAATGAATAAGTCGAGTAAGGAATTTTCTCCTCTATCTTTATGAAAGTTGATATCTCTACCCTTTGATCAGAATATAAATATTGCATTAAATTCCAGGCCTAGAATCCTAAATATGGTGCCTTAATTTTTTACATTGGCATAATTACAAGGAATCAAATCTAGAAGGAATGATCAATTTAGAAATTTTGGAAAACCAGATTACATACATTATACCCATATTACATTGGGAAATAGAAAATAAAACATAATACATAAAAAATACTAATAAAATTCATCCTTCAAACTCATTCCAAGAATTCATCTTCATATCATTAGGAAAGGAAAAAAATAAGAGTGAGATAAAGTGATCATTAAGGGTAAGTGTATAGTGGAAGTAATTATAAATCAATAAGAATAGACAATATGGCAAGGTAAATAACAGAACATGCTTTCCATTTAAACAATTGTATAAGGAATCATCAACATAGAAAGGTATGTAACTAAAATAGATTCCATTTAATCAATAAACTGATAATTAACTATATCCATAGATAATGTCAAAGAAAAAATTTCATGGATAAATAATAACCAAATATAAATTAAGTAAATCCTTAATTATTGGACTCCATGTTTTCTAGGTACATCGTAACTTTACTATAAATACATTTCACAATACGGTTTATAACATATCAGCTAAAAACACATTCTATTGGATAAATAATTTATCGCATGGGACTACCAATGCATGAAGCAACTATCTATAATTAGGCCCCACCCATGTCATACCTGTCCAAATCATTCCTCATATATCAAATAATCTATTTAATCCATGAACAATGTGCCTTATCAAATATTCTTTTTGAGTAAAAGATATAGATTTACCAATATTTATATAGTTAATCAAATAACTGTCAAATACACACCATATGTAAAAATTCCATACGATTTAGAAAATAATTATTCCCATAAAATAAGAGTATGGATATCTAAGATAAATGTGATTTCCAATGGAAAATTTTCATATGTGATTGTATCAAGATAAATTTAACTTCTTCAGGTTCCTTTAGAGGCTATGGTGTACTTGGTGTTGGTGTGATTAGTATCGACGGAGTTGGATCCAGGATCCTTTGACTTCATCCTGACTCGACGTTGATTCTTGCATGATCTGGTGAGCTCGGGGTAGGCGCCAGTGTCTTGGAGGGGGGAGGCCATGCATTTTGGTTTTATTGCAATTTGTTTGTAGGTTTTGATTTGGTAAAGTTGGGATCATTTTTTTTGGATGTGAATTTGGGTATTTTCTATTCATTGGTTTAGTTATTGTAGGTGAATTGGATAATCTGTTGGGGAACTCAGAAAATCTACAAGGTTTTGATTCAAATGAGGATAGAGATAGTTTTCTTCTCCACACATGACTTTTTGGATTCAGAATATTGAGAGGGTATGAAGTATCCATTGGTACCATGCCCATTAATTCTTTCATGAGACTATTTTTTGAACAACCATGATTTTTTAGAGGCATGCCTTAATGATGTTGATGCTGGGTAAAGGCACTTCTGTGTAGTCTTGTTCTGGGTTGCAACCCCCTTGTTTCTCAAATTTTGTTAATGTCTTGATGAAATTTAAGTCTTGGTTCCCCCACCCCCATTTACCCATAAAATTGGTATTATCAATAAAATTTTTGTCTTTTAGGACATTCATTCCAAGAGAAAGTTAACAATCATAAAAGAAAGTGAGATTGCAAAGATAACTTTTTCCACTTGGTAATTTTCAAGTCAAACCCCTTGGATGAGATAATTCAAAGTTAAACATATAATACCATGAAATATAATTTAATTATGATATTAAATTACATAGGGTCAGTATATAAACCACACAAAAGAAATAAGTGGTAAATATGACATTTATCTTAGAGATATAAAAAAGTGAGATAAAAATCCCTCACCCTACAATTTCTTTTGGTTGAAATCTATTTAAAAACATTTATAATGGTTTTAATAATGTTATTAACTTAAAATATAACCATATTAATATCTATGATATCATATATAGTTCTTTTATAACAAATTATAACCCTTTCATTAATAATATTTTATCATTTTCGTCATTTTAGGAGTTAATTTCCTTGTTTTTTGAGTATGTTTTGACTTGTTATTTTTTTTCATATTAATTGGATAATGATTTAATAATATAAATAATTTAAACCATGATTTAAATATAATATATATTCAGTAAATATTTATTTATAATAATCCATAAAATTTGGATATAGGAAATGAAATGCACCGTTCATGGATACGGTAGGCCATACATATGCATGAACACTACTTCCATTTCTTTGACATATTAAAAGGATGAAAGATAAATGATATATATGTATATTATAATTAAATTATCATATTTATTTCATATATGTCACATATTTTTATTAAAATTATACTTAATACATTCCATGTATAGCCTGAACGAATCACATCACTTTGAGGAGACGATAGTCCACACGTCCACAAACAAAGTTATTGTATTCCCACAAAATAGAAAGCATAAAGATATGTGTTATATAAAAATTATTGAAGAATAAATACATAATAAATATCATAAATATCATATATAAAAACTATAAATCTATTATTATTCTATCCTTGAAAGGTTGTAATGGAATAATGAACAACATTGCTTCGAAAGGTGGTAATCTTCCATACACACGAATGATGATTGTGTATCCCATTTGATGGATGTGTATGAAAGTGTAGGTAAAACTCTTAGAATAAAAAAATCTAAGTATATTTAAGATATTTAGGTTATTATATAATCATGATATATAAATAATTAAATGGGTGGAGAAGTAAATTAAATAAAAGTGATTATTGAAGAATGTTACCTCTTATTCAGGAAACTCCATTTAGTTTATACCAAAAGACTTAATTGGTTGGATTTATGCCCATAGTGAGGATTCTAGGATGATGGGAGGGATTTTGGGATACTATTTGGTCAGTTTTTTCAAGTAAAAGGTCTTTATATGTGTGATTAAATGGGATGGGTGAGTGCCTTTTTATAGTGGGGGATGAGTGGCATTCTTGTAAATATAAAAAGGTAAACACCATTGAGAGGTATCCCTTATATAATGTGACTCCAATAATGAAAAAATAAATTAAATGGAGGATATGGTCAAAATATTTCCCTACAATAGGTTTTGGACATTTTTATACATCATTTTGTCCTTTAATTTTAAGGTTTAGTCCCATGTTAAGCCCAATTTTACCTTAATCGCAGTAATTAATTTTAACTGCATTCACTAATATTTTTGGTCAAAAAATAATTTAAAATTAATGTAAATTATAAATCGTTCTTATTTAAAATATGGAATAAATTTTTCTAAATTTTAATAATAGAAGTAGTGAAAATTAATTTAAAATTAATCCTGCAAACAGGATGACAAAACGAGTTTTTAAAATGAAAATGTCTAAAAGTTTGAAATGTTTTATATCAAATTTCATTGTGAAATTGGTTTTAATGAACTAAATTGGATTAAATTATATAAAATTTATCTAATTATACTTTAAAACCAAATAAAAACATAATTTTACTATATAAATAAATTATACAAAAATACAGTTTTTAATTAAAAATAATTGTTTTTCACTATTCATAAAAATATGAAACTTCTTAGAAAAATTCCAAAAAATAACCCAAATTTAATTTTTAAAAATAAAATTTATAAAATTTTCAAAATTTATTTTTAAAATAGGTTCTCCATAAAAAGGTGGAAAAATTTCCTTTTTAGAAAAAATGCAAATTTTAATCAAAAAACTGGATTTATTCGTATATTATGGATATCAAATATATTAGATGAATATAAAAAATATTTTTTGAATATATAATATATATATTTGATTAATTTAATTAAATAATACTAATTAATTTAATTTATTATGATGAAACACCTTTGGAATCATAAAAATAGTTCTTTATAAAAACATTTCCTATATATTCAATAGATTCAACAATATATTTCTAAATTAGTTATTCTTATTTATAAAATTCAATTTAATGGGTATATTGTATTTTATTATATTAAATAAAAACACCTTAATAGTATATTATTGTTCGGTAAAACTCGGTCTTGTGTGTAACGCAAACTACTGAACAAATTCGTTCTTACGTGTAACACAAGATAGCTCAGTGTTTCATACATTACAAGATATAAATAGATTTATTTAAAATATTAAATATATAATAAATTATTAGGAGGTTATATTACTTTCTAAACTTTTTGTTTCCTTTCATATAATTAATCGAATAAAAGTTATTCTTTTAGAATTTTCTGGGCATTGTATTCTCCCCACCTTAATTAAATTGCATCCTCACAATTTAAACTTGATATCAATAATCAATGGTTTGATATTTTAAAATACTATTGTTTAAAAACTCACATCATAAATAGGGTTAATAACGCATCTTCTTAATAATAAGGGAATGGAAATGTGAAGGTCACCACAAAACTAGGATTTCAAATATAACATTAATGAAAACCTAAACATAGAAGCAAAATATAACTATCAAGTTCTGATGGAAAATGAGAGAGAACATGTTCAAATGAAATTTTATGACCACAAATCCTTAAATCACAGTTATGAAAAGGTCATTGATATCATAAAAAATGATGATAATAAGACAAGATTTTTGTTTCAATACCATTTTTCCTAGAGCTAAGTAATTATTTCACTCTCTAAGAATATAAGTAAATATACGTTTCTATTTCATAAACACAATATTATACTTTTATTATGACTTGAACCATTTCCACTTCATTTCTTAGAACATGTTTCATCATATGGTTATGTAATACATTAACCTCTAAAACCTTATCCAAAGATCAACTTAAACCATTTCATAAATGGTTAACCTTTCAAAAGATTATTATCCAACACTTTAGAATCATTCCCATGGTAGCTAGTAGTATCCAATTTAATTTATTAATATCAATAATATATTTATCCAAACATCATTGTCTCAACACCAGGAACATGTTAAGGGTTATCTTTCCCTCAACCATGTATTTTCCAAAAAGTTTAACTTTATACCAAATCACTTTTCTTGGTATCATTCAACATATGATCTCAAATCTTTAATGAAAAAGTACTGTAGTACAATCCTTATATTTTTATTAAATCATATGATGAGAAAATAATAAATAAAATAATTTTAAAACATATTAATTAGATCCAAATATAGAAGTACATTAATCATTCCACTTCAGTTGTGTCAATAATGTACGCTTAAAATTAATCCCTTTGATTTTTCTGAGGCATATTCCATTGACGTTTAGGGAATTCGTTTGTGTAGTGACCCATATCATTGCAATTGTAACACCAAATAACTATCTTGTTATCCTTCCCTTCACATTATTTTTCCTAGTGACCCTTATATTTATACTTATAAAAAATTCTCAATCCTTTCAAGCATTTCTCATGGTTATTCTTTCCATAATGATCACATATTAGAAAATACTTCTTTCCCTTTATCTATTATTTTCTATTCCACCCTCTTCTTATATTGTTTCCCTTTAAATACATAAGAATTGGATAATTATTTATCTATCTTGATAGCACATAAAATCATTTCATCATATGAAGAAAAGATTTGAGACACTAGTGCCCTTTAGAGACTTGGGTTAAGACCTTCAAAGAAATGGTCAATCTTGCATTCTGTGTTGAGTATGAAATCCATAGCATACCTTGATAACCTTATAAAGGTATTTTCATACTCCGTAACACTTTCTTTCAAATTTTTCTTTAAACTAAGAAAATTTCTCTTCATCTCAGTTTTTTGATCATGAGGGAAGTATTTATCAAATAATTTCTCCTTAAAAATTATCCATTCAATGAGTTATATTTATTTTTCCACCTATTATTCTGGATCAATAACCACCATTGATCCACATTTCCATTGAGACAATACACTACAATTTTGAGATTTTTCTTTTCACCATATCCCAATGCCATAAATACATTCTCCAAAGACTTAATCTATTGTTCAGATTCCATTAGATTGGTATTCCCAATTAATTATGGGGACCTATGTCACATAAAGTGATACAACATAAAATAATATCATTGTGGAACATTTTGATCCATCCAGAAAAGGTTTTTTTTCATAAACTGATTAAGATTCACTAATATATCCATAACTTGCTCAGTTCCAATATCGTCTATATTGACTTTCTCATTAGGGAAAATTATACATTATCCGTGAGTATTGATACCATTATTCATTTGATATTCAATTTCCAAACAATATAATATACTATATTAGATCATAACATTATGTAACATGATTTATAATCCAAAAACTCATGAAACACTTATCATAAATTGAAAAAAAATCCATAACTAATCTCATAATAATAAACATGGTTACTTTGGGGATATCTTTACTTTCAAATATTCATAATTGTTTTTAAAGAAAATGTGAATTATCCTTGGTGTATCCCCCAGGAGTTTCAAAATAGGTTCATAGTAAGGTCTATTTTCTTTTACTAGGTTATTATTGAGTCAGGCCTAATGAACATTTTCAAATTTTTTACCCCTAGTTACATTTATGCTCGAACCACATCCACTTGTAGTATCCAGACAAGAATATATTGCTAGGAATAACCACATAATCACTACCTTACCAAAGTTCAAGGATGTTATTCTATACATATCCTAAAATTCTACCTTAGGGTTATGTTCCATAATCTATGTTTTCTTAAATCTAATTTCCAAGATTTTTATTAAACTTCCTTTGATACCAACTGTAACGCCCCGACCACAGAATCCTGGAGCCAATGGATTGCTTTATTACATTTGAATGATTACATGGAATCAAATATGGAAGAACCAATCAGTTTATTAGTTTTTTAAAAACCAAATTATATACATGATACCCATATTACATTAAAAAATATAAAATAAAACATAATTCATAACAAATACTATTAAATTACATCCTTAAAACGAATTCCAAGAATTAATCTTCATATCACAGGGAAAGGAAACAAAATAAGTGTGAGCTCAAATGATTAATAAGGGTAATCATACAACAAAAGTAATCATTAATAAACAGGAATAAACAATATGAAATGTAAATAACTAAACATGATTTCCATTTAAACAACTGAATAAGTCATAATCAGTATAGAAAAGTATGTAACTGAAACACATCCATTTATTCAATAAACCGAGAATGAACTATATCCATAGATAATTCGAAAGATAAAATATTTTGGATAAATAATAACTGAATCTAAATGAATCAAAGGCTTAATTATTGGATTCCATGTTTCATAGGTACATGATACCTTTACCTTCAAGACCTTTCACAAGATGGTTTATAACATATCGGGTAAAAACATATCTGACTGGAAAAATTATTTTTTTACTAAAATTAAATTTTTATTCAAAATAACTTTTATATAAAGAGTGGAAAACCTCGAAGGATAGAAAAATAGGTTCATTAAATGCATAATGAAAATAAAAATTCATTAAAGACATATATTAGTTTATTAGAACTAATCACTTCATATAATCCCCATTGTAAATTTTTAACCTCGGTATCCGGCTATTCTTTGATGGTATCTTCTAAATGATGGTCTAAATTCTCCCAATTATAAATGTATTCCTCTATATTAATATTATTTCTATTTAATCTTCATTCTAAAATTTGATTTTGGGTGTTGATCCATACCCTTTTATGCTCATTGGTTTCAATTTGGATCATTATTTCATGGATTTGGTTCACCACCTCCTTGGAAGCATTTATATGAAAAGATCCTTTAGGAATTTCTTCTTTAGAGTGGATAATGAGATTTAAGAATTTTTTGCTATCTACTAACATGATTTTATACTCTCTCTTTTAGTCTTTGATTGGCTCTGCTGCCAACTTTTGGTCCTTAGAAGCCTCACCCCATACTAAGTGTTTAACCTTATGGGGATTGATGTATTACTCATGAGTCTTCCCATGCATGTTCACCTTACATTTTGTTGGATCATTATCCCCACATTTATTAGATGAACTTGTCTCTATTGGTTTGGTAAATTAAGAATAATCCTTACACCCTTTGGGTTTTCTTCCCTTAAATACCACATGACTACCTGAATCTAGAGTTCCTTTCTTCCCCTTCTTCTTCTAAGGGATATAAAGACATTTGTCATAACACTTTCAACTAATAAATGACTGGACATATCATCACCAGTCATGTAATGATCCTACCCAGCATTATAATCTAGTAAAGAAACTATTCCTTGAAAACCTGCCTCTGAAACAACCTAATCCTTGAAACCATTAATTTTACTTTTCTAATTTGGGATAAAATTTTTCCATCCTTTCTAAATAGAAACATCAACAGTCGGTTTAGCTAAATCCTAGAAGCAAGTTGTTAGTTGGGATAAGCTAGGATAGATACACTGATTAGAAGAATTGTGTATTGGAGTTGTGATATCACCCAAGAAAATATGGTGTTGACCTAAACTAATAGAGTTGCACCGATTAGAGGACTCATGCACTAGATTTGTGATATTAACCACCTATTTCACACCTTCCTCCACTGATATAGAGGGAGGTGGGATACGATGATTATCTTATAATATGAACCCCCTGATAGACATAATATGAGAGTAGGAAGGGATTGTTGTAGTGGAACTAAAATGAATTATCCTATCCACTAATACATGTTGTATGGAAACAACCAAATCAGGCTTAAAATTAGAAGGATTCCTAGGCTCATTCGAACCAGAAAGACTCAACCCATCCTTTTTCCTAAGGAGAAACACTAGAGACAGCATGACCCGAGATACCTGTAGATTGACTCCCATAGGGTAATAAGCTAATTTCGACCATATTTGAGGGAATTATACTCGATGAATGGAAATTCTATTAGAAATGGCCCAAGAAGAATCACGATAAATATAAATAAAACCAGTTACGTCGACTTCCACACAAATCCATCTAATGAGATTACTGATGCATTAAGGGGATATATATAACCAAGAAAAACCCATGTCGTAAATATCCAAATAATTCCTTATATATTTAATACTATATTTAATTTTTGAAAAATTTTCCTTATCAAATATTTTTATTGAGTAAAAGATACTGATTTACCAATATTTACCCAGTTAATCAAATAACTTTCAAGTGCACATCGTATGTAAAAATGGTATACACTTTTGAAAATAATTACACCCATAAAATAAGAGTATGGATATATAAAATAAATTTTATTTAAAATGGAAAATGGTCATAAGGAAGTGATTGTTTCAAGATAAAGTTAACAATCACAAAAGAATGTGAGATTACAAAGATAAATTTTAGCATTTGGTAATTTTCAAATCAAACCCTTAGATGAGATAATTAAAATTAAAACATATTAAACCATGAAATATTATTTAATAATGATATTAAATTATATATGGGTATTATATACATCACAAAAAAGAAATAATTTGGGAATATGACATTTATATCACAGATGTAAAAAGTGAGATGAAAATATCTTACCTTACGCTTCATTTTGATTAAATGCTCTTTAAACTTCTGTATAATGGTATTAAGAATGTTATAAACTTAAAATAGAACAAAATTAATATAAATTATATATTATATATTCCTTTTATAACATATCATAACCCATTCATTAATAATCTTTTATCGTTTTTATCATTTCAAGGTGTTAATTGCCTTGTTTTTCGAGTAAGTTTTGTATTGTTATTTTTGTTCCTATTAATAAGATAACAATTTAATAATTTAAAAAATGTAAAACATGATTTAAATAACATATATATTCATTAAATATGTATTTATGATAATCCATAAAATTTTTATATGGGAAATGAAATGCACCATTCATGGAGATGGTAGGTCGTACGTACGCATGTATGCTACTTCCATTTCAATATCATATTAAAAGAGTGAAAATTAAATGATATATATGTATATTATAATTAAATAATAATATTTATGTATTATATGTCACATATTTTTATTAAAATATTCCTTAATACATTTCATCTGTAGCGTGAATGAATCACATCGTTTGGTGAGGCGGTAGTCCACACATCCACAAACAAAGTTATCACATTCCCACAAAATAAAAACCATTAAAGTATGTGTTATATAAAAATTTAATAAGCATAAATACATAATAAATATAATATATATCATATATATAAACTATAAATCCATCATTATTTTAATCTTTAAAGGTGGTAATGGGAGAATGGATGACATCAGTTCATGAGGCGGTAGTCCGCCGTACACACGAATAATGATTGTGTATCCCATTTGATGGATGTGTGTGAAAGTGTAGGTGAAAATCTTATCATAAAAACATATAAGTATATTTAATATAATCAGTTTATTATATAATCATGATATAAAAATAAATTGAAGGGTTGGAGAAGTAAATGAAACAAAAGTGATTGTTGAAGAACGTTACCTCTTACTCGGGTAACTCATTTTGGTTTATACCAAACGAATTACTTGGTTGGATTTATACCCAAAGTGAGGCTTCTAGGATAATTGGAGGTATTTTGGGGGATTATTTTTTTAGGGTTTGGATGATTTAAATTTTTTGAGAGGTGTGAATAAATGGGGTGGGTGAGTGACTTTTTATAGTGGAGGGGGAGTGATATTCTTGTAAATATTAAAAGGTAAATGCTATTGAGAGGTATCCCTTACATAATGTGCAACCAATAATAAAAAAAATTAGATAAAAGGGATTATATGGTTGAAATATGGCTATAAAATAGGTTTTTTAAATGTGTATAGGCCTTTTTGGACCTTAAGTTTAAGGTTTTGTCCCTTGTTAATCTTAATTTTACCTTAATCACAATATTAATTTTAACTGCATTCACTAATATTTTTAGTCAAAAACTAAGGTGAACTTAATATAAATCATAAAATATTATTATTAAAAGTTTTTAATCATTTTCTCTAATTCCAATAACTTAATTGGTAGAAATTGATTGAAAATTAATCCCAGAGATGGGATGACATAACGGGTTTTTAAAGTGAAAATGTCTAAAAGTTCGAAACGTTTTTATATTAAATTTCAATGTGAAATTGGTTAAAATAACCTAAATTCTATTAAATTATATAAAATTTATCTAATAATTCTTTAAAACCAAATCAACACATAATTTAACTATATAAATAAATTAGAAAAATGCAGTTTTTTATTAAAAATCATTGTTTTTCACTATTCATCAAAATATGAAATTTCTCAGAAAAAATATAAAAAATTAAACCAAATTTAATTTTGATGTTCTCATTTCAAAAATAATATTTTTTACCAAATAAAGTTTTTAAAAGAGTAAAAATTCAGTTTTAAAATAGGTGCGCTGTTAAAAGGCGACAAAGTGGCCTTTTTAGAAAAATACAATTTTTATGTGTAAAACTGGATTTATTTTTATCTTATACCTATAAAATATATTGGATGAATTTAGAAAATATTTTATTGAATATATATTATATATATTTCATTAATAACATTCACAAATAGTAATTAATTTAATTTATTATAATAAAACACCTTTGAAAGCACAAAAATTGTTCTTTATAAAAAAATCATATATATTGATTGAATTCAACAATATATTTATAAATTAGTTATTACTATTTATAAACATAAATTTAACATCTAGATTTTATCTTAGTATGTTAAATAATAATATCTTAATAATATATTTCTGTTCAGTAAAACTCGATCTTGTGTGTAACGTAAACTACCGAACTAAGTTGTTCTTGCATGTAATGCAAGCTAACTCGGTGTTGCATGTATCACATGCTATATAATAGATTTATTTAAAATATTAAATATATCATAAATTTTCATGAGTTTATATTCATTTCTATTCTTGGTGTTAAATTTCATACGCGGTATTAAATTAAAGTTAGTCTTTTAGAATTTTCAGGGTGTTACAAACGTCCAATGTGAGTTGTGGGTACAACATTAAGACATGAATGATTTCATAGGTTACATCATATCTATGAATCTTGAGAGGATAAATTTAAGTGAGATATGATATAGGTTATTATTTAACTAAATATGTGTAAATTTAAATATGGATCATGATCTTTCATTACACCCCTTTCTTATATCATTTACACCCAATTACTCCAGTTTCATTTAAGATTACAAAATGAACAGTAAAAGGATAAAACACTTCATTAAATTTTGGCTAAGGTTCACCAAGTTGATAAGAATTTGAATAAATACTAATATTTAGTTATTATGGTGAAAAACTTTAAATACAAGGTGAAAAGGCCAATGGAAAGTGTGATGCCAAAGGCACCTTCACAAAGTCCTTAAAATAAAATAAGAAAGACATTGTTTAGGTATTTATTTACTACACGTCTCACAAGATAAGACTATTGAAGTTTAAACTCTATGAACTGAATTGAAGAAGAAATAAGTCTCTTCTTATTCAAGTATATTCATCAATTTTATGTAATTTTTATGCCATACTTCTTTGGTATTGAATACAATATTCCTATTATATATGTGTATTTAAATACAAAAACCAAGTATATAAATGTTATAAGAAGTAAGTTGAATTCTAAAAGGGTATGAGAAAGTTTCATTCCTAATTCATAGGTGAGAAGTACAAAAATTTTAAAATTTCCAAGATTAGTGATTATAGTGAAAAAATTATTGAGTATTACCAAAACAATTATCTCAACATGTCCATAAGACACAAGGAGACATTATTCTAGTTTTGGAATGAATGTTGTTTATAGTGTCTAATACTCAAATAATATTTCATTGATTCTTTAATCATTGAAAATAATTGATGAATGTAAAATTTAATATTATATTATACCTAGTTTTGGAAAAATAATTCTTTTTTCAAGTAAAAAAAAGTAGTTGTAAAGGATATTCCATGTATGGTATTTAGAATCTTTGGATCTAATGACCTTAGGTATTATTGAAAAATATACTTGTCTTGTTTGGGATAAATAATCCTTTAGAAATAAAGTTAATCCCCAAAGATTTTGGATTTATTTCATCTAGTGGGTGTGAACTATTTCAAGGTTAATCTAGTGTTAAAATTATATACATAATGAGATTACCTTAAGAGTTTTAAGGAATAAAATTTGAGATATTCAGGGATAGAAGATATAAGTTTCTTTGATCTCTCATGAAGAAGAATATCTTAACCAAGTATTAATTGATCTTGAAATATAGAGTGGATTTATTCCTAAACTCACATTTACTTATACACATCAAAGTTATGATATTGGAAAGGAGTATCTATTATGATTATTACATGTTAGAACTGATCAATAAAATGTATCAAAAAGTAATTCCTAAATGAACGTTTCCTTATAAACATCAGAGTTATAATGAAAGTAAAAGGAGCATAAAAGTTTAGATTCACATGAATTTTATAAAATTCCATTATTTTTTGATATTTGGTTCATAAATAGCAATATAATCCCATAACCATATGCCATCTATAATGAAAAATGGATATCATATGAGTTATAGAATGATTTAAATCCATTAATTTCATAATCACATGTGTTTAGATGCAATGTGTTTGTTAGGATCAAGAAAAACAAAATGTGCATCTAATGTAATTATCCTAAAGGTTTTTAAGGATATTATAGAATTCCCTGTGATAGAAAATTTATAGTATAGTGATGGAATATATTTCTATAAAAGGGTTCATGTAGAGACCCAAAGCCTGAAGTACATGGAAATTACAATAATTTTGAGGAATACTTTATATATGACAAAAACAGACGCCCAAAGACAGTATTAGTTTAGTGTCTTTGGAAACTCGGAACGTAATCTTCTAATCATGGTGAAAGATCTTAAACATATCCAATAAATATCTTCCCCTTTTTGGTTTTCTTACCTAAAACCTTTATTTATATCCTGGGGAAAGGAAAACATAAAAATGGTGAGATCAAATGCTCAGTAATGGTAAACATAGAGAAGATAAAACAATCCATAAACATTTGAATACAAAAACATGAACATAAAATCTAAACATCAAAATCTTGAGCAAAGACATAAATCTTGGAAGTACGTAAGGCATATATCATAAAGGAACATCAATCATGATAAAATAGCATGGGAATAAAACATATAATTGTGGAAAACCATTAATCACATGATATGATTTCCATAGTAGCCAAGGCATTGCTTCCAAGACCATCTTAGTGGACAAAGTCCCTTTCTGAATCGAGTTCACTCCTCGTTCCAGTCCTGTATCACTGAACCAGATTAACTTACCATTCCATCCATGTCTATCTCATGAGATATAAATCTTTACCCAATGCATTGGGGGGAGATATAGGTCCCACCCATCTCATAATGAAATCATTCTTACTTGTGCCACAACATGAACATAAATCATTCATCATTACCCAAAGTATAAAATGGGTTTCATAAACATCATCCTATCATAACATAATCCATACAAAAAAAGGATATCATTTTATCATAAGAAAAGTGAAACCATGTAAATCATATAGAAATTATACTTGAAACATACACATATGAAATAATTCCATCTTATATGGAAAATGGTTTTGATAAAACACTTGAAATGAATTCTTGAGGAAAATATCCTTTCTTCTTCAAAATCATTTTCTTTTTAAAAAAATGACATGAAATTTTAAAAGAAAAGGATTTTTTTTGAAAATACTCATTAAATATTGTAGAGTAAGATTCATGAAAATACGGCATTATGAAACTGTAAAAATCCATTCATGCCGTATAAGTTAAAAAAACATTCTTCTCGTACTTTTGCCGGAAAAGTCAAAAAAGTACCTCGTATGGTAAATAAAAGAATGATTCCTTCCATACGAAATGGTAAAAGTAAAAAAGGGTAAAAATGACTTTAAACATACATGGAAGACAAGTAAACATTTTATGAAATTTTTTTGAGAATGTATGGACATGGATAATAAACATAACCCCAGTAAATACTTACGAATAAACAATCTTGGATAAGAATGAGATTACGAGATTTTCCCTTACTATATGTCCGATATGCTTATTATGTTTCCGAACCTCCTGTATAACGATTTAAATAATGTAATTGACTTATTAAAGAATAATATTCATTGTTATGATATCATATATGGTTCCCTTATGACTTTATATTACCCGTTCTTTTGTAAATTCCATGTTAAAGCACCATTTTGGGTAAAATAGTTTCATTTATCGTACGAGTTTCGACTTGTTGTTCTTGATATTATTACTTATATCCTGATTTACATAATTCCAGAATGTAAAACATGATTTACATATAATACATATTCAGCATATACATATATATGATAGATCGATAAATGGAATGAAATACACCGTTCATGGAGACGGTAGGCTGTACGTACGCATGAATGTTGTTTTCGTTTCCTTGTTGAATTGAATGGAATTAAGTAGATGAAATAAATATATATATATACATAAATCCATTATCATTATTATGTAATATATTTCATTATTATTCATTATATATACTTTATAACCATTCATGAATGGTTAACATGGATAATGAATCTCATTTCATCGTGGAGATGGTAGTCCGTACGTACGCACGAGCGATGATATCATTCCCATGATGGTGGAATTGTACTGAAGTGTATGTATAATATTTCAGAATAAATATCACTTTACAATAATCATATATAGTTATTTATTTACACCATTATACCCATCTAAGTAAGGTGGTGGTCGAAAACAGATTACACCACGGCGTGGAGACGGTATTCCATACGTACGCACGCGCGGTGATTTTGTTTTCTGTAGGATGGATAGAAGGTGAAATAAGGTTGTTTCATATTTATAATAACATATCAGTATATAAGTAATTCTGATGTTATTACTTTATAATGAGACAACTAAAGAAGAATAAGTAGAAGAAGAATGAAACTTGAGAGAATCGGAAGAAGAAATTACCTCTTCTTCGACGCACCTCTTTTAAGCCTTCTCTTAAGGAAGTAGAGTTGGTCTTTTGAGAAGACCAGAACCTCCAGAATGTTTCTAGGGAAGTGGATAAGAGAAATTTCCAGGGTTTTTCCGAGCTTCAAGTCTAAAAAGGGTGTGAATAGAAGAGGTAAGGGGTGCCCTTTTTATAAGGGAGGAGAGGGGCACCTTTGGAAAAACTTAAAATATTATTTTATAATAAAGTCATATTCGGTTTTTAATAGCTCCAAATTGATTTATTTAGAAGATAAGGTGGGGATGGGTCGACATCCTCTCAACTAATAGGTTTTAGATAAGTTTAGGTTACTATTTTATCCTTATCATTTAGATTTAACTCTAAGTTAAATAATTTAACTTTTACTGTGTCCTTTTGTTTTCTTACAC
The DNA here is from genome assembly GCA_963277665.1 of Viscum album. Taxonomy (NCBI): domain Eukaryota; kingdom Viridiplantae; phylum Streptophyta; class Magnoliopsida; order Santalales; family Viscaceae; genus Viscum; species Viscum album. The sequence goes on from CAUJRU010000568.1 coordinate 185,834, forward strand.
TATATGGTTAATAAACTTACTATAACAAGCCAAAATAACCCCAAGTGGTTCATTATTAATATATATATCCTTATATAAGTCATTTGGACGAACCATCGATTTTTAGGAATAAAATTAAAATTAAAAATATAATATTTGTTTTAAAAACTATTTTATGTCAATTTTGGCACTATTTTGTATTTGATTTTTGTGAAAATCATAATAACATGGTTAGTTCAAAAAAAGTTAATTAAATCAATACTAACATGTCATATTAACCTATAAAATTATTTTAATTCCTAAAAAGTCTAAAATTACATTTATTTGGGTATTTATAACATCAATTATGTTAATATTTCATTAATAAGGTAATTACTGCATCATCATTGTGTCATAAATTAATGAAATTATTTAATGTCTGAAAATTATAAATAAAATACCATTATGTAGGAAATATTTTTATCTTTCTAATGAATATTTATAGTCTAATTTATCTTATTTATAACCCTATATTAAAAATGTTTTAGTTATTAAACTTTGATTTTAACTATTTTAACTCTTCTTTAAATAAAATAACATTAAATGTACTAATCTAATCCAAGTGGACCTAAATGGTCATATTTTATTCCTAAGGTTGTTTTTGGTTGAATTAAACTTATCCAATAGAATTAGGACATGTGTTAGGGTAATAATAATACCATTTTTACCCTTAATTACCCTATTTACTTTTAACCATGGTAAATAAAAGTAAAAAGTTACTATTTACCGAAAATTATTTTTATCTTATTGAACCACATTTTACTCCTTGATATTAACCGTGTCTCTCAGATTTTCAAAATTCCACTCACAGAAGCGGTAAAATTAAGTTTTATGTAAATTTTCAAATTCTTCTAGGAGGTGGGTAAAAGACGATGAAAAGTTCAATAAAATTTTTATATATCTAAAATTATTATAAAATGACTCTAATGAATTAAATTGAACTTATATAGGTATTATGTATCAATTTTTACCTAAAATAAATTTAAATAAAATAAATAATTATTTAAATAAAAAGTCGGTTTTTAAATAGTAACCTAGTGTTTTCACTATTCATCAAAAATTGAAAGTTTTCAGAAAAATACCAAAATTTCACCCTAGGATAATTTTGATATTACGAATCCAAAAATGAAGTCCATTTTGAAAGATAAAATTTATAAAATTTCAAAAAGTGGGTGTTACTATTCATAACGACTAGTTTATAATAATAATATAATAATATATTGTTTAGTGAAACTCGGTATTGCATACTACACACGCTATCGAGGAAGGTCTTGATTACGTGTAATGCAAGCCAAGTCAGTGATGCTTGTAGTGAAAGCTCCGTTTGTTGTTGCGTATAACATTATCAAAACTTATTTCATTTATACATTAAACAAAATCTATACTTAATGTTGCATATACTGCAAGCTAATACGGTGTTGCGTATAGTACAAGCTAATCTTGGTGTAGTGTATAATAGAAGACATCAAAGAAATTAAAAATAATATATCTCATAAAATCTTGGGGTGTTACAGTGCACATCTCTATTTGAGACAGTGGGAGAAATACTAACTTAGATTTAGTCTATTAAAGAAGTGAACAAGTGGTTGGTATAAGAACAAGTTCCATAAGAACTTAAAAGAAGGAATGTTTCAGAGACACATACTGCATAGGAAGGATAAAACCATGATAATGGTTTTACATTCACTATGGTCGATGATACTTTATTCCTTGAAAATAATGAATCCTATAAGAAACTAGTAAATAGAAACAAGCTATGATTTAAAAGATCAATTAAAAATCAATAATAGATTCCATGTATCAAAATATAGGGGCTTATAATTTTTAATACTGCGATAGGTATTCAAGTGAGACTATAAATGCATGGTAGAAGAATAGTACCAATAAGGCTCAATTGGTAATATCAAGTCATTATTCCTAAATCCATTATAATTTAACTTGTCATAGATACTTTATATTCCCATTAAATTGGTCATTGGATATCAAGACCACCAATATTAGAAGGCATATATATGACACAACCAGAAATAGATGGTTCCACTATGAAATTCCAACAAGGGGTTCAAGTTACTAAAATCTAGTTTTGGATTGAATTATGTGACAAGATCATAGAATATTCATTTGGAATTGATTTTTCCCATATGCCTACAAGTGGTTAGTGGGATCACCACTATTTTTTCAAGTAAAATATGTTTGATAACATATGGAAAACAACTATTATCCTTATAGTAAGTTAAGAATAGAATGAAAGTAACTCTCTAGAGATTAACTTATAGTACCAAGCTAAATTCTATGGAATGAGATCAACTAAGGTAGATCTAATGGGTTTCATAGACCAATTCAAAGTACATATACTGAAACATTATTGAAAAATAAAAGTTAGAACAATTAAAGAGAGAATTTTTACCAATGTCATATGGCATAAATATATATAAGAATACATGCATGGGGAATATGAGGAGATTAATGTGGTGAGCTAAATTCAATGAACTTTTGAGACAGATCAATTATATATGAAATTTTATATACAAGATATGATGTTGCCAATATAAAATTTATGGTAGGAAAACATCAATTATATCCAAGAGAACCACATGGGAAGTATTAATAACTATCCAATTGTACCTAAAATAGTATAATAGATATGTTCCTGGTATTTAGAGAGGGAGGGGAGCTAGTTTTAAGAGGAAAAAAATTGGTCTTCCTTTAGATCAATACGATCTAATATCTCATTTAGGCTAAGTTAATGAGCAAGATAAGATCATTAAATCCAGTGGTATCCATATCTATAAATACCAAGTACATTGAGGCTTTTGATGTAACTTAAGAATCAGTTTATAACATGCAATAATTTATTCTTGTTCTTGGAATCACACAAAGTAAATTTTTATCATAATATAAATTATGATAATCCTATTACTATTACTAGACATGATTTTATGTTTTAAATGTGTACAAAAGGAGTATACTTTGGGATATCATCTCTTGAGGAGTCTTAGTCAAGGAGGTGAAGTTACAAATATCAGAATTTCTATGTAACAGAGACATTATAGACCTAGGGATAAATCCACAACTCGACAGAAGCATGATCTTTTCATGTGTGAGATAACAAGGATCATTATAAAGTTGGATCTATTGAAAGTGGGTGTGTTTTGATAGTGAGTCCCCTAGACCCAACTTCAATAGCACTTTTAAATTAACATATCATGTATACAGTGAGTTATGCATGATGTTGATTTACAATAATAGTGTTGATATTTCTATATCCACTAATTAAATGTTAATGTACATAAATTATTTGTCACATCAGAAGGTTATAGAAGTTTCCAGGTTATAATGAGAACCTTAAGATATTATGACATTAATCATAAACAAATGTAATATGGTATAGATACATCATACTAACTTGACACAAATGATGCTTGAATTTCAGGTTCCATGGGATTATAAGCATTGAGACTTCTTCTCATGAATTTCACACTTAGTGGTCTCAATTCTATGATATCATGAAGACAAAAACGCCAATAGAAATATCACATGATTTAGTGACATTGGTATTTTTTATCTGAGAACAAGTGTAATGGTATCCTAACTTTAGATTATTATCGGTTTATAATATTTGATAATGTACTTTGATGTAAGGGAAAAATTGGGTCATTGAAGTGATAGTGAGGTAGCTTGTAATGGATGTGTTATTGGTGGTATGATATTTACTGGATAATCAAGAAATAATTTATTGATTTTGATAGGAAGAGATATATTGGGCCTAGTTGATCAAGATGGTAATACCTTCACAAAATCTATGTCTATGGTAGAAGAAGGTAAGTTCATCCAGGAAGGTCAACGAATAATAAATCAAGATAGGATAATGACATGAAGTGTGCGTCATGTTTTATGAGATATCATGATACAAATAGATTATATTATATATCATGTGTTCATAAGAAAGGATTTTGTTTCTATGAATATACCTTATCTCTTTAGGGGACATGATGGGTTGTCAGACATCGCTTCTGGTATGTGAATAGTATTAACTTCTATCAAGATAATGGCCTAGAGAGTCACACACTTAGAATATTCAAAAGTTTACCCAATTATGATGAATAGGATTTTAGGACATGGTGGCCCCACAACTAGGGTCCAAGTGATGTCCAAATATATAAGATTTATAAAGAATAAATTAATTAATATTATTTTGTTTTATAATAATTATCATTGAATTAATTTATTAAATTTATTTATAAGTATTTAAGTAAATACATGAAAAATGTTATATGAACAAATATTATTTTCATATTAAAAGTTTGTTTAATATTTTTATGAATGTAGAGCTGAGTTAATTTCTCAGTTTTATTATGTAATATATTTATTATATTATAGGAAATTGATCAAAATATAAATAATATTTATGACTCATTAAATAATTCATATGATATTGTGAATGGTTTATTTAGCAGGTAATAAATATTTGGGTGTCGGGGTGGCCTTTTACATATAATTTTATTACTTTCGATTCAAAGGAAGAGGAGTCTCTAACATAAATACTATTCATCACATAATGGATGATAGCCTTTCTCTCATATCTAGATGATCCAAGCCTTCAATTGAAGTTGTATTTCATGAATTGATGGGTCATCACTGTGGTGATCTCCTAGAAGTCAAGGGAATTGTCAAATCTCCATTCTGACACCTAGAACTCAATGAATTATATTCCCATGGGATTTTGAAGCATGTGTATATGATCTAGAATAATATGGATTCCATTATTTCAAGTAATGATCACCGATGATGAGTGGATTTTGTGTGCAACATCAGATCAGAAAAGGTAAATTTTTATTTAATTTTTGTTCTTAAATTTATTTATGTGGGATCATTAAGAATTTACTAGGGTTGTTCTTAACTAGTGATGACATAGTTACACCAATAGCCGGTGAAAAATTTTAAACTCTCAACCCATTTGCTTCCAATATGCACCCCGGTACCTACATGTAAATAACTATCACCCTATATTTGACTTATTCTAGTATTCTTAGAATTAGTGTCATGCCTCTTATTTTGTTTTTTAAGCTTCCTCATCTTTGCTTTGAATAAAATTGTCACATGAACCTCAAAATTGGTGTCATGCATCTTCTTTTGTTTTTTAATACCATTCTTCTTACCTTTGCAAAGCCTTTTCACATAACCCTTATTATCACAATAAAAGCACTTTATTTTTCCTTTTTTTATTTAATTTTCCAATTTGATTACCACATCCATCTATCATAGCCAAAATACAACTATTACTTGAATATTCACCATAATTAGTCTTTCAACAGGTCTCATTCATCAACAATGATGAAACCAGATCATCTAAATTTAGCATGTCTTTCCTAAAAAATAATGTGGTGAAGAGATTATCATGTGAATCAGGAAACAAACCCAATAAGGGAAAATATTTGTATTCTTTTTCCATTTCAAAAGGTACCATTTTATCTTTATCATTGATTTTCACTACTCCTAAAGATAGATCTCTTATAAATTTGGTGAACTCATCCAAATGGTTAGCTAGACTTCCATTATATTGTATTCACAAATTATACAATAATTTTTTAAGATATAAATTATTTTTGAAGGATTCTGATTTATACTTTCTTTTAATCTTCACCCATTTCTACTTTGAATCTTTTATATTCATCCCTTCTATAGAGTATTATCAGCCAAATACATTTGTATTATGCTTGTCACTATCTCATATCATACCAATCACCATTAATCATGTTCTTTGCATTATATGTTTTTTTTCTTCAATTCCTTTATTTTATTCTCATAAACCAGAATATTTTTTACTCATTGATTCCATAGAGTAAACCCATTTTACCCATTAAATAGTTTGATGTGGGAATAAATACCTTGGGGTAAATCAACCAAATAAAATCAGAAAGAAACATGGATAACCTCACTTGATATGAGTTGTTGGGGAGGGATAAGATCAGTCCCAAGATAAAAACTCAATTATGATAAAAATATTGTGAGAATCTATAAATTAAATGAAAGCATAAATAAGTAACAGGAAATAACTTGTGATGAAAATGTTAAATGGAAAAAACCTCTAATGTGGAGGATTAAAAAATCATGTGGAAACTCTAAAAAAATCCACTATAATAAGATAGTCTAAAATATCCAAGTAAAATCTTGAAATTTGAATTACAATGAGTGTAGAAAACCTGTAAAAAATCACACCTTGATATGACTCAATGTTTTCTCTAATACTCATCTTTTGAAAAGACATCAACCATTGCAGATCAAAACCAAACATGTGGCATCATTATAGTAACTCAAATAATCCATTGCACAACCCAATTTTATACTTCTCACTATAGCTTGATGCATGATTCTTCCCACACCCAAATTTCCCCATGTATTTTCTCACTTTGATGACTCAAACCATATTTCCAAGCCTTTTTATCACCATATACAACACCCCTATTTTTTCATTTTTATAATCCATCATAAGTCCTTCCAAAAATATTTAAAAATTATATCTCAAACAAAAAAATAGCATATCGTGTGATTTCATGTATGAGATTTGAAGAATTAAAACTCTTATTTTATCACAATTTTATCTCTATGAGATTCAGGCTAGACCTCAATAAGCAGGTGTTTAGGTCAACTATTGTGTTGATTTGTGAAAATGAGTCATGAAATGTAGGGAACTTTGTTTATTTTATGTATGGATTATATGATAAGGAATAATTGTATTAATAATTTTCTATATACTATAGTTTTTTTAAGAAGGAAATATTTGAGGGGATTGGTTTATAATATTGATATCACAAGTTTTAATTTTCTTTTTATGGATATGAAAACATTTGATATATTGTGTGATATTCTTTATATGGTTGGAGGATTATTGCTAACTGAAAACATGATTATAGATAAAAAGGTGAATTTTTTAATATATGATAACATATCATGCTAAAAATTTTGTAATAAAATTAAATTTGACAGATCTAGAAAAACAATTAGCAAAAATTTCCATAAAATTTTGAAAGTTATAATGAATATTGAAGGAATTATATTAAATTCCCTAGAACTCGTTCGAAATGATTCAATTGATGCTACATTAAAGTTGTTTAAGTTAATCATTGTTCCTAAAATATTTTATAATAAAGTAAAACTCTAGTCATGTAATACCATTTTAATTATTATTTTCTTAGAATTTTCTAGGTGCATTGGATGGTACTCACCTAAAGGTGTGATTCCTAATGGGTGGAAAGGGAAGAAAAAAATAAAAAGGGTTAAATTGGTGACACCATGATATTTTATAAAATATATTATTTCAAATAAATTTAATTTCTTTAGCTTGTGTAACACGCAACACTGAGTTCAAACGAACCATGAGATACTATTAAAATATTATTATTTTAAGTTTCAGTTATCTTCCAACTATTGAATTTGTGGGTTTGAATTGGACTAATAAATTATTAAAATTTATATTTTACACATAAATAAAATGAATTAATTAGTTATAAATTAATTATAAATAAAAATAAAAATTATTTGAAAGTAAAATAGATATATTTCTTGAAAAAAAAACTATTTTTATGTGAAAAAAAGTATTATCTTAATAAGTTAAATAAATCATGTTTGATGAATCATTTTAATAAAATATATATATTTTATATTCAATAAGAAAAATTAACATTAATTTATTATTTTTATAAGCATGATATAATAATAAACCAGGTTTTATGCTTAAAAATATTTTTTTCTAAAAAGAAGTTTTCATCATGTTTTTCATGGCTATTTTAAAATTAATTTTTTTCACAGAAAGAAATATAATCTTGAAAAATGGATTTCATATTTGGAATCATTATGTTCCAATTTGGTAAATATTCCCATTTTATTTATATTTTACTTGGGTGGAAATAAGTATGAATTTAATAAATATATATGATATATATGATATCATAATTATTCGTTAAATTTGAATTATTATTTACCTTTACTTCTTTCTATCTATCAAAAAATGGAAAAAATGATCATGTGTATATACAACCTAGCATCTCCATGAATGTTGTAATTCATTTTTCATTCTCTACTTTTATTGAAAACTATAAAAATGTATATAATAAATATATATGATATTTATATCATGATTAAAATTATGGATATTATGATATCATGATCAAAGTACAATAACTAAAACTATCAAACCAAAATATACATGAAAAATGCAGCAGATATTACCCAAACTAGTGATTTTCATGAAGAATTGTTAATAAAAGAGTGACAAAAGGTTATAAACAAAACATATATGGTATGATATATATGATTATGGTTATTTAATATATTTATTCTAAATATATATTTATTATACAGGAGGTTAAAATGCATATAAATCAAGTCAGATCTAAGGTAATGGTTTTATGTTACAATCTCATTGTTTACTAGGATTTTTTATGATTAAGTTTCTAATGCTAGAATTTCATAATTTCTTTCAATAATAACATGAATTTTATTCTCCGTTGGTTATTTCTTTAGAATAAATTTTTTAATTTAATTTGACCCACCTTATGTTCTCAAGAGACCAAAAATATATTTTTAAGTAAATTTGATTTTATTTCTCTATTCAGTCAAAAAAACTTTTCCCTCCATATCCAGGTTTTATAAAAATGAATTCAAATATGTTTTCATATAATCCTATTATTTATTAAAGTTATTTTTACTCATGTTGGAATTTTATAAAATGGTTTAAAATGAATATTCTTTTCATTTTTTGAATGATGTGCTTTTTGAATTTTTACCAATGATACGAAAGGAATATTTTATTTTAACTTATATGACATGAACATATTTTTCTGTTGTCATGACCACTCAATGTTTTAAATATTCCTTCATAATTTTTAAATTTTATTTTCATATAAATTAGTTTCCATAATATTTTTAAAATAATTTTATTTTAAAAGTGATTTTAAAATGATTTTAAAGTGAAAAGGTTATTTTCCTCAAGAAATGTTCTAAGTGATAATTCAAAATCATTTTTTATATAAGATTAAATCCTTGAATATTACTTATAATTTACTTTGGATATGATCCAAAGACACCATTATTATTCTTTACCTGGATGGTTTATGTTTTTTTTGACAATATTCTTATGAAATGTTTTTCTTTTCCACAGGTTATGCTATGATGAAATGTTTATGAAACCTGTGTCTTTGCACATATTATTCTATGATGAAATGTTTATGAAACCAATTTATTTTCATGGGTTCTAATGGATGTTTTATAATATTGTGAAACATATATGTATGTTTTTTTATTAAGTGATACGTGGGACCTATATCTCTCTTCAGTGCATTAGATAAATATTTATATCTCATGAGATAAGCATGAATAAAATAAGAAGTGATCCCAATTCAGTAAGGAAATTTATTCACTATGATATTCTTAGGAGTGAACCATGAATACTATGTGTTTTAATAGTGGGTTCTCTATACCCAAATTATATAGTACTTTTATATTTTCATATCATGTATACAGTGAGTTATTCATGATGCACTCTTACCATGATAGTGTTGATATTTCTACACCCATTATTTACATAGTAATGTCCATAATTTATTTGTTGTATCAAAAGGTTATAGAGGTTCCCAGGATATAATTAGAACCTTGAGATAGTATGAAATTATCCTTAAACAAATTTCCTATGGTCTAGATACATAATTATTACTGGACACAAATGATTTCTACCTATAAAGTGTTTGGGGATCATAAGAATTGAGACTTTTTCTCATTAATTTCTCACTTGGTGATATCTAGTAGGTGAGATCAAGAGGACAGACCCACCAATAGGAACACTACATGTTTTGGGGGTCATTGATTGATCCTATATACAAAATTGTGTATGGTAATCCTAAATTGATATTATTAACAATTTATATTATTTTATCACATAATTTGATGCAATCCAAAACCATGATAATGAAATCATAACGAGTTAGCTTTCATTGGGTGCATCATTGGTGGTATGAAATTGATTGAATAATCAATATTTTTTTTGATTACAATAAGAAGATATATCTTAGGCCTAATTGATCAGGATGATAATACCTTTACTAAATCCATGGACATTGTATAATAAGGTAAGTTCATCTAAAAAGGTCAACAAACAATGAAGCAAGAAAGGATAATAACATAAATTTTGCATCCTACTTTTTGAGATATTATGATATAGGGATTATATTACACAGAGTATATCTATAGGATGGTTGTCATTGATATGAATATTCCTGACATATTTAAGGGAATTTATGGGTTTCTATACTCCACTCTTGGTCTAGGAATAATATTCACTGTAATTGATATAAGGTCCTAGATGGTCACACAATAGCATATTCAAGAGTATTCCATATTCTAGTGAATATGTGTATATGACATAGTGTAATCCACCATGGGATCCAAGAGTTGTCCAAGTATTAATGATCACCAATGAATAAATAAATTCACTATTATTCGATTATAGAATAATTGGGTTGAATTTATTTATTAAAATTACTCACAAGGTATTAACTGAATACATGGAAAAACAATATATGAATCAATATTATTTTAATATTCAAGGTTATTTAATATTGAAGGAATTATGAGTCTGACTCAGTTTTATCACATAATTTTTATTTATTATATATTACAAGTGTGTGATAAAAATATAAATGACATTATGATATATTTAGTTCATCATGATGTGTTATTTACAACTTATTTAACAATAATTTTATTTCTGAGAGATGGGAAACCCTTTCCAAGTTTTTGAGAATCCTCTATATAAGTTGAGCAGAAGATATTTTCCAATGAATATCCATTCATTTAGAATTGAGAGCTTTTATCTCCTCCCTCATCCAAGAGATAAAAATTCTCTCTCTGAGTGATTGATTTAAGAATGCATTCAATGGATCAAAGGGATGATATCAAGGTGATTGCCATGACATCAAATGAATCATCATATCTCTATGCTAGCACCAGAAATTCGACGAACAACATATTCCTGGATTCTTGAAGCCTATATGGATGATCTATAGGGTTTGGCCTTAGATCATTTAAGAAATGATTGTTGATAATGATATTCCATGATCACACTTCAATTTTAACTAGGTATTCATTATATTTTTATTTTTTTCTTAATTAATTAATGTGAGATCCTTATACCTCTATCAAGGCTTGAATCACTATAGATGATGAAGTTTCATCATTCTGATTATGAAAATTTTTAAATACCCAACCCATCATCTCCCGTTTCACACCCTAATACCTTTAATTGGAATTAGAGAGATCGAATGAATTTTATGATCCATGAAAAAAAATTCCTTAAATTAGGTATAGGGTGTCATTTCAGTCCCAACAGATCCGACCAAACTTCAATCCAATCTCAAATGACCAAGTTATGATCATCCAAAATTTTTAATATAGATCATTTTCGGTTTTTTAGGTATTAAAATTTTAAGAAAAAATATATAAATTCATGTCATTTATATCCAATGGTAGTAGGAGAATGTGTTTTTTGGTTATCCCATCATTTTTCCAACAATTTACGACAGGATTTTGGCCACCATAACCGTTCTGACCGATGAGTTCACATTCCACATATTTGTGTATTTTTATAAATAAAAACTATTTTAAATTAATCCTATTAGCTAGGAATTTTGAAAAATTGAAATGGGTATCCAACCTTATGTGTTATTTTTAAAAAACTGACAAAGGTTGAAAATGGGGAAGGGTGGGATGGATTTTCTTATGTGTGGAATTCCACACAATAATTTTTTTTTTCACATATAAAAACCTATGGTGGTGCTATAATTAGGTTAAAAAAATGAATCATTTTTAATTAAAAATGAATATTCTCTTCAAAGCCCCTCCTTTGAAAAATCCCTAGTGGCCGACCATCGTGGCACAACTGGTGTTGCTTCCTCCCACCTCTGGTTAACCCACACACTTATCACCTTCCGAGCCTATGCCATCATCACCTGGTCATGTGGACTCCACTCTTTCCTATTCAACCACACCTCCTACACCTTGCACCACCTCTAATGTAACCTCTCTAACTGAACCTCCAAACATCAAACTATCACCTCATCGAGATTGACCACCGCGTTTGCCAACCCCCTCTGTTATCATTGTGTATCACCCCAATACTGACTGCTGCCTTCAATAGAATTCATTACACTACCGCCTGCGACTCACTTAGATCCCTCCATCCCATCATGCCACCCCATCGGTTACAACGAGCTTGGAAGACCCCCCTGGTCCAATATTGAGACCCCCCATCGATGACCCTTCCTCTGTCATGGGTACTCATCCCTTATTTTGAGGACTTTCATGGATCATACTATATGGGTTGGCCAACCTATAAATGACCTTGGTGGGTATGGCCCATCTGGAGTGGGTCAGGGTGGGTCTTACCGACCCAGATTATCCGTGAGTTGGTTCGACCCGACCCACAATGGGCCTAACTGGGGCTCTAGGTCTGAGAAATTTTTTAATATAATAAAAAAATTATTAATTTTAGTTTTAAAAATAATATTAATTTTATTATTTGAAAAAAATAATTTAATTTAGGTATAAAATTAAATTAATTATAAGATTGGATGAATTAAATTATTTGAATTTAAAATAATTCATTTAATTTATTAAAATCCCTCATACTTAAATTTATTTCTGTTGGTCAGAGTGCATACTCAAGAGAGGGGTGAATTGAGTTCCAATAAAAATTTCTGTTAAAAATAATTTCTATTAAAATCCCCAATTTATAAAACAAGTTAAACTAAAGTGAATTTGTAAAACTGTAAAGGTTCAATTAGATTCTCAAAAGACTGATTAGGTCTCAGTTAATCTAATCAAAAGATTAAATTAGCTTTTGAAACTAACCTACTGATTTACAATAGTTACAAACACTTGCTAGATTAACTATCAAAGTAACTTTAAAATAGTTTGTATTTCAAAGTAATAGCAGCAGAATATAAAAGATATATATAGTATACTTTAAGCTTAAACTAAAAAGCACATCAGATATAACCAAGAGGTTAAGTCTCAAGCTGAGACTTAGTCCTCTTAAACAATTTATATAAAAGTGATCCACACCCTGGATCGGGGTTAAAAACAGTACAAGACTGTCCAGGCCACGCAGGGACCTCTACCACAGTTCTTTATGGGAAATAAAAATAAAGACCAGGCCACATAAGGACCTCTTCCATAGTTGTCGTGGGTAAAAAAGAGTAAGGAGTTTTGGTGTGAGGATTGTGATATCCTCCAGTTCAGCATAGGAGTCAGTGTGTGTAAGATATAAAGAGTACACACACTACTCAAAGAAGTAAATAATTAATCACTTAGAGAGATTATATGAAAGTTTAGAAAGCTCTAGTTATTGGCAGTGCAGCTCTGGTCTCCTTGGATTCAGTAAAAATGCTTCTGAGTCCTTCTCTGGTTTTGTGTGAAAAAACAGAGTGTCGTGGTTTAGCTTTTGTTCTTCATGAGTGAGAATGTTCTCTTGATTTCAGTTCCTCCAGTAGTGTCAGATTGCATTCATGTGAGTTCTTAAAAGATCTTGCAATCTCTTCTTCGTGCTCGGGATTGTTCTTCTATTCAGTACAGAGCTCGCGTTTATTGTCTGTAGCTTCACGTATGTTCTAGTATGTGTATCTGTGTGTTTCTCCTCTATTACAGCTCAATCCTCCTTATATTCCTCGAGCTCTGGAAATAGGAAGGACTACCTTTTCCTAGGTACGAGGTACGGTTTCCTGACATGCCAAAAACTATCATTAAATATCATTAATTACATTAAACACATAAAATATGAACGTTAGCAATATTTAAATAATATTAAAAAAAGGTTAAGAAATGGTGTCACAGTAGTTATGCAAACGGTGTCTCCTTCATGGTATGTCCTTCACGGTATGACCTTCACGGTATGTGGCTCATGGTGTGTCCTTCACAGTAAGACCTTCACGGTATGACCTTAACGGTGTCTCTATGTCATGGTGTGTCCTTCACTATGTCTGAGTCACGGTTTCTAACTCGCGGTTTCTAGCTTCCGGTGCCATGCTCATAGTGTCTGGATTCATGGTTCCTTGATGACTGTGTCTTGCTAACTGTGTCTTAGCACTTAGGCAATCAGAGTGTCTGACTTACAGAGTCACGATGTCTCATTGGTCACGGTGTCTGAGATTTGTGATCATTAAAACATGATTAATACATGAGGATTCCAATAATCTCCCCCTTTTTGATGATCACAAATCATGTACAGATAAAGTAAAAAAATGGAATTGAACTTTAGAGAAAATAGCATATAGAATAACACATATATAGAATAACATATAACTTTTTCTTCCCCATTTAACTTCTCCTGTTTATTCTGCCCCTTTTGGGATTATCAAAAAGTGAAAAGAAGAGAGTGAAACAATGCAGATTTCATTAAAAACGTTCAGAATACATCATACAGTAGAAATAAAAAAATCAAAGACATCCCCATCAAAAATAAAGTAGTTACTGGACTTCTTCAGGGATCGGCCTTTTTCTTGCCTTTATCAGCAACAGGAGCTGGTGCTGATGTAGGGGAAGGCATAGAGGTGGTAGAAAAATATGGTAAAGGGAGACCTTCAAAAATAGATGGAGCCAAAGAATGAGCAGTAAAAGATCTAGTCTGTGGTTGGTCAAGAATGATTGGTCTGATCTGAGAAAGGGCTTGGCTGATTGACATAGCAGTTGAGGCTAGGGCAGGTAGACCTGGTTGAAGAGGGGAAGCAGTTGGTGCAACTATAGTTGTACTCTACACATGAATATATGGATTCAAAAGATTTATGAAATCAGTAATGATTTCTCCACCATATTGCATAGCCTTTTCAAAATCATCCTTATTCTCCATTAATTTGTCCAATAATCTGGTGAACTCAGTAAGCTTCTAAACTTGAGCTTTGAAAGCCTGAGTCACTGGAGGGATATTCAGATTCTCCACAAGATACTTAAAGTGATTTTTCATATCAGATTTTGAGTAAATATGATTAAGATACAAATCTATCTTCTTGGTGATCTTCTGTTGAGCATCATTGGCAATCTTAGAATGAATCTGAACAAGATCAAGTGTTTTATCACTGTTCTTAACTAATCCTGACAAAGGAGACAGATCCAAGCCACTGAAAGCATTCTGAATTTCTTCCTTGATTATGGATCTAAGCAAAGAATCATCCAAAGAAGGAGCAGAGGTTTGAACAGAGGGAGAATAAGCCTTGACAGCTACGGTTAGAGCTTTGAGCTAGTTCAAAACCTTTTGAAGACATCCAGTGTATTCATCTGTCAGTTTATTTAGATTCTCTACAAGTTCTCTCATGCGTTGCAGCATCTTTGTGTGTCTTTATCTAATATTCTAATTAAACGACAATAGATAGAGATGCATCTGAGATACAATCTCTCTAGATATGTTGGAAAAGAAGGTTTAGGAGAAGTAGCAACAGGTGTAGGAGCAGAAACAGGAGAAGGATATGATCTTGAAGATAATTCTTGCTAGAGGTTTTCAACCAAACTTTTCAGAGTTGCAACATCAGCACTAAGCAACTTATTTTCAACTCTGACTTCTTGTATTTCATGGACCATCCTGGTTAGAATGTGCAAAATAATATTTTCCAAAAGAATTGAGGCATCTTCCTGACTTAGTTGAGTAACAGGACAAGGTTGAGAGGACATAATATTCTCCACTCCAGCTAAGATAGTCTCTCCAAATACTTTAAAATATTCTACTTAAAAAAGATTGCAGATCAGGTAAGGATTCAGGTGAAGAAATTAGTTCATGGGTAGGTTCAGGGTCTGGTTGTGGTTCAGAGACAGTTTCAGTTTTAGATTCTGATTCAGGTTCAGGTTGAGGTTCAGGATGTGAGACTGACTTCAAACGAAACAGAGAAGAAAGGTCAAGTCCAGGTGCAGTCACTTACTGTGATTCAATCACATCATAGAAGCTAGGGAATTCATATCGAGTGTACATAGAATATGGATTAGTTGGTGGAGATGCATCACCAGGCTCAGCTTCATCAATCTCAAGATTTTGAGGTTCCTCCCCCTCACCATGTGCTTCCAATTCAGAAACTATAGGCTCATCATCATGATCAAGATACACATGATTAACTCTATTCTCCTCAGCCATTTCTTTCCTTGCCAACTAAAAGGAAATTTCTATCCTCTCCTCAGCAGAGGGTATGTACTCAGGAACCGACTGTTCCACAGGTTGTGCTTCCAGACTTGCTTCCTTTTCAGCAGGAAGATCTTCTATATTTTCTTGTTCCATTAGAGGGAGTTCTTCTAGAATAGGATCTGTCACTTCCATGGATTGCTACTCAGATTTAGAAACAACTAACTCTCTTGCAGCTTCAGATTGGGTTTCCTGATTAACATGGGCAGGAGGTACTTCTTCTTCAAGCACAAAAAAGGACCAATAGTCCTTTACTTTTCAAAAAAAACTTCTTCTCTAAGAAGTATTTCAGCCTCTTCTCTAAGAGGTACTTCAGGAACATCAGCAGGGGCAACAGTCCTTTCTTTCTCAATAGGAGCTGCTTCCTTTTGAGGTACTTCTACTACCTCTTCCTCTTCTTCTTCAGCATCTGAGTATACAACCACTTCATCTGGTTCCAAACCAGGATCAATAATATTTTTTGGCCTTGTTGGATACTCAATAGGATTATAATTCTTATACAGCTGATCATTATCCTCAACCCATTGCTTCTTACAAGGGTTCCAATTGATTTTGATCCTTTTTATGGTAGGTTTTTACAAAAAAAAATCAAAATCCATAATTACTTCCTCATTCAGTCCAACCACTCCTTTGGCAACTAGCATGGTTGAGATCATCCTTGAGTAAAACAAAGATGTGGATTTGGAAGTGACCTTAATCAGTTCACACATATGGTGAATGAAATATTTGCAAAGATTTATCTTATGGCCATTCTTCATTAGATGAATCAGGAACACATCCTAATACTTCATCATAGAAAAATCACCCTTCCTTGGGTTAATCAAATTCTAAACAAATTTGAACAGCAGTCTTGACTCTCCATCCAGCTCAGCTGCTATGGCCCATCGCTTGGTGCCATTTCCAGTTAGGATTTATAGTGCATTTTCCTAGTCAAAGATGTCGTTTGTAAGATAATGGTCTCTCTGGTAGTCATTACAAATCCCTTCATGAGGAATCATTAGGCATGCAGCCCATATCCTCGAAGTGAATGAACATTTTTTTTACCATTGATCCATCTTGTCACCATAAAAAATTCTCCAACATCAAAGGAAAACTTTACATATTGGTAAAACTGAGACACCAACCTCAGGTAAATAGGTATGTCCCTTTGAGAGAACCATTCGAGCCATCCTTTTTCTCTTAAGACTTTCAAGACTAACAACTTGCTAGTAAACAGCCACTCATGGAATATCTCTTTTTCAGGAACCACAGTACGACTTACAAGGTTCGGATTCAGGGGTCCTTCGAGAGCAAGCTTCAGTTTCCTCTTCTGTTTCTTAGAATGGAACTTCTTAGATAAGGGTGAAGATGGACGCTTCATCCTTGGCATCCACTAAAGATTCGGGTGAGAGAGAAGGAGAGAAGGATTTCAAGGTTAAGAAGGTTTAAAAGAGAGCTCGGGTGAGGAATTGAGTGAAACCCTTATGTTTTATCATTTGGGAATGTCAAACATCACAAAAATAAAAACACGGGAAAGGAAATAGAGGTGAAATAAAAATTACCGCGATACGGGTTAAAATAAGTTCATAAATAATCTTCACGTTGAGACCGTGAGTATTCATTATGGTGTAAGGACAAGAGGTCATCACAATGAGATAGTTAGTGGTTGTCACAGTGAGACAGTGAGTAGACTGTTTAGTCACAGTGAGACAGTGACAAACCGTGAACACAGAGTGTTAACTGTGAGACCATAAACATGAAATAGTAACTAAGAAACAGTGAGCATGAAACCGTAAAGTAAAATATAGAAAAATATTAAACAGTAATATCGGTAAGATATCTATTTATGATTAATCATACCAAGATCATGTATGATATAGTCTAATCTCTTAGAATTTAATGGTTTAGTGAATATATCAGCAAGTTGATATTCAGTACCAATGAATTCTAAAGTGATATCACCTTTTTGATAATGATCCCTCAAAAAGTGATGTCTTACATCAATATTCTTTGTCCTAGAATGTGAAAAAATATTCTTTGAAATGTTAATACCACTTGTGTTGTCACAATTTATTGGTACGTGTCTGAATTGATATCCATAGTCTAGTAAAGTGTGTTTCATCCATAAAATTTGTGCACAATAACTTCCAGCAGCTATGTATTCAGCTTCTACAGTAGATAATGCAAAAGAATTTTGTTTCTTACTACACCATGATACTAGTGATTTGCCTAAAAAGTGACATGTTCTAGAGGTTATTTTTCTATCTAACTTACAACCAGTAAAATCAGCATCAGAATAAATAACTAATTCAAATGATTGTCCTTTAGGGTAGAACAGTCCTAAATTGGGTGTATGCTTGAGATATTTGAAAATTATTTTTACAGAATTTAAATGTGATTCTTTAGGATTTTCTTGAAAACGAGCAAACATACACACACTAAACATAATATCAGGACGACTAGCATTCAAGTAGATTAGAATTCCAATCATTTCTCTATAAGTGGTTTGATCAACAGATTTATCATCTTCATCAAGATCCAACTTATAGGTGGTACTTATGGGAGTGTCACTACTTTTTGTGCTATCCAATCCAAAACGTTTTAAAATATCTCTAGTATATTTACTTTGAGTTAAAATAATTCCATCATTATTTTGAAAGATTTGAAATCCAAGATAGAATTTTAGTTCACCCATTAAACTCATTTCAAATTCGTTTTGCATCATTTTTGAAAAATCAGTACATAATGAAGTTTTTGAGGATCCAAAAATAATATCATCTAAATATATTTGAACAAATAAAACATCATTTGAGATTTGTTTTATAAAAAGGGTAGGATCAGCTATACCTTTTGTAAAACCTTTGGAAATTAGAAAAGTACTTAATCTATCATACCAAGCTCTTGGAGCTTGTTTTAAACCATATAAAGATTTTGATAATTTGAAAATATGATTTGGAAAATGAGGGTTTGTAAATACATGGGGTTGTTCAACAAAAACATCCTCAGCTATATACCCATTTAAGAATTCACTTTTAACATCCATTTGATATAGTTGAAAATTTAGATGTGCATCATAGGCAAGTAAGATCCTAATGGCTTCTAATCTAGCTACTGGAGCAAAAGTCTCCTTATAGTCAATTACTTCTTCTTGACTATAGCCTTGTGCAAATAATCTAGCCTTGTTTCTAACTATGTTTCTAGATTCATCTACTTTATTCCTAAACACCCATTTTGTGCCTATGGTGAAAATGTCCTTAGGTCTTTCAACAAGTTTCCAAACTTTATTTCTTTCAAATTGATTGAGTTATTATTTCATAGAAATTACCCAACATTCATCATTAATAGCATCATCAATGTTTTTAGGTTCAAGCTATGACAAGAAGGCTTGATGTTCAACCTGATTTCTAAGAGAAGCTCTAGTCTGTGTCCCTATATCCAGGTTTCCAACAAAAGCATCTAAATGATGATTCTTTAGAATCCTAGTTGATCTAGTAAAGGTAGGACTAGAAATTTCAGGTTCTTCTCTAGGTTTGAGTTCATTAGGAGCAGATTTTGAAATATTTCCAGAACTGGTTGTCTTTACAACAGGTTCATTGATTTTATCATTAAGGTTCAGAACAGATACATCTTCTTCAATATTTTCAAGAGATGATTTAGGTTCATGTGGATCAGTTTCATCAATTTTTATGTGAACGGATTCTTCCACACATTTGGTTCTCTTATTGAAAACTCTATAGGCTTTGCTAGAAATTGAATATCCTAAAAATATTCCTTCATCACTCTTAGAAGAAATTTTTTCTAGATTATCCTTAGTATTAATAATAAAGAATTTGCAATCAAAGACTCTAAAGTAACTAAATTTATGTTTTCTATTATTCCACAGTTCATAAGGGGTCTTCTTAAGAACAAGTCTAATTAAGACTCTATTTATGATATAACAAGCTGTATTTACAGCTTCATCCCAAAAATAAATAGGTAGGTCATACTCATTAAGCATAGTTCTAGAAATTTCTTTAAGGGTTCTATTTATTCTTTCTACTACACAATTTTGCTGAGGTGTCCTAGGTGCAGAAAAGTTATGACTATAGCCATTGTGTGAGCAATAAGATTCAAACTCAAGATTTTCAAATTCATGACCATGATCACTTCTCAAGGTCTTAATCTTAAGTCCACTAAGGTTTTCTACAGACTTGGAGTATTTAATAAAGTAAGAACAAACTTCAATTTTGTGAGCTAAGAAGTATACCCAAGTATATATAGAAAAGTCATCTACTAAGACATAGACATAGTGCATCCCATTTAAACTAGAAACTATAGAAGGTACAAACAAGTCCATTTGAACCAACTCAAGAGGTTGAGAATTTGACACTTCTTTCTTTGGTTTGAAAGAGATTTTGTGTTTCTTTCCCTTTTAACAGGGATTACAAACATTATCATTTCGAAACTCAAGTTTGGGTAAGTCTCTAACTAAGTTCTTCCTAGTCAGTTTTCTAAGTGAATGTATATTACAATGTCATAATCTTCTATGCCAAATCCAAGATTCTTTATGAAAATCATTTAAACAAGTAATGTTTTGTTTAGCTAAAGAATTTAAATCAACTGCATAAACATTTTCATTTCTCAAAGAAGAAAATACTAAAACATTTTTAGAATTAAAAATATTACAATAATCATTTTAAAACTTAACATTAAATCCATCATCACATAACTAAGAAATACTTAACAGATTTTATTTCAATCCATCAACAAATAAAACTTTAAAAATTAAAACTAAGTCAGTGTTACCAATTTGGCCTAGGTTGATGATATTTCCTTTAGAATTATCACCAAAGGTGACATAGCCTCCATCAAACTTTATTAATCTCTTAAAGAATGAATAATACCTAGAAATATTCCTTGAACATCCACTATCCAAGTACCATATCTTCTTATGGGAACTCTTCAAATAGGTTTCCTACAAAATAGTTTTAAACAGAGAATGATTTTGGTACCCAGATTCTCTTGGGTCCAGACAGGTTAGTAAGAAAAGCTTTAGGTACCTAGATTTGTCTTATGGGTCTCATATAATCAATAGATTCAATATATTTTGAAAGATAAACTCTATTTGATCTATAACAATGTGATTAACTAGTTGATGCATATGAATTTCCAGAACTAGAACTAGCAGAATTTTGTCCATATTTAGGAATAAATCTAGTTTTAGTGATCTGTCTCTGTCCAGGTTGGTATCCCAAACCAGTAGTATACTTTGGTGCCAATTTTTTACCTGACATTTGAGTAAGTGTATATTTTACCTTTGTGAATTTTTCTAGGTCCTTTCTAAGTTTCTCATTAGACATTTTCAGTTCAGTATTTTCCTTCAACAATTGAGCATTCTTTTCCTTTTCTATATCAAAGGCAGATTTAACATTGGCAGTGAGAGCATGTTGTTTCTTCAATGAATTATATTTGTCCTTAATTTAATTACATGTTTATTCTAGCATGTTACAATATTCAAACAGTTACTCACTAGACATGTTTTCAGATTCAGAATCAGAATTAGTTCCAGAATAATAATCATTCAGCATAGGGGAAACAGGTACCTCAGAAGTATTGGTCATGAAACACATGTTGGCATGATTATTTTCAGAGTCAGAAGCTTCAGACTCACTTGTGATATCTTCTGAAGCACTCTAAGTAGCTTCCACATCTTTCTTGTACTTACTGTCCTTGTAGTCATGTTTCTTCTTAAACTTCAGTTTCAGACAGTCAGCTTTTATGTGTCCTTTCCTTTTGCATTCATAACAAACAACCTCATCACTCTTATAAGCTTTCTCCCAATCTTTCTTCCAATTACCTTTATTTTCATATTTAACTTTGTTGTTTGATTTTCTGAAGAATTTCTTCTTACTATAAAACTTATTAAATCTTCTGGATATTTGATCCATTTCAGTATCAGAGTTAGAATCTGAACTTTCACTTGTTGAGCTATCAGTAGGTATTTGAACTTTCTCTTTGTCCTTGCTCTTTGAAGCAGTAGACTTAAATGTCACTGACCTCCTTTTTGGTTCATCATCTTCCTCCTTATTCACCTTGAGTTCTTCCTCATACATCATAAGCATACCAATAAGTTCTTTGACAGGCAGAGCAATAACATCACATGATTCTCTAATTGAAACAGAAGTGCCTCTCCATCGGTCTGGAAAACATCTCAGTATACTCAAGATTTATTCCTTTGCCGGAACAGCTTTTCCAAGGGAGTTCATAGTGTTGACAATCTCATTGAACCTGAGATACATATCAAAAATAGGATAATCACTCTTCATTTTAAAATTATCATATTTAATAGTATAAGTGTTTAATCACATTTCCTTAACATTAGTTGTTCCTTCATGATAAACACACAAGGTTTCCCAAATTTCATAAGTAGTTTTTCAAGCAGATATTCTGTTAAATTCCTCATCTCCTAATGCACAATACAAATCATTCACCGCTTTATAATTGTTATTGTAAGTTGTCTTAGTAAGTTTATCCCAAGTTGTTCTTTCAGTTTCTGGAATTTTATATTGAGACTCTATAGCAGTCCAAATATCAAAACCCATACTTTCTAAATGTATTTTCATCTTAAGCTTCCACTGAGCATAATTTGTACCATTAAAGAAAGGTGGCATGTTGGTAGCAGCACCCTCTAGTCTATTTTCCATATTTAGATTTTAGAAAAGATATTTAAAGAGATAAAATTTAGAACTAACAGAAATTTAAGATCTTTAAAGATACAACTAAAATCACAGTTGAAAAAATAGAGTATTTTGAAAACCTTGAAAAATAAAAACAACCTCTAATACCAAGTATTGGTCAGAGTGGATACTCAAGAGGGGGGTGATTTGAGTTACAATAAAAATTTCTGTTAAAAATAATTTCTATTAAAATCCCCAATTTATAAAACAAGTTAAACTGTAGTGAATTTGTAAAACTGTAAAGGTTCAATTAGATTCTCAAAAGACTGATTAGGTCTTAGTTAATCTAATCAGAATATTAAATTAGCTTTTGAAACTAACCTACTGATTTACAATAGTTACAAACAATTGCTAGATTAACTGTCAAAGTAACTTTATAATAGTTTGTATTTCAAAGTAATAGTAGTGTAATATAAAAGATATATATAGTATACTTTAAACTTAAACTAAAAATCACAACAGATATAACCAAGAGGTTCAGTCTCAAGCCGAGACTTAGTCCTCTTAAACAATTTATATAAAAGTGATCCACACCCTGGATCGGGGTTAAAAATAGTACAAGAATGTCCAGGCCACATAGGGACCTCTACCACAGTTCTTTGTGGGAAACAAAAGTAAAGACCAGGCCACACAACGACCTCTTCCATAGTTGTTTTGGGTAAACAAGATTAAGCAGTTTTTGTGTGAGGATTGTGATATCCTCCAATTCAGCACAGGAGTCAGTGTGTGTGTAAGATATATAGATTACACACACTTCTCAAAGAAGTAAATAATGAATCACTTAGAGGGAGTATATGAAAGTTTAGAAATATCTAGTGATTGGAAGTGCAACTCTAGACTCCTTGGATTTAGCGGAAATGCTTCTGAGTCCTTCTCTGGTTTTGTGTGGAAAAACAGAGTGTCGTGGTTCAGCTTGTGTTCTTCACAAGTGAGAATTTTCTCTTGATTTCAGTTCCTCCAGTAGTGTCGGATTGCATGCATGTGAGTTATTGAAAGATCTAGCAATCTCTTCTTCATTCTTAGGATTGTTCTTCTGTTCAGTACAGAGCTTGTGTATATTGTTTGTAGCTTCGCGTATGTTCTAGTATGTGTATCTATGTGTTTCTCCTCTATTACAGCTCAATCCTCCTTATATTCCTCGAGCTCCAGCAATATGAATGATTACCTTTTCATAGGTACGAGGTATAGTTTCTTGACATGCCAACAACTATCATTAAATATCATTAATTGCATTAAACACATCAAATATGACCGTTAGAAATATTTAAATAATATTGAAAAAAGGTTAAGAAACGGTTTCAAAATAGTTATGAAAATGGTGTCTTTTTCACAGTATGTCCTTCATGGTATGACCTTCACGGTATGTGGCTCACAGTGTGTCCTTCATGGTATGACCTTCACGGTATGACTTTCACGGTATGACCTTCACGGTGTCTCCATGTCATGGTGTGTCCTTCACTGTGTCTGAGTCACGGTGTCTGACTCACGGTTTCTGGCTTCCGGTGCCTTGCTCATAGTGTCTATATTCACGGTGCCTTGATGAATGTGTCTTGCTAACTATGTCTTAGCACTTAGGTAATCAGAGTGTCTGACTTACGGTGTCACGGTGTCTCATTGGTCACGGTGTCTGAGACTTAGACTTCACGGTGTTTGCTTCACTGTGACTGTGTCTTGCACACAGTCTGTCTTACTGTGTCAAGATTCACGGTGTCTTTATACTTTGACAAATATCTGTATTCAGACTTAGACAGTAATATACATAAGATGATTGGAACTTAAACACTATAAAGTATAAGAGATAACATGAAACATAAATACATAGGATTGATAAGATAAGTGATATTTGTGATTAGTAACAAGATTTGTAACTAGTAAAGGGATTTGTAAATAATAATAAGATTTGTTAACAGTAACAAGATTTCTGATTATTATTAAGAGCAGTAAATCATAATGAGATTTGTGATCATTAAAACATGATTAATACATGAGGATTCCAACAATTTCATTTTAATTTTATCACACTTTTGATTTTCTTATAGAATAGTCTTGATTATTGATCAATTTTTCATGTATTATTTTATTCAATTTAATTATTTATTACAACTATGAGTGATTATTATAATATTTAATTAAGTTTTTTGATGGTATGAGCATCATCCTTTTTATTCAATATGTATATGGTCCGGTGTATCCATTATTTTTTGTATGTACATTGAACTTCCTGTGACTACCTCACACGCATAAGAGTACATTTATACTATTGACGATGAAGTTGTAAGATGTGGTCCATGCCGTGATGAGGTGGTATCTCAGGTGAGTAGTAAAAAAACTAGACTGAGGGTGAGTTTCATCATGATTCAAGACCCAAATCATGTTTGATAACCCTAGGTCCCATTTGATTCATTATGTTTAAATGGATCTACCAATATTATATGCTCAAGACTAGTCGGGTAATTTTTTCCCTTTATGCATTTTTTATTATTTTATGCATTTTCATGTCTGCGAGAAACACATAAAATAATAAACAGAAAAATTAATAAAGACACGATGAATGTATTCTATTAATACATGTTCATTTGCGAGTGCAACAACATATTATGAACATATTTAATAGAAAAGGATTAAATTCTTAAAAAACAATAAAAACCCCACAAAGAAATATTAAGCCACAAATGTCTTCCGTCATTTGGATTTGAACACAAACAGGTGTACAAGGTGTTTGTTGCCCTAAGTTGAGGGAAACTACTACCAATGGGGAGTTCTTATAAGAATGATTGGTTTACTTAATTAATGTTAGAAGAAAATAAGTAGTCATATATATCTTGTTTAATCTTTATTGGCAATAATTGAGTAAATCAAGTTTTTCATTTTAGAAGTTGTGACTTCACTCAATAGATCAAGAAGTCATGAGATAATGTGGTTGGACAAACAAACACCTACCATGAAACTCTCTAAGTAGTTTCATAGAAATATATTATATATTATGAGGATATATTTAAAGGATCATCACTAATAGAATACTCAAGTGACATAGTATTCCGAGTCTAGTAGTGAGGGCTACTTGATTTCGATAAAATAGTAGGATAAATTGGATGATTAAATTAATTGGTAATGTATTATCATTATTAAAAATAAAAGTACTAATCTGGTAGATATTGTTTTTTTGGAAAATGTAATTTAATACCACACAAAATGTGATTTATATTGGAAAAATTAAATGTCCTTACCAGAATGAGTTTCCAAAAGTAGTACAGGTGATTGCATAAAATACTATGATATCAAAAATTCATGGTGTAGGTGTCCCCAATTCTTGTTAAGCCTCCTTAGAAATTTTGGGTGAGAAAAATTCTTACAGGTGAATCATGTATGATGTATATGATGGTTATTTCATAATGTGATCATAAACGTTCAATGTGAGTTGTGTATACAACATTAGTACATGAATGATTTCACATGTTGTCTTGTCTCTAAGAAACTTGGAAGGAGAAAGTGAAGAGAGATATGAATGGGTGATGATTACATTGGAAACATGTAAATATGAAAGATAAATCATATTATTTCCATAAATCTAATTATTATATCTTTAAGACTCTTGTACTCTTGTTTAATTTAATTCTACAAAAAAAATATTATAAAGAAAATTATTCATTACCATTTTGGGTAAGGTTTTCTAGGAAAATAATAAATTAAAGAAATTTAAATATTTAGTTCTTATGGTAAAAAGTTAAAAGTAAAGTCAAAAAGTTTAATGTCTAGTGTGACCCAAAATACACATTCACAAATTCATTCAAAGAAAATAGTTATTAAACATGAGGTTATTTTCTTCACATGTTATGAAATGAGTTCTTGAAAGTTTAAATACTATACTGAATTGAAGCAGCAAGTAGTCACTTATTCTTTAGGTATATTCATCAATTGTAAGTAATGTTTTTGGTTTAATTCTTGGGCATTGAATAAAATATTCCAATAATATTTTTTTATTTAAATATTGAAACCATGTAAGTATAGAATCATTACTATAAGTAGGGTGTGTTCTACAAGAGACTGAGAAAGGATGGTTCCTAAGTCAGTGGTGATAATTACAGATCTTCTAATTTCCAAGTTTAATGATTATAAATGAACTTTTGTTAAGTATTTACAAAACATTTATCACATATTTACTTTAGACACAAGGAGACATTATTCAATTCACGAATGAATGTTGTTTATGGTGTCTTATACTCAATAAAAGGTTCAATAATTCTTGAATCATTGGCAATAACTAACGAATATAAATGTAAGACTCTAATACCCAGTTGTGGAAATATATCTCCTTGTCAGGTAAAACTAAAAGTGTATTTCAAGTAAATACCAAGTATGTTATTTAGAATCTATTGAGATAAACGCCTTAAGTGTTATCAATGTATATGATTATTTAGTTTGGACAAAAAACCTTTAGATATAAAGGTAAGTCACAAAGCTTCAGAATTATTTCAATAAGAGAGTGTGAACTATTAAAAGGTTAAGTTATTGGTTAATATACTTTATAATATTCCTTTAAGTTTTTTTAAGAAATGTGAAAGTGAAGTATGGTAAATCCATAGTCAGAAGATATGAGTTGCTATGGGTTGGTGTGCTGAAGAATATCTTGACCAAGAATTTTTTGATCATTATAATGTAGCATGATGTAATTCCTAAATGCACATTAAAGTAATGATGATAATAAGGTGGATTAATGATGAGTCTTACATAAAAAAATGATCAAGGAAATTTTCCATAGATTAATTCCTAAAACACACATTTTTTATACACATAAAAGTAATGTTGTACATAAAGAATCATCAATGTTGAAACAGATATGTATTGCAGTGACTTCCATTATTTTTAGAGACATGCTACACAAATATAGGCTTTATTTGATACCCATATGTGAAATATAATGAAAAAATGGATATCATATGAGTTGTAATATGATATTATTTCATAAGAACTTGTGTTTAGATGTAAAGAGCTTCTTAAGATATAAAAAAATTATTATAAGAAACACAATGTTCATCTAAAGTAATTATCCTAAAGCTTCTAAGGATATTATAGAAATCCCTATGATAGAAAAGTTATAGTTAATTGACAGACTATATTTCAATAAAAGGGTTCACATATCTATTCGAGATAGTGCGATAAAGATTGAATTAGTGTAATTAAGTGACAAATATGCAGAAATAGTTGGTGTAGGAACAAGTACCACAAGAGCCTGTGGAAAAGGGAATGTTCCAGAGACAACTACTATGTAGGAAGGAAAAAATCATGGTAATGGTTTTACATTCACCATGGTCGGTGATACATTATTCTTTGATAATAATTAATCCTAAAAGTAATATGTAAATGGAAACGTGATAAGATTTAAAAGACTAATTAAAATTCAATAATGGATTCAATGTATCAAAGAAAAGGGGATTATTATTTTGAATACTATGTTGGGTATTCAAGTGAATATATACATGAATGGTACAGTCGTGGTACCAATATGGATCGTTTTGTAATACCAAGTATTTATGCATAAATCCATTAGAATTTTACTTATCATAGTTAATTTCTATGGTTATTTTATTAATAATTGAATTCCATGACTACCAATCATGGAAGGTGTCTATAAGATGTAACCTAATTGATTAGTGACACCATAAAATGACAATAAGGGGTAAAAGTTACTGAAATCCAATTTAGGATTGAATTAAGAAACAATATCATATAATATTAATTTGAAATTATTTTTTTCCATGTTTCTACAATAGTTTAGTGGGAGCGCCACTATTTTCTAAGTAAACTATGTTTGATAACATATGGAAAATAACTATTGATCTTAAATTTAGTTAAGATCAATACGAAAGAAAATATTAAGAGATTCACTTAAATTAGAAACCTATATTTTATAGGATTTGATCATATGTGTAAGATCTAATGGTTTCTTAGACCAATTCAATAATACATATACTGATAATGTATTGAGAAATAGATGTTATAACAATTCAAGAGGAAATTTTTACTCATGCCATATGGCATAAATCTCTCTAAGAATACATGAATAGAAATATGAGGATATTAAATAGGAAAGTGTAATTCCATACACTTATATGATTAATCAATCACATATGTCATTATATGTACAAGATATTATATTTCCATCCAAAACTTTTTTATGAAAATACTAATTTTCCCAAGGAGGAATGCATGAGAAGCAGTAAGAGCTATCCAATTATACTTAAGAAAAAAACACATGTAACTGGTATAATAACCTAAGCTTTTCATACATGGATATTAAATATTTTTAGATGAATATTCATTACATTACAAAAACACATTCCTAAA
Source organism: Viscum album (assembly GCA_963277665.1). NCBI lineage: Eukaryota > Viridiplantae > Streptophyta > Magnoliopsida > Santalales > Viscaceae > Viscum > Viscum album. Next base: position 215,102 of record CAUJRU010000568.1, read on the forward strand.
GACTATAATAGTTTAGTGCCTTTGGAAACTTGGAAAACATTATTATAATTGTCACGACCCGTCCCCCAAGGCCCGTGTCGTAACTACCCCAAGCCTGCCTTCCATAGGCCAGGGGCTGGCGACTAGCACCAAAGGCGTAAATACCTATAATTGGGAAGGCATTGCCTTTATGAAACGTAAACACACACACAACCAGAGTACAAGCGGAAGCAAACACTAAGTAAGCAATATAAAAAGTGTGCTGAAAGTACAAAGGGGCACAGAAATACCATCCCAACAGTAAAGTACAAGAAAAAGACAAAACAATAGGAATGTGTCAAGCTGATCCTGGATCGTCCTCCGGGGTCCCTACCTGAAGGGTAGGTACAGATGGCCACCTCGGCTCTCCATGTCCATCTGCCACCTCCGGGTACCGTCTCATTATGAAGTCCACATCTGGGTACCCTCTCGTTGTCAAGTCCACCTCTGGGTACCGTCTCGTCATGAAGTCCACCTCCGGGTACCGTCTCGTCATCAGGTCCACCTCTGGGTACCGTCTATCTCTACAAGCCTCAACCACGATCAGTGATGTCCATCGTCTGCAACCAACACAACGTAGTGCGGATGAAGCCCGTGAAGGGGTGAGTATACGATACTTAGTAGAGACCCTGAGACCCCCGAAGGTCTCCCTGAATCCACAAAGGATAAACCACAAAGAAAATATACAATCACGAAGTATCATCCAACACTACTTAGGTATATGCCCATAAATATACCTAAGTCATCAAATCCAGTTCAACTCCAACTCATGAGCTCAAGTAAAATCTAGTCCACTCAGGAAAGTAAAACTTAATCCACACAGGAAAGTACAACCCAATCCACACAGGAAAGCATAATCCAATCAACACAAGATATCAAGTCAATCACATCGAAGATAATGATTGAAAGTCAAGACTCAACTCACACAGGTATACTACTCATGAAGAGGGGTGGAGATGATTAAAAGTATCCTCTGAATCATCTCCTCTGCCGAACCCACATAGGATCCAAGTTTAGTAGTCATCACTACCAAACCCACGGAGGATCCAAGTTTAGTAGTCGTTGTTGCCGAACCCACGGAGGATCCAAGTATAGTAGTCATCGTCGTCGAAGCCACGGAGGATCCCAGCATGGTAGTCGAACCCACGGAGGATCCCAGTACAATAGTCATCCTCATCGAACCCATGGAGGATCCCAGTATGGTAGTCGTCCTCATCGAACCCACGGAGGATCCCAGTCTGGTAGTTGTCCTCATCGAACCCACAGATGATCCCAGTACGGTAGTCATCCTCGTCGAACCCACAGAGGATCCAGTCCGGTAGTCGTCCTCTTCGAACCCACAGAGGATCCAGTCTGGTAGTCGTCCTCGTCGAACCCACAGAGGATCCCAGTACAGTAGTCGTCCTCATCGAACCCACAGAGGATCCAGTACAATCATCATCGTCGTCACAGTCGTAGCTAGCTCTAGGGTTCCCGCACACTGCATGCTCATTTCCAGGAGCGTCCGCTCCACGAGCCAAGGGGGTCGATACATCAACTGACACATAGTCTGGAGTTTATTTATCCCAAAGTTCCGTCTCGATAATAGGAACTCAACGCGACAGACGACGCGTCAATTGGACGCCCGGTCTGAGAGTTATTGGCTTTTTCGTCCCAGGCGCCCGGTTGGTTTTTAATTCAAAACTAACCCAACCGTACTCCAACTACGTCCAAAGTTTGAGCGGAGTAAGACAAAATAACCGTCTCACTAAGAGGAATCCAACAAAGTCGACGGCACGTCAATCGGACATCCGGAGCTCAAGTTATAAGTGTTTCCGCTCCGAGGGCCTGGTTGGTTTTGTATTCGAACCAACCCGGCCATACCCAAAGTTCTCAAAAACCTTGAGTGTAATATACCGAAACGACAGTCTCGATCCGAGGATCGCATCTCAACTGACGGTGTGTCAATCGGAGATCCGTATCCCAAGTTATGGGCCTCTGAATGAGGCTGTCCAAATTTAGGGGGTTTTGGGCCCGGACCGACCCGGCCCAAGACCCCATGGGTCGGCTCGAACCGGGTTGACCCGACCCGGGTCTGGGTCCGGCCCACTAGGGCGCGGCCCGGCCTGGCTGGCGCGGCCCAGCCCAGCCAGCGCGGCCCGGCCCGACGCGGGCAGCCTGACCCGATGCGGCCGATCCAGCCTGGGCGGCTCGGCGCTGGCCGAGCGGGGCGGCTTGGTGCTGCCCGAGCGGACACGGAAAGGGTCGCCGCCCCCTTGATTGAGAAACGCCCCCCATGGGGGGCCCGCCTCTTTGCCAGCCGGGGGTTACGACCCCCGGATTTCTGAAACGGCTGGCCGGTGTGCCGCCGTGGGACCCCCGCGGGTCCCGCCTTCCATGCGCTGGCGGCTGGTGGTTCCGGCCACCGCTCACTGCACCGCCACGGCCTTATCTGACAGGCGCGGCGTGACAGCGCCACGCCCCTCTGCCGCGGCCCCGCTCCGGCCGCGGCCTCTTCGTGGTTCCCCGGTGCGGCACGAGGGCGCTGCGCCCCTCCGCCATGGCCCAACTCCGGTCGCGGATTCTTTCGGCCTCAACGGCGCGGTGCGACGTTGCCGCGCTCCTTTGTCGTGTTCCTCCTCGTTCCCATGCGGTGTTGTTGCACCACACCACCTTTGTTCGAGCTGCAATGAGTACCACAACAAAGGGGGTGGAGGGTCGGCCGTGTTCGTGCGGTTCGGTCCCCTCCCATTAATTCGATAACAAGTGGCTAAGAATTTAACGTTGGATGGCAAAGAATATTCACGAACAAAACCAAAACCTTGCCTCGAAGAAGGCATTCATCGGTGTCGCGGTAGACAACATCCCGGTAGACGGGCGTTGTTCCGTCAAATTCGGGAAGGATGAAGCCGATGGTGGCGTCAACGTTCTTCATTCTTCATTGGAGGAAGAGGAAAACTCTCCAAGTGTTGGGCGTCATGCTTTGTTGCTAGCTTTTCGCCGCTTGAAGAAGTCGTCCAGAACTCCTACCCCTGGCCTCCTTTAAATAGGAGTGGTGGGTTTTTCGTTGTCACACAAGTCATAAATGGGGGATTTATTACATAGGGCTCCACTCAATTAATCCGTTGCGGTGGAACATTAAAAATAGAGGAAGGATCCTCATTAATTAAGCACGTTGGCATTTAATTAAAGAGAGGGAGGGAAGGTTCCTCATAAAATTGAGGGGTTAACATGTATTAAAGAGGGAGAGGGTGTTTAAAGGGGTGTTAGGAATTTTAAGGGGGTGGGGGCTCATGTGGTCCCCACCCCACTTCCTCACAACTTCTTTTCCCATAACTCATAAACCACAAGAGGCGTAATAAAAATATAATTGTAAAACAACTATATTTTTATTCCTCACATTTTTAACATCTCATCCCGAGCAAACACAACTCCATAAAAAGTATTTCTAAGCAATTACCGACGCTGCGGTTTCATCGGTGCCCTCGGATTTCAATTCTAAGCACCGGATCAAAAGTTAGAAAACCTTCTCGTTCGTTCACTCAACGTACCCGAGCTAAACTTCTGAAAATTATTCCAAGCACATCGGGCCTCAGAATCAGGCGCCGTCAGAAACTGCATACTCATAGAATTCTAAAGAAAATTAAGAAAAAAATTTCCCTTGAAATTTAAGGGTCTTTAAATTACTCCCACCTCAGGGATTTACGTCCCCGTAAAGATACATCTCAAACTAGGGAAACAAATGAGGGTACTGAGCACGCATTTGAGCCTCCTGATCCCAAGTGCTCTCCTGGAGGTTCCCGTGCTGTCACCTGAGGCTCAATAAAGAAATCGACCGTCCACGTAGGACTCGCTCCTGTCGATCCTCGATCTTCACAGAAGCTCCGTATAAGTCACCCCATTGTCAATGTCCAGCTCCCCATGGTCGATGATATGCATCGGGTCATGCATGTATCACCTTAGCTGAGATATGTGGAAGTTGTTGTGCACCTGGTGCAACTGAGGTGTATAGGTCAAGCGGTAAACCACCTCACCTACCCTGTTGAGGACCTAGAAGGGTCCGATGAAGCGCGAATATAACTTGCTGCCCCGGCCAAATCTCCGTAAACCACGTCGAGGTGAGACCTGTAAGTAAACGTGGTCACTATCCTCGAACTCTAGTGGTCTCCGCCTCCTATCGGCATAAGATTTCTGTCGGCTCTGAGCTGTCCTCATCCACTCCCGGATGACTTGTACCTTCTCTGGTCCTACAATAGCTGCTAAGATTTCTTCTTTTCCGATAAGAGAAATCTGGTCTCATCCCCTGGATGAACCACGTTCTTTGCCTAATACAGTCAATCCGGACATGGATGATACTAATCTATACCAAGGATGACATTGTAAGGCCTCAATGCTACTACCAAGAGATCCAACTGTTACTCTCACCTCCAAGGGTTGAGTCACATTGTCGGCATCAGTGTGTGGTCACTGGGTCTCCTTCAGTAGGTATCTCAAAAGTGAGGGTCAAGTCAACAGTTTTAAACCGGAACCTCTTAGTGCACAAACAGAGAGGAAGAAAACGTCACAAGGAAAAGTGTCTTTTAATATTATAGCTTAAGTAAAAAGACAGAAAACATCTAAAAACACAACATCAACAAGGATGGAAGCAACATGAAAAAAAGTTTCCATGACTGGAGCTAGTCCCGCTCTTATCCATCAGCTCTCAGAGATCCATGGTCGTAAGCCTCAGCTGCCTGATGCTGAGCTCTCCCCTGGCCACCCGTTCCCTGCAGTCGGGGTGGTCTTCCTAGTGGTGGTGGTGGTGGGGCCTCAAAGCGTTGCCCACCACCCGCTGCTCGGCTAGCTCCTCTACCTCGTCCTCCTGCTCCCTGCGGACCGCAATGGCCGAACCTCTGCCTTGTAGGTCCCTCTATTGCCTACTGCTCATCTACAGGATGAGTCGAGCAGTCTCCAGTCATGTGACCCTGCTCACCGCATGCGTAGCACTGCCTGCTCCTCGTGTGGTTGGCTCTCCTTCGTGTGCCCTGCACAATCGAATCTGCATCCTAAGATTGCCCATATAATGGTCTAGCCCGCTTGGACCTCTGCGTCATCTTTCTACTGCCAGCTGCATAAGACTCCGCTACGGGTCGTCCTATGGAGGGTCCCGCCGCTGGTGACTGCTCGGCGAGAAAACTCTCCACTAGAAGGGCTCCCCCCAGCACCCATGCCTGCGTCAGAATGTTGAGGGAGATCATCGAAGCCCTGGTCTCATGCCTCATTCTTTTCTCGAAGGTCCGAGCCCTGAAGAACGGGTCCCGTACCATATCTTCGGAGTAGCGCGAGAGATCAGTAAACCTCGCCGAGCATTGAGCCACGGTCATGCTGCCCTGCCGCAACTGTAGTAACTCCTGAATGCGCACCACACGGAGGGTGGCTGGGATGAACTCCAAGCGGAAGAGGCTCTCAAAGTCCGTCTAAAGAAGTGATGCCTCATCATGCACCTGGAGCATCAGGCTCCACTATCTGCCTACTGCCGTGTGCAGGAGACTCGCTGCAAGGATCACCATGAATTCAGCTGGTGTCCCCACTAACCCGAAAACTCAAACAACAGCCTCCAGCTAATCCTCGAATGCCTGAGGGTCTGTCTCCCCTCATAACCTGGGCGGTCTCTAATGCTGAAACTCGTAAAGTGCACTAAGGCGACGTGGACTCTCAGCAGCTGGGGCTGGTGGCATCGGTGGCTCGGCAGGTAGAGGTACCGCCGGTGCCTCTGCTGTAATAGGGCCTTGCACTGAGGCCTTGTCACTCGGTGGGCTTCCATCTCGTACAACACTCGGAACCCAAGCTGGCTGCCATCGTGGGGCTATCCTGAAAAGAAACAGGTGCGCCACGGTCAAAACAGTATACCTGGTGAGCTGACGCAAAGTAATCATAAAGAAAACTTTTGAATCACACATTAAATCAATGTTTTCGTGCACTGAGTCGGAAATTTGATGTCAGGGTCCTAGTGTATGAATACGTCGGCTGTCACACCAAAACTGGACTCCCTGGACTGATAACCACACTCAATACCCTTAACACTATTGCTTCACATAGAAGAAAGATCATATTCCGAATTTCTACAGTAGAACCGAACTCTTCTGATACTAATTTGTCACGACCCATCCCCCAGGGCCCATGTCGTAACTACCCCAATCCCACCTTCCATAGGCCAGGGGCTGACGACTAGCACCAAAGGCATAAATACCTATAACTGGGAAGGAATTTTCTTTAGGAAATGTAAACACACACACAACCAGAGTACAAGAGGAAGCAAACACTAAGTAAGCAATATAACAAGTGTGCTGAAAGTACAAAGGGGGTCGGAAATACAAGCCCAACAGTAAAGTACAAGAAAAAGACAAAATAGTAGGAAGGTATCAAGCTGATCCTGGATCTTCCTCCGGGGTCCCTACCTGAAGGGTTGGTACAGATGGCCACCTCGGCTCACCACGCCCGTCTGCCACCTACGGGCACCGTCTCTTCGTGAAGTCCACCACCGGGTACCCTCTCGTCGTCAAGTCCACCTCCGGGTACCGTCTCATCGTGAAGTCCACCTCCGGGTACCGTCTCATCGCGAAGTACACCTCCGGGTACCGTCTCATCGTCAGGTCCACCTCTGGGTACCGTCTAGCTCTACAAGCCTTAACCACGATCAGTGATGTCCGTCGTCTGCAACCAACACAACGTAGTGTGGGCGAAGCCCGTGCAGGGGTGAGTATACGATACTCAGTAGGGACCCCGAGACCCCCGAAGGTCTCCCTGAATCCACAAAGGATAAACCACAAAGAAAAGATACAATCACGAAGTATAATCCAACACTACTTAGGTATATACCCATATATATACCTAAGTCATCAAATCCAGTTCAAATCTAACTCACGAGCTCAAGTACAATCCAATCCACTCTGGAAAGTTAAACTTAATCCACATAGGAAAGTATGACCCAATTCACACAGGAAATCATAATCCAATCCACACAGGATATCAAGTCAATCACATCGAAGATAATGATTGAAAGTCAAGACTCATCTCCCATAGGTATACTACTCATGAAGAGGGATGTAGATGATTAGATGTAGCCTCTAAATCATCTCCTCTGCCGAACCCAAGTAGGATCCAAGTTTACTAGTCATCGCTGCCAAACCCACAGAGGATCCAAGTTTAGTAGTCGTCGCTGCCGAACCCACGGAGGATCCAAGTATAGTAGTCATCGTCATCAAACCCACGGAGGATCCCGGCAAGGTAGTTGAACCCACAGAGGATCCCAGTACAATAGTCATCCTCATCGAAGCCACGGAGGATCCCAGTACGGTAGTCATCCTCATCGAACCCACAGAGGATCTCGGTCTGGTAGTCGTCCTCGTTGAACCCACAGAGGATCCCAGTACGGTAGTCATCCTCATCGAACCCACAGAGGATCCAGTCTAATAGTCGTCCTCATCGAACCCATAGAGGATCCAGTCTGGTAGTCATCCTCGTCGAACCCACAGAGGATCCCAGTACAATATTCATCCTCGTCGAACCCACAGAGGATCCAGTACAATCATCGTCGTCGTCACAGTCGCAGCCAGCTCTAGAGTTCTCGCACACAACATGCTCGTTTCCGGGAGGGTCTGCTCCACGAGCCAAGGGGGTCGATACATCAACTGACACGTAGTCTAGAGTTGATGTATCCCAAAGTTCCGTCTAAACAATAGGAACTCAACGCGACGGACGACGCATCAATCGGACGCCCGGTCTGAGAGTTATTGGATTTTTCGTCCGAGGGGCTCGGTTGGGTTTTAAGTCAAAAACTACCCAACTGTACTCCAACTGCATCCAAACTTCGAGCGGATTAATCCAAAAGAACCATCTCACTAAGAGGAATCCAACAAAGTCGACGGCACATCAATCGGATGTTCGGAGCTCAAGTTATAAGCGTGTTTGCTCCAAGGCCCCGGTTGGTTTCGTGTTGGAACCAACCCGTCTATACCCAAAGTTCTCTAAAACCTTTATTTTAATATACCAAAACGACCGTCTAGATTCGAGGATCGCATCGAAACTGACGGTGCATTGATCGGAGGTCCTTATCCCAAGTTATGGGCCTTTGAACGAGGCTGCCCAAATTTAGGGGGTTTTGGGCCCGGACTGACCCGGGCCAAGACCCCCTGGGTCGGCCTGAACCGGGTCGTCCCGACCCAGGTCCAGGTCCGGCCCACTAGGGTGCGGCCTGGCCCGGATTGCGCGGCCCGACCCAGCCGGCGCGGCCCGCCCCGACGCGGGCGGCCCGACCCAGCGCAGGCGGCCCGGCCTGGTGCGGTCGGTCCAGCCTGGGCGGCTCGGTGCTGGCCGAGCAGCCGCAGAAAGGGGCGCCACCCCCTTGATTTAGAAACAGCCCCCATGGGCCCCCACCTATTTTCCATCCGGGGGTTACGACCCCCGGATTTCTGAAACGGCCGGCCGGTGTTCCGCCGCGAGACCCCCGTGGGTCCCGACTTCCATGCGCCAGCGGCCGACGGTTCTGGACACCGGTCCCTGCACCGCTGCGGCCTTAAGCCGCGGCCTTGTTCGACCGGCGCGGCGCGACGACCCCACACTTCTCCGCTGCAGCCCCACTCCAGTCGCGGCCTCTTCGTGGTTCCTCGGCGCGGTGCAACGGTGCCACGCCCCTCCGCTGCGGCCCAACTCCGGCCGCGGCTTCTTTCGGCCTCAACGGCATGGCACGACGACGCCGCGCTCCTTCGCCACATTCCTCCTCATTCCCGCGCGGTGCCATTGCACCACACCGCCTTCATTCGAGCCAAAACGAGTACCACAACAAAGGGAGAGGTGGGTCGGCCGTGTTCGTGCGGTCCTGCCCACTTTCGTTAATTCGATAACAAGCGGCTAAGAATTTAACATTGGATGGCAAAGAATATTCACGAACAAAACCAAACCCCTACCTTGAAGAAGACGTTCGTCAGTGTCATGGTAGATGGCGTCGTGGTAGACGGGCGTCGTTCTATCAACGTCGGGAAGGATGAAGTCGAGGGTGGCGTCGGCGTTCTTCATTCTTCGTTGGAGGAAGAGGAAAACTCTCCAAGTGTTGGGCGTCGTGCTTTTCTTCTAGCGTTCCACCGCTTGAAGAAGATGTCCAGAACTCCTCCCCCTGGACTCCTTTAAATAGGAGTGGTGGGTTCGTCGTTGGCACGCAAGTCATAAATGGGGGATTTATGACATAGGGTCCCACTCAATTAATCCGCTGTGGTGGAACATTAAAAAGAGAGGAAGGATCCTCATTAATTAAACACGTTGGCATTTAATTAAAGAGAGGGAGGGAAGGTTCCTCATAAACTTGAGGGGTTGACATGTATTAAAGAGGGAGAGGGTGTTTAATGGGGGTGTTAGGAATTTTTAAGTAGGTGGGGGCTCATGTGGGCCCCACCCCACTTCCTCACAACTTCCATTCCCATAACTCATAAACCACTAGAGGCGTAATAAATATATAATTGTAAAACAACTATATTTTTATTCCTCACATTTTTAACATCTCATCCCGAGCAAACGCAACTCCAAAAAAAGTCTTCCTAAGCAATTATCGGCGCTGTGGTTTCATCGGTGCCCTCAGATTTCAATTCCGAGCACTGGATCAAAAGTTAGAAAACTCGCTCATTCGTTCACTCAACTTACTCGAGCTAAACTTTGGAAAATTATTCCGGGCACACCGGGCCTCGAAATTAGGCGCCATCAGAAACTGTGTACTCGTAGAATTCCAAAGAAAATTAAGAAAAAATTTCCCTTGAAATTTACGGGTCCTTTTACTAATTTGGTGAAATATCTTCAATATCTCCTCAAAGAACTTCCCCTTTAGTTCTCCTACTTAAAAACTTTCTTTAAAACCTAGGTAAAGGAAACATAAGAAAGGGTGTGATCATATTCTCATTAAGGGTAAACAAGGGAGATACATAATAATAACATAATGTTATGAGAAAATAATAATAAAATATGGATATCATACCCTACATTTCAAAGATCATATACATGAGTTATGACATAAATATTGGAAGTTCATAAGATATGAATCATAAGGGAATCAAATAACATAATCTATAAGATCATAACATTGAAATAATACAGGAAATTATAGCATACACATAAACTTGTAACTTTGTGAACATGTATAAATATAAATAGATTCAATCATTAAGTTAAGGACATAAAATCAGTCCCTTTCATAAACATATAGACATGAAAACTAGGTCCATGCATTAAATTATGGACATGAAATCTAGGTCCACACATATAATTTTGAACTTGAAATCATGCTCACGCATAACATATATACCTAATGAGTTATCCATCCTTAAAAAATGAATTGGAGGGAGATATAGGTCCCGCCCATCATATAATTAAATCATAAATATATGTGCCACAAGATCATAAATCATTTATCATGTTAGAAATTGTGAAAATAAATGGTTTTCATAAACATTTCAACATATCATATCTCATTGAAAATAAATAGGTTTCATAAATATCATTCCATCATAAACATAAACCATAAGAATGGTATCCTTGGGTCATATCCCCAGTAAAGCATAAGTAACATAAAATAATTTCATCTTAGATGGAAAATTATTATTTTTTAAATATCACTTGAAATAATTCTCAAGGAAAATACCCTTTTCCTCTATGAAATATTTTTTTTAAAGATCCAAGAAATTATAAAGGAAAAAATTTTCTTTGAAAAGAACCCTATAAGATTGTAAAGAAAGATTAAAACCATTAAGGATTCATGATGGCTAAAAATTCCATTCATACCATATAATTTAAAAAACATTCCTTTTGAATATTTTTTTGGAAAGGGCACATATATCTTTTTTTAGAAAACAACAAAAAATATCCTTTTCAAAATGTTTCATAAAAAGTGAAACATGGGTAAATATAAATTTAAATATTCATAGGATAATAGTAAAAACATTTTTTATTTTTTTAGAAAACATGTACATATAATATAAATATTCTCTAATGGATACTTAAAATGAAACAATCCCGAATATTGATGAGATAGTGAAATAAACCCTTAACACTTTATAATTAGTTCAATCGTATGCCGCATGAAAAAAAAGAAAATTATATCTATTTTAAAATAATATAATATTTAGGATAATAATCATAAAATAAATTTATGGTTGGAATATACACCACTAAATGTAAATAAGTAGTGTATAAGGCATGTGTCCCACAGAAAGAAAAGTGAGACAAAAATCTCTTACCTTAAGTATTGACTTCCTTCATAAAAATTAAAATCTAATATATAATAAATATAAATTTATTATAAAACTACCAAAAAACATATCCATATATATAATACCATATATTACTTACTTATGAATTTATAATACTATTTCATTTAAAATTTCATGTTAAAGTTATGTTTCAGGTAATAACCACTTTGTTTTTCATACATGTTTTGACTTTTTATTTTTGGTCCTCTTACTTAGATAATTATTTAATAATATAAATAATTATATAATTTATATAAATATCATATATATTCAATATATATATATATATATATTTATTTTGTTTCAAAAAAATTAGAAAATAAAATACACCATTCCTGGAGACGGTAGGTTGTACGTACGTATGAACGCTATTTCATTTTCATATGAGATTAAAATAAATAAAATTATATGATATATTATCATTATAGAATAATTATTATTTAATTTATATTACAAATATTTATTAAAAACATCATTTATGAATGAATCACATTGCTTTGCGAGGCACTAGTCCACCGTACACACGAATGCCATTATCGTATGACCACAAAATGGAAAACACGTTGTTATGTGTGATATAATAGTTAAATAATAATAATAAAATATTAAAAATAATATATATAATATATAAATAAATAGTTATTCCAAACCTTAAAAGGTGGTATTGGAAGAATGAACAACATCGGTTCGTGAGGCAGTTGTCTACCAGACATACGTATGATGATTGTGTATCCCATTTGATGGAAGTGTGTGAATTTGTATGTAATAACCTTAACATAAAAAAATATAAGTATATTTAAGATACTTAGTTTATTATATAAACATTAAATAAAAATTATTTAATGGTTTTAAATAATAAATAAAACAAAAACGTTCGTTGATGAACGTTACCTCTTCTTCGGGCATCTCCTTTGGATTTGCACCTAAGAACCTCCTTGGTTATATTTATGCCCAAATTAAGGATTCTAGGATAAATGTATGGAATCTTGGTGGAAATTTGGACATATTTTAGCTGAAATAAATATTTTTTAAGTGTTGATAAAAGAGAAGAATAGGTTTCCTTTTATAAGAGAGGGGATGAGTACTTTTGAAATTTATCACAAGATTAATTTATAATAAATTAACTATTAATAAAAATACCTCCAAAAGAACATGGATTAGAATATATGATAATATAATGTTTTAATATAATTAAAAAAAATATATTTTAGATAAGTTTTTGTGTCATTTTAAACCCTTTCATTTTGATTTACCCTTAGTTAACCTATTTTAATTTTAACTATGGTAATAACTTTTTTTATATAAAAAGGATGTGATTTTTACTTATAATGTTTAAATTGGACCATAAATGAACAATTTATGATATTTTAGATCACACATAATCCAATTTTTCCTTATTTAATATTTTTGTGATTTCTACATAATTTAATAAAATATCATTTTTATAAAATATCATAAGTGTCGATTTTGACACTATTCATTACTTTGACTTTAAGAAACTCAAGAAAACAAGATATATTCGAAAAATGTCATTTAAAAAACCTATAATATATCATAATCATATATAAAAGTTGTTTATAGACTTAATTATGTTAAATTATATTTCTTTTAATACTTATAATATCATTTAATTGATTGTTTCATTAATTGAATAATTATTGCATCATCATTGTATAATTATTTATGACAATTATGTATTTACTAAAACATAAAAATAAATTTTCATGATGTATATGAATATTTTTTATTTCATAATAGTATATATATTTGATAATATCATTTATTTAATCCCATATTAAAAATATTATACTTATTAAAAGTAAGAGTGTGACATTTTGTCACTCTATTTGATTTTAATAACATCTACGTAATTTTCATTGAAAAGGGTACATTAAATAATTAAATTTAAAAAATATGTGTTAAAGGTATAATTAACGTCATACAATAACATTTGGTCAAGTTTTAGTGTAGTTTTATAATATTTATAATGTTATTTTAACCCTTAATTACCTGATTTACCCATAGCCGTGGTAATAAAAATTACCAATTTTACTATTCATGTTGTCCAAAAATAAAAGGGGGATATTAAATAAATTTGGGCCTTATAATTACAAATATGGAACGTATTTTTGAAAATTCAAAACACATAAATGGTTGAAATTAATTGAAAATTAAACCCGTATACGAGGTAAGAAAATGAGTTTTGAAGTGTTTTTATATCCAAATTTAATGTTAAATTAATTATAGTGACCAAAATTGAATTTAATTGTATAAAATTTATCTAATTTTACTTTAAAACCAATGAAAAATATAATTTGAAACTATAAATTATTTATATGAAAAATCAGTTTTCAATTAAAATTTAGAATTTTCCATTATTCATCAAAACTTGAAACTTATCAGAAAAATACAAAAAATTCAACCAAAGTAAATTTTTATATTAATATTTAAAATAAGAAGTTTATTTTGTAAGATTTAATTTATAAATGATTCAAAGACTATATTTAAAAAAAGTGAACCTTCAAAAGGCGACAAAACTGTCTTTTTAGAAAAATAAATCATTTATGCTTAAAATTGGATTTGTTCTTATATCATGTATAAAAAATAAATAATAGGAATTTTAAACTTTATATTGAATATATATTTCATAATATAACCCAAAAAGTGTTATTTGTTAATTTATTGGTATAAAACATACTTTTTCACATTTAAATTGTTTTTTAGAAAACAAATTTCTTTTATTTTAAAAAGGGTTTTCTTATTATTTATAATTAATTAGAAAATAACGAATTAATTATATATACATGTAGAAACCCTATTTTTATAATTTAGTTAATCATGTTCGTACCCTCCATTCTAACATCTAAGTTATAATTATCTTTTTTAAATAATTAAAATTGTAAAATGATGTTTTGTAGAAACTTAGTGTTGCATGTAATGTAATATAATTCAATGTTGCATGTAACAAAAGAAAAATAAATAAATAAATATATAATTCATAAAAATATTAGGGTGTTACATTACACCCCCTTTAAAATGAATTTTCCCCTCAAAATTCCTTGGGTCCATCAAAGTTTTAATACATGAATGTCACTTTCATAGAAACCTGCATCCTAAAAATGAATGCTAAAACTTACTTCAAAAAATGAAATTTGGAAACTTAATGGTTATAAAAATGAACTCATAACCAAGTTTCAATATAGTATAACATAGGTGGAAAGTGGAAACATGGACATATAAGAGAAAACTAACTATTAAGTTCTGATGTAGAGTGATAGAGAATACAGTAATTAGAAGGTTAATAAACATAAAACCATGGACCAAATAGGTATTAAAAGGTCATTTATATCATAAAAAGTGATGATAATATGATAAAATTTTATTTCAAAATCAATTGAGAATAAATACTTACTTTATTTCATTTTATAAGTACAATATCACTCTTTGGTTATGCCTTGATCAATCTCCACTTCATTTTTTACTCTAATAAATGAAGTTGAAATTTTAATACCTATATAACTAGTAGATCATAGGATCCATAAGAGGTTGAAAAGTCATTCCTTCTATTTGTAGTCATTATTATAACAACATAGTTAGCACGAGTTATCTAATATGCATAAATATTTACATGGTTAAGAAAAAGATTAATCTCTAAAACCTCATTCAAAGTTCAACATAAACCTTTTCATAAATGGTTAACCTTATAACCTTTTCAACATTCAAAATTTTTAAACAAATGGTTCTAAATTTCTCAAAATAAATTTAACATTAATCCCCCAAATATCATAAAATATCTCTTGATTCTCACATACTAAGTGTGTCAATACCTTCAACATTTATTTTCTTAAAACATGGTAATAAACTGAATTACCGAAAAAACCATATTGAATAAATACATGATTCTTCATTAATTATATAATCTCTTTATACAAATATTTCATGGGAAGATTGGGTTCATCCTTGTACCAATAGATTATGTGATTTCATAATTACATAATCCAAGTAGATAGTCAACATGGAATTTCACTAATGGATGAACAATAAGATTTTCATAGGGTTCATTCATCCAAAATCAAACATAAAATTAACAACTAAGGAGAGGAGGATAAGTATACCCTAATTATCATAGTTCACTTCATCTATTATGATATAATAAGAATTACCTTTTTATTTTTTCCTTATAGGTTTTTTGGCTTATCATCCACATTAGTCCTTAGATTGAGTCACTTATTAGCTTAATGCTCAAACTACTTACAATTGAAACACTAAAGTTTGGGAGGTGTATTTTGTAGAGATTTATCATTATTAACATCATTAAATACCTTCTTCCCATCACTTCGTCATTCATCTTCTTGATGACCTTCCTTTCCACACTTGTAACCCCTACTTTTTTCTTTCAATCATTCACCTGAGTGATTATTCCCACATTTTAGGCATACAAATACCTGAAATTTATTTCCACCATTTAAGTTTTAATGAGTATTGATCTTCTTTTTCTTATCAAAACTAGATGAATGTTGAGAATATCCAATTTACATTTGAACCTTCAGTGCTCATTAAATGACTTATTTATAACTACTAATGTCTCTTATAGCCAAGGAATTTTGGAGACATGGATTTAGGCCAAAAAAATAGATTTATTTTTATTTTAGGTATTATTATTAACCCAGAAGTGTACCTTACAAGTCTTGTAAAATTAGCTTCATAGGTACCAATAGATTCGTCATCCTTTTTCTTAAGCTCAGGGGATTATTTCTCTATCATTGTTTGTAGAATACAAGGGAAGTAATTACTAAAAAATATTCCATTAAACTCTTCCCATTCCATAGATTCAATTTATTATTATTCCATAATGTTATTAATAAGAGTATACCACTGATCAGATTCACCTTCCAAATGATAAACAATGAAAATAACTTTTTCATGATCAGAAGACTGAATAATAGAAAATATATTTTCAATGGTACTGATACATATCTTAATAACTAGTGGATAATTGGAACCATTGAAATAAAGTGGATATTGTATCATTAAGTACTCAAATGAATGTTGTTTCCTCCTTTTCTTGTTTGTAATTTCAACAAGATTCATGGCTTGAGAAAGCTGTGTGAGTATTTCAACAAGTTTTTTTATTCCTACTCCCATAATACTCATTTCCTCAGGATAATAATCAGTGCATTTCCCATCACATTTAGAATTAATATAGTTTCTCTCGGTTCCAGTCATTGACTAAAACTATAAATAATAGTGTGAGAAATACTAATAATAGTGGTAAAACCACATAATCTTGGGGAATTGATTATAAAATTTTAACCAATAAAACCTTCGGTTTAATCCTAGTTTATTCATGATTGTTAACAAAACTCTATGATTGTAACATATACTTAGACTTATCCTTAGGGATCTTACTGAGGTTTTCTCATTCTAGATTCCAAATGTTGTCTAAAACTTTTCTCGAATACCAACTATAATGACGCAGGATTTCCATACATGGATATTACATCCTTTTAGATGAATATTCATTACATTATACATACACATGCTTGATGACCATAATAGTTTAGTTCCTTTGGAAACTTGGAACACATTATTCTAATTTGGTGAAAGATCTTCAAAATCTCTCATAAAGATATTCCACTTTAGTACTCTTACTTAAAGCATTTCTTTATAACCTAGGTAAATGAAACATAAGAAAGAGAGATATTAGATTCTCATTAAGGGTAAACATGAAAGATATGGAAAAATAACATAAGGGTATGAGATGATAAGTATAAATCTTGGATATCATACCCAACATGTCAAAGATATTATAAATAATTCATGGTATAAATATTGGCAGTTCATAAGACATAAATCATTAGAGAATCAAAGAACATAATCCATGAGATCATAACATTAACATAAGACATTAAATTGCGGCATACATATAAACTTGTAACTTTGTGAACATGTATAAATAGAAACAGATTAAATAATTAATTTAAGTACATGAAATCATGCCCTTCCATAAACCTATGGAAATGAAAACTATGTCCATGTTTAAAATTATAGACATGAAAACTAGGTCCTCGTATAGAATTGTGAACATGAAATTAGGTTCATTCATAAAATATATACCTCATGAGTTATCCATCCTTACATAATGAATTGGATAGAGATATAGGTCCCACCCATCACATAATTAAATCATATATATGTGTGTGTGTGTGTGTGTGACACAAGAGCCTAAATCATTAATTATATCAAAAATCATGAAAATAAATGGTTTTTGTAAACATTTAATCACATCATATCTCATTGAAAAAAATAGGATTCAAAAATTTCATTCCATCATAAACATAACCCATAATAATGGTATCCTTGGGTAATATCCTGAGTAAATCATAAGTAATATGAAATAATGTAATCTTAGATGGAAAATGATTTTTTTAAAGATCACTTGAAATAATTCTTGAGGAAAATATCCTTTCCTTTATAAAATAATTTTTTAAATATCCACATAATTATAAAGGAAAACATTTTATTGGAAAATAACCTTTTAAGATTATAAAGGAAGTTTCAAATATTTAAGGCTTCATAATGGTGGAAAATTCCAATCATTCCATATAAGTTAAAAAAAATATTCCTTCGGTATATTTTTAATTGGAAAAGTCACAAAGAGCCTTATTTATAAAACAAAAAATATATTATTTTCAAACCATTTAGTAAGAAGTCAAAAATGGGTAAAAATAACTTTAAATATTCATAGGAGAATATTAAAAACCATTTTTAAAACATTTTTAAAAAACATGTAAATGGAAGATAAATATTCCCCAATAGAGACTTAAAAAGAAACAATCCTGAATATTGATGAGATTTTGAAATAAAACCTTACCACTTTATAATTATTTGACTTGTATGCCCCATGAAATAATGAAAATTATATAGATATGAAAATACCATAATATTTAGGATAAGTATCATAAAATAAATTCGTGGGAGTTATAGTCACCACATATAATAAACAAGTAGTGTATAAGGCATGTGTCTCACAGAAATAAAAGTGAGACAAAAATCTATTACCTTAAGTCATGGATTCCTTCATACATGTTAAAAAACCATGTTTAATAAATATTAATTTATTATAAATCTACAAAAAACCCTATTAATATATATAATACCATATATTATTTACTTATGACTTTATAATACACATTTATTAACAATTCCATGTAAATTTATGTTTTAGGTAATAACCGCTTCGTTTTTTCATACATGTTTTAACTTTTTATTTTTGATACTATTACTTATATCATGATTTAATCATATTTATAATGATAAAAATGATATAAATATCATATATATTCATTATATACATCTTTATTATGTTTCAATAAAAGTAAAAAATAAAATACACCGTTCATGGAGACGGTAGGCCCTACGTGCGCATAAATGTTGTTTTCATTTTCTTATGAGATTAAAATAAATAAAATTATATGATATATTATCATTAAATAATAATTTTTATTTCATATATATCACATGTTTTTATTAAAACCATCATTAATACATTTTATGTAAATAGTGAATGAATCACATTGCTTTGCGAGGCGGTAGTTCGCTGTACACACGAATGGCGTTATCATATTCACAAAAAATAGAAAGCATGAAGGTATATGTGACATAATAATTAATAAAACATAATAAAATAACAAAAATAATATATATCATATATAATCTATAAATCCATCATTATTCCCAACCTTTAAATATGGTAATGTAATAATGAATGACGTCGGTTCGCAAGGTGATAATTCACCGTACACATGAACGATGATTACGTATCCCATTTTATGGATGTGTGTCAAGTTTTAGGTATAAAACTAACATAACAACATATAATTATATTTAATATAATTATTTTATTATATAAACATGAAATAAAAATAAATTTTGGGGTTTAAGGAAGAAATAAAATAAAAACATTCATTGATGAATGTTACCTCTTCTTCAGGTATCTCATTTTGATTTGTACCAAATTACTTCCTTGGGTGGATTTCTACCCAAAGGAAGGATATTAGGATGAGTGGAGGGAAGTTATAAGTATATTTGTATAGATTTTTGACCAAAAAATAGGTTTTTAAGTGTGAATAAAAGAGAAGATGAGGTGTCCTTTTATAAGAAAGGGGAGGGAAACTTTTGGAATTTCTCAGAATGTGAATTTATAATATATTTATTCTCAATAAAAATACCGCAAAAATTCCATGAATTAAAAGATAAGAAAATATAAGGTTGTAATATCATCAAAAAAATATTTAAGACATGTTTTTTTGTTATTTTAAACCTTATCTTTTTTTTAACCCTTAGTTAACCTATTTTAATTTTAACTATGGACACAAATTTTTCAATATAAAAAGGATTTGATTTTTTACTTATAAAGTTTCAATTGGACCTTAAATGAAACATTTATAATATTTATGACCATATTTTATCCTATTTTTCCTTATTTAATATTTTTATTATTTCAAAATAATTTAATAAAATATTATTTTCATAAAATATCATAAGTGTCAATTTTGATACTATTCAATACTTTGACATTAAGAAACTCAAAAAAACAAGATATATTCAAAAAATCATTTAATAAACCCATAATATATCATAATTACCTATAAAAGTTATGTATATCCCTAATTAAGTCAAATTATATTTATTTTAATATTTCTAATATCATTTAATTGATTGCTTAATTAATTGAATAATTAATGCATCATTATTGTGTAATTATTTATGATAATTATTTCTTCACTAAAATTTAAAAACAAATTTCCATGATGTAGATAAATTTTTTATATTTCATAATAATATATATATTCCATAATATATTCTATTTAACCCCATATTAAAAATATCATACTTATTATAAGTAAGAGTGTGATATTGTGTCACTCTCTTTGATTTTAATAATATCTAAGTCCATTTCATGGAAAAGTATCCATTAAATAATTAAATTTCAAACCATATGTGTTAATTATCAAATTAATTTTATCTAATAACATTTTGGCAAGTGTTAGGGTAGTTTAATAATATTTATAATATTATTTTTATCCTTAATTACCTGATTTACCCTTAATCGTGATAATAAAAATTATTAAAGTTACTATTCATATTATCAAAAAATAGAAGGGAAATATTTACTAAATTTTGAAACTATGATTAAAAATATGGAATCAATTTTTAAAAATTCAAAACATAGAAATGGATAAATTTAATTAAAAAATAATTCTGTAGATGAGGCGAGAAAATGAGTTTTTAAAGTGGAAATGTTCAAAATATTTAAATGTTTTTATATCCAAAATTAATGTATAATTTATTATAATGACATAAATTGTATTAAATGATATAAAATTTATCTAATTATAATTTAAGACCAATAATAAATATAATTTATCACTATAAACTATTTATATGGAAAACCTGTTTTCAATTAACATTCAGTATTTTCCATTATTCATCAAAACATAAAACTAATTAGTAAAATGACAAAAATTAAACCAAAGTAAATTTTGATATTAATATTTCAAAGAATAATTTTCTATTTTTCAAATAGAATTTATATAAGTTTTAAAAACTTTATTTAAAACAAGTGTTCCATCAAAAGCTGGCAAAATAGTTTTTTAGAAAAATACATATTTTATGCATAAAATTGGATTTGTTTCTATATAATGTCTATAAAACACATAAGATGAATGTAAAAAATTATATTGAATATATATTTCATTAATATAATCCAATAGGTGTGATTTTTTATTTATTGGTATAAAACACACTTGTGCATATTTAAATAGTTTTTAAGAAAAACATTTCCTTTTATTTTAAAAAGGGTTTTATTTTCATTTATATTAATTGGTAAGTAAAGAATTAATTATATATACATGTACAAACCATATTTTCTTAATTAATTTAATCCATTTTATACCCACCATTCTAGTGGCTAGTTTATAATTGTCTTGTTTAAATAATTATAATAATAAAATGATGTTTCGTAGAAGCTCAATGTTGTGTGTAATGCAATTTAATTTAGTGTTGCGTGTAACAAAATACATCAAAGAAATAAAAATAAATTTCATTAAAATATTGGGGTGTTACACCTGGTATGTGGAGATGAAGAGATACTAGTTATAAGGGTACATAAACTAGTTATCTTAAGATCAACATGATATTATATTGTAGTTAGGATTAGGTAATGAGCAAGATAAGATCATTCAAGAGAGTGGTCATTATATCTATAAATATTGAGTATGTTATAGCTTCAGAGGAAGATAAAGAATTAGTGTATAATACACAAAAATTTGTTCCAGTTCTTAGAATCACACCTAATAAGTAAAATTTTATCATAATATAAATTATGATAATTCTACTACTAGTACTAAAGAAGATTTCATGTGTTGAAAGTGGAAAATGGATATACTCAAGGATATCATCTCTTGAGAAGTCTTACTCAAGGAAGTAAAGTCATATATAGTAAAATATCCACACAAA
This sequence comes from Viscum album, assembly GCA_963277665.1. Classification (NCBI taxonomy): domain Eukaryota; kingdom Viridiplantae; phylum Streptophyta; class Magnoliopsida; order Santalales; family Viscaceae; genus Viscum; species Viscum album. Next base: position 236,890 of record CAUJRU010000568.1, read on the forward strand.
AGAAATGTGGAAGGCCCATGAATAAATTCATAACTCAACAAAAACATGATCTTAATCATGTGAGAGTTAACAAGGATAGTTAGCAAGTTGTCTCTAGTGAAAGTGGGAGTGTTGTAATAGTGGGTGCCCTAGAACCAACTTGAACAAAACTTTTTGATTTCTATATCATGTATATAGTACATTATTCATGATGTAATCTTACTATGATAGTGTTTATACTTTTAAATCCACTATTTACATGGTAATTCCCATATATTATTTGTCATATTAAAAGGTTATAGTAGTTCCTAGACTGCAATGAGAACTTTGAGATACTATGTAATTAATCTTAAATAAAATTAATATAATCTAGATACATAATTATGAATAGACATAGATGATATCTAACTATCAGGTGCTGAGGTCTCATAAGCATTGTGACTTCTTCTCATGTAGTTCACACTTGGTGATTTTGAGTAGGTGAGGTCACGAGGACTGACCCGCCAAGAGGAACACCACATATTTCGAGTGTCATTGGTTGTTTATATCTATAAACATGTGCATTGGTATCTTGAATTGATATTATTATTAGTTTATACTATTTGGTCATGTAATTTTATGTAAGTAAAAAACTATGGCAATGAAGTCATAGCGAGTTATCTTGCGTTGAGTGCGTTATTGGTAGTAAGAAATTGATTGAATAATCAAGAAAACATTTGTCGCTTCCAATAAGAAGAGATATCTCAGGCCAGTTGATCAATATGGTAGTACCTTTACTAAATCCATTTTTATGGTATAAGAATTCAATCCCATCCTGTAAGTTCAGCAAATAATGAAGCAAGAAAGTATGATGACGTAATCTATGCTTCCAGCTTTATGAGATATCATGAGACCAAGATATTATATCACATGAATTGTGTTTGTAGGATAGTTTCTATTGCTATGAATATTCATTATCTATTCATAGGCCTTGATGGGTTACTAGACTCCACTCTCGATATAAGAATAGTATTCACAGCTATTTCAATAAGGGTATAGAGGGTTACACATAATACCATATTCAATAGTCTTCCCTATTATAGTGAATAGGTGTATATGACATGGTGGACCCACCATAGTGTCTAAGAGTTATCCAAGTATTAACGATCACCAATGAATAAATAAATTCATTATTATTTTATTGTAGAATAATTCGGTTGAATTTATTTATTAAAATTATTTACAAGGTATTAAGTGAATACATGGAATAATATTATACAAACTAATAGTTTTGTAATATTCAAGGTTAATTTAATATTGCAGGAATTCTGATTCAATTTAATGGATCAGTCTTATCACATAATATATATTTATTATATATTATAATTATGTGATAAAATATAAATGAAATTATGATGTCATTATTTCATCATAAAGTGTTATATATTTCTTATTTAGTGGGTGTTTTATTTATGAGGGTTGGGGAACCCTTTCTAGGTATTTGAGAATTCACTATATAAGCAGAGGAGAAACTCTTTTACAATGACTATTAATTCATTTAGGATTGAGATATTTTATATCCTCCCATATCCTATATAGATAAAGGTTATCTCCGAGGTGATCGATTGAATAATTCCTTCCATAGATCGAAGGGACAAGATTAAGGTGATCATCACTACATCGAAGGAATCATAGGAGCTCTACGCTAGCACCCAGAATTTGATGATTGGAATATGTGTGGATTCTTGAAGTGTGTGTGGATGATCTAGAGGGGTCCACCCTCATATCCTTTGAGAAATATCATTCGGCAATGAGCTACTATCAAGCATGCATGGATTCGAATGAGGTATTAATTTTTTTATTTCATGATTAATTACTTAATGAGAGATCCTGGGACCTTTATTAGGGATTGAATCACTAGAGAAAACAAATTTCAATTTCTCCAATGATGAAAATTTTTATATCCCCTTCCCACAAAATTCTACTAAATTCCTCGATACCTTCACTATGATGGTTTGAGGAGTGAACTCAATCCACTATGATAGTCTTTGAAATGATCCTTGACTACCAAGGAAATGATTTTATATGATTTTGTGTATGCCAAAATTCTATCACTTATGCCAATTTTATGTTCTCATGGATCATGTTATTTGATTTATTTATGATTAATGTCTTATGATCTACCAAAATTTATTCCATGATTCATTATTATGATATATGATATGTAGGGTCTGTTTTCCAAATGTTAAGTTCGTGTTCTCATACCCTTATGCTCATATTATGCTCATGTGATCATAGATATCTTCCTTGTTTACCCTTACTGAGCATATGAGCTCACCCATTCTTATGTTTCTCTTCCCTAAGTTAGAAAGAAATATTTTTTAAGTATGATGGTTTTAAGAAGGGTTATTTTTATGAAGAACTAAGTTTGGGACAATATAGACCTTTTATGAACCAATTGTTTATGTACCCAAGTTTCAAAAGGCACTAAACCTATATTATTTTGGAATGTATCATTATATTATGTAATGAATATACATAAAATAAGATTTAATATCTATGTATAAAAACTATGGTTCACTATAAAATTATTACCAAAGTGTTGGGTGTATTTATATATGATGACCACATTAGTTATATACTACAAGGATGGGATGGATGTAAAACCAATGGTAGGGTTTTACATTATAAAATTACTAAAAGAAATGGTCTTGTGGTTTGTGATTCCTTACCCTGATTCACTATAAAATAACTAGAGTATAGATTTACATGACCTTAGGTGTTCCTCCTTAAATACCAAAGGCTACTAACTAGCAATGAGTGTCTAAGGTGTTACCATAGAGAGACTATACCCTTATATCAAAGTGATGAAACCAGTGAAAATAACCCAAAAATATCCTTAAAAAATAAATAATTAGATTACACTGATTAAATAATCAAATCCATGTTATAACAAAATTTAGTGAAGTCATAGAAAATATACAACTGAAATTTCCTCTCACTAGGCCAACCTTAGATAAAAAGTAAATAAAATAATAAAATAATAGGAGTCCCTACTACTATCCTTGATCATTGTATCAAAAGCACCTATCCAAGACACTCCATCTTGATCTTATAACTTTATCATCTTCTCCACCTGAACCTATGACCAATTAAATCACCACGCTCTAGGATTTGAGTGTTAGGGGAGTGGGATAGGGAATCTTTATGCCCTGAAACATTATAAAATATTCCATGTTCTATATTTTTCATACTATTTTTCTTTTTGTTGATTTATTATGATAATAAAATATAAAAAACAAAAATACCTTAATAGTGGGTGGTTTTAAGTGAATCAACTTTCAAGAACTCAATTCACTCCCATTCTCGAGTCATTATGCAGCTCCTCTCCAGCCAAAAATTGGTGTCAAAGGTTGATACTCTTTAGTTCTAAACTATAAAAGGTTGAATCCATGAAGATCATATTAAAATTGATACTATGATTAAAAACTGAGAAGGTATGTCTATAATTAGATAACTATATTTCAATCAAAAAAATTATGGATGTTAGAAGGAACAAATGATTATTTATTTTAAGAACCTTGGTTTAAAGTTTTACTTAAAAGCTGTTAAGATTGAAAAAATTCTTGAGAGAGGTCCAAAAAAATGGGATGCCATTACAGAATATGAGTATGATCTGAATTCCAAATCCATGAATGATATTATATGTGGAATTGGTATATATGAGTTCAATACAATTTCTAAATATTGCTACAACACATGATAAGTGAACAACTATATCGATAGCATATGGAGGTACTTATAATTTAACATAACTGAGGTATAATAATTTAAAGATAAAGTTTAAAATATTCATAATTATTGATGGGGAAAACATAACATAGATGAATGGAAGGTTGATATAAATTGTGAATAATGTCACTTCTCTAGGAGAACCAGTTCTTGAACCTGATCAAACTTTAAAAGTTCCTAGAGTTCTTCCATCTAAATGGAGTTGAATTTTAGCTGCCATCAACTAATATAATTGAATAAAAAAATTAAAATAAAATTCCTTATCAATATAATCATAATATATGAGTCACACTTATAATTTGAAGCTAGTGATCATAAAATGGTTAAAAATGAGAATTAATTTTGAAAGTTTCTATTTCAAAGAATGATGAAAAGAGAAAAGGTATTAAAATTTCTAAATCATATAATGAGGATACTTCAAGTAGTTATGATTATGATGGAGAGATAGCCTAATTTTCTAATAAGTTTAAAAAAATTTACAATAATAGATTAGGATTCAAGAAATCCTTCCATAAGTATAATTTTTTTATAAAAGTAATAAGGAAGTCGGGTTCTAAGAGTGCAATAGTCTTGGACATATAAAAATCAAATTTTCCAAAAATTCATGGAAAAATGAAATATGCTAAGAAATAAGAAGGAACCAAAATTCAAGAAAAAATAGAAAAAGATCTATAAAGGAAACATGAATTTGATCTAAGTATTATAGTGATGACGCATCTTCTGAATCAGAATCTGGAATCTCAAACCAAAAGGCCAAAATGTGCTTTATGGAACAATCTGATGTGGTACATTCCTTTTACTCTTCTAGGAATGAACCTAATTCTAAAACTTAAAATTTCCATTTGTAATAAATTAATTAATATCATACAATGTTAGAGAAAAAAATTTAATTCTTAAAAAACAAAAATAAATCCCTAAAAATTTCTTATAATGTTGTTGTAAGTGAAAAAGGGGACTTCAAAAAACAAATTTTAAACCTGAAAGTTAAGATAGAAAATTTTGTTACTTCTTATGTTGAACATGGAAAAAGAATTGAAATATTGAAAAAATAAGTAAAATCCTTTAAATATTCTACTAGTGTTTTTATAAAATGGGAAAATTACCTAAACCAAATCCTTGGTGACAATAAAATCCAGAATAAGTTTAGAATGTAAAACAAAAGTGAAAACCGAAATATGTAAAAAATACTATTTTGTGCCTATTCCAAAGAAAAAAACATGTATGAAGTTATTAGTTTTCATTTTGGAGAACCAATAAAATAAAAAAATTGTTGTAGTTTGTGGAACCCTAAACTTTGAGGTGTTAAGTATTCTTTTATTTTAAGAAATTTATCAAAATTTAGTGTTGGGATTTCTGAATAGCACAAGAATATTTGGATTCCCAAATATTTGGTTACTAATATTTGAGGACCCAAGAAAATATGTGCATAGAAATAATTTTTTTGATTTATTTCATATGGAAGAAATATACATGAGCATCAATGAAAAAATGTATATGGATAGTGGATGTTCATATGAGTGGATATTTCTCAAACATTCATTATTTTTCCAAAATTTATTGATGCTATGTCACATTTGAGGACAATTATAGGTGACAATTATTAGAGTTAGATCATTTGAAAATATAAGCACAGTTCTAATCAACAAAGTTCTTTATATGTATGGATTGAAACAAAACCTGATAAGTATTTCTGAAATTTTTGATGATATTTAATTTATATATTTTTTTAGATAATGTATGTTCTATTTTTAGTGATAAAATTTTAAGTTAAAGGAAACTGGAATAGAGACTCTCTAAACATTATATCTTAATTATATATATAGAAAAAATTTGAACTATTTAAATTTTAAAATAAATGAATCTTTTATTTGTTATGTAAGAATTGTTAATTGTAATGTCCACTCTTTGATAAATCTATCTAAGAAAATTTTAATTTCAAATTTACATCAACATAAATTTATTAAAGAGAAACTATGTGATGCATGAAAAATGGGTAAGAAACATAAGTTATATTTTAAATAAATTAACGATGTTACTATATTTAGGAATCTATAACGTTCCACCTAGATTTGTTTTGATTGTCTAAAATATCAATCCTAAGAGGAAAATATTTTGTTTATGTGTGAGTTGACGATTTTTTGAGTCTTAAAAGGGAATATTATTCTATTTTTATATGTTTCTATTAATTTTTAAAAAAAAATAAAGATGTTAAAATTATTTCTTTGAGAAGTGATCATGGGGTAGAATTTGAAAGCTATGAGTTCAATTCTTTTTTTTTTCAAAACATGGTATCAAACATATTTTTTCTTCCCTTAAGACACCTCAACATATTGGTGTTATTAAAAGTAGGAATAGGAAATTTGAAGAAATTGTTATAACTATACTATGTAAATAAAACCTACCTAGTAAATTTTGAGATAAATCTATAAATAAAATATTTTATGTCATTAACATAGTTCTAATTAGACCTATTTTGAAGAAAACACCTTATAAGATATGGAATAATAGAAAGGAAAAAGTTTGATATTTTAAAGTGTTTGGATGCAAATTTTACATTCTAAACACCAAGGAAAATCTTGGTAAATTTGATCCAAAACCTAATAAAGGGATCTTTATTGGTTATTCTAATAATTCTAAGTCTTGTAGAGTTTTCAACAAAATTTCAATGATTTTTAAATAATCAACTCACATGAAATATGATGAAAGTGATTTGTTTGATCATAAAATTACTCAAGTTGATGAGTTAAGTGATTATTTTGAAAACATGAGACCTGATCCAATTTCTAAAAATATAAAGGATGATGCTCTAGAACTTGAATTTAGTGAAACAAATCCAGAAAGGATAGAAATTATTGTACCAAAAATTTTGTTGTCTAGACAAATTAGAAACCTAAAAAATATTCCCTTAGATATTAAAATAGGAAGACTAAAAAAAGGAATTATGTCTAGGAGTGTAGGAAATATTTTATAATTATCTTCCTATTTATATTATCTTGAATATAAAACCTTAGAAGAGGATTTATCCCATGAGATTTGGGTTTTAGATTTGTAAGAAGAGTTGAACCAGTTCAAGAGGAATAAGGTTTGAGAATTAGTTGATAGACTCTCTAATTACCTTGTTATAGGAACAGAGTGGGGTTTTAGAAATAAATAGGATAATCATGTAGTGATCACTAGGAATAATGATAGATTAGTGTCTAAAGGGTATAATCAAGAGGAAAGAATATATTATGAGAAAACCTTTTCCACTATATCTAGATTAGAATCCATTACAATTATTCTGTCTTATGAATCTCATGTGGATTTCTGACTATAATATATGGGTGTTAATTATGAATTTATAATTTTTTTAATGGAATAAGTTTATGTTAAACATACTCCTGGTTTAGAAAATTCCTACTTTACATTTTTTGTTTTCAACCTTACTAAAATTATTTATGGTCTTAAATAATTACATAGAGCCTTGGTATAAGAATTTTATTTTATTTTATCAAATTTATTCTCATTATGGTAGGTTGATTCTACTCTTTTCAAGAAAACTTCATATTCAGATATTTTTTTAGTTCAAATATATGTTGATTATGTGTTTTTTGGTTCTAAAAACAAAATATTCTGTAACAAATTTTAAAAATCCATAAAAATTTGAAATGAGTTCGATGAGTTAGATAAATTTATTTCTTGCATTTAAAAGTTATATAAAAGAAATTGGGAATGTTATAAATCAAATAAAATACATACTTGACTTACTTAAATGATTTGGAGTTAAAAATGGTAATACATGTGAAACTCCTATGAGTTATAATGAAATGCTCAATTTGGATGAAGTTGAGAAACTAGAAAACAACAAGTTTTGAAAAGTAATAATTGATAGTCTACTATATTTGACTATTGGTAGACCAAAAATTATGTTTGTTTTATGCTTGTGTGATAGTTTACAAGAAAATATCAAGGATTCTAATTTAAAATCTTCCAAAAATAATTTTTTGGTATTTTAAAATAATAATTAATTTTTATTTACTTTTTCCAAAAGACTGTGATTTTAATTTTACTTCATATTAAGATACTGACTTTAGTAGTTGTAGAAAAGATATGAGGAAAACCTCAAGAACCTATCACTTTCTAGGTAAATATTTAGTATCTTGGTCTCATAAGAAATAAGCCTTAGTTGCATTGTCTACTTATAAAGGAGAATACATAGATGCTAGTAGTTTTTGTATGAAATTGTTGTGGATGAAACATGAACTGATAGATTTTGAATTCAATTTTAATCTAGTTTCAATAAAATGTGATAACACTCATGCTATCAACATATCCAAGAATCTAATAAATCATTCAAAAAAATCATATAGATCTATGACATAATTTTTTTGAGAGATTAGACCTATAAAGGTGATATATCTCTTGATTTGTATCTACAAAAAATCAATTAGATGATATTTTTATTAATCCCCTTGTTTATGCGTGTTTTTATTTTATTAAGTAATAATTTGAGTTATTTTAATTCAAATGATTTTAATTTTTTTTGCGTCTTTTTATTTTAATTTTATTTCAATTTATGCATTTATTGTTAACTTATTTATCTATTAATGCATTGTGAAATTAAAATGAATTTACTCATTTTTAATTCATTTTCAAAAATATGTTCTGATTTTATATTTATTTTTTCCTTAATTTAATTTTAAAAATTAATTATACTTTTTTTAAAATATGTTTGTTCTTATTTTATTTTATTGTATTATTTATTTAAATTCAGATTTCACCCTAAAACCAAATCACCTAGGTATCCTTTTCATAAATTAGGTATGTAACCTAAACCTCAAATCAGCCCTCTCCTCTATCATCATTCATATATATCCTTTATCTCCTAAACCCAAACCACCACCCTCTTAAATCTCTCAACCTTTAACTGAAATCTCAGAGATGGGGATGGTGAAGCATGGAGATTGAAATGGTTCTGGATCTTCAAATAAATCCAAGGCTAGAGGTGCATTGCACTAAGTTATTGTTGGGAAAGATGAAAACATTTCCTATTTTAATGGAATATAGTTGTTTCTAAGGAAGGTTTTTTAGTTCTACCGTTGGGAGTTTTTTATGTGAAAATAACTTAGGATTCTTGTTCAAACAGGTGGTTAATGAGTTTTTTGTGGGACACTGAGTTTTCATTTGGTGAAATAGAGGATTTCTTAGTAATGAATGTGAATGAAAAATACCAGTTGGTTTCTTCTATGGTAATGGAAGATATCTTGCATTGTCCTCATAAAGGCAATCACAGCTTCAGTCAGACCCTGATTGCAACAAACTGAGTAGAGAACTCAGATGTTTTCAAGGTTTTTTTGGGTTATCTATTTTTTATAAAAAACATTTGGAAGACTTAAAGGATAAATAAAAAGTTCTGTGAAAATTAATTCATACAAGGATTTCTTAGAGATTAGGTGAAATGTAAAAGGTGTTGTTTTAAAAAAATGTATCTCCTATATGTCCTGATCAATAACGTGAAATTGAACTTGTCAAGGTACATGATGATGTTCATGCACTATTATTTTTAGAGAAAGGGGAAGCTAAATTATTACCCCTATGAAATAATTGTTTCTCTAATTTAAAGAATAAGTAATTGGATATAAATAAAGGACGGTAATTAAAGTTCCATAAGAGAAACACTTTATTTGTGGTTATTTTGAAGACCTTCTAGAATAACTGGGATGCTTCCTCCAACTATTTGAAACATGCTAGATAGGAGAGTGATACTCAGGTGGTTATACCATAATATAGACTAATTCAGTGGGAGCATTCTAGGACCACGCCTCCTAGGTATACAACCCCCACTAAGCTGGTTCCTACTAGGGAAGTGGAGGAGATAGTTTTTGAGAGATCTGAGCCTACACTGATAGAGGTCAAACTTATTATGGAAGTTAGTCAATGTTAGGATGTTTTATCTTCTAGTATTACTGAATTAGTTTAGGAAAAGGTTTATGTTTTTGAGAAAAAAGTAAAGAACAAAGTAGAATGTCCACTTGAGCATGAGCCTAGTGTGCCAGTTGTTGTAATAGTAGGTTCCCTAGACCCAACTTAAAAATCACTTTTTGATTACCTTATCATGTATATAGTGAGATATACATGATTTAAACTCACCATAATGGTGTTGATGTTTATTAACCCTCTATTTTAATGGTAATGACCATATATTATTTTTTGTATAAAAAGGTTATAGTAGTTCCTATGCTATATTGAGAACCTCAAGATACTATGTCATTAATCTTAAACAAATGGTCTATAATCTAGTTAAATCACACTGATTGGATACTAATGATGTGTGACTATACAGTGTTGGGTGATCAAAATCATTGAGATGTATTTTCATGTAGTTTTTACTTTGTGATATCTAATAGATGAGATCATGAGGAATAGCCAACCAATAGGAAAACCACATGTTTGAGGTGTCATTGATTGTTCTTATCTACAAACATATGTATTGGTCTCTAGAATTGAGATTGTTTTCAATGTGTATTATTTGATTGTATACTTTGATCTAAGATAAAAACCATAACATTTAAGTCATGGAAAGGTAGCTTGTATGGGGTGCACCTTTGGTGGTATGACATCAGTTGAATGATCATGATAGAATTTTTTGCTTCCAAAAGGAAGTGACATCTCATGTCTAGTTGATCAGGATGGTAGAAAATTCACTAAATCCATGACCATGGTAGGAAGAAGGTAAGTCTATCCATTTAGGTCAGTGAATAATAAACCAAGAAAGGATGATGACATTAAGGTGTGTATCCATCTTTATGAGATATCACAAGACAAATTGATTATATTACACGGTGTGAATTCATAGGAAAGGTTGTCATTATTATGAATATACATAATATTTTAGGGGCCTTTCTAGGTTGCTAGACCATGCTCTTTGTTTGTGAATTCTATTCATTTCTATCAAGATAAGGGCCTAGAAGGCCACACACTAAGAGTATTAAAATTCCTCACATATTCCAATGAATAGGAGTATAGGAAATATTGGGCCAAACAATGGGGTTTGAGAGACATCTAAGAATATAAGATTATTAAGGAATAAATAAATTCATATCATTCAACTTCAAAATAACTGTCATTGAATTTATTTATTAAATTTATTTATAATTATTAAAGTAAATACACGGAAAATATTATATGAAAAAATATTATTTTAATTTTAAAGGTTAGTTCAATATTTATAAGAACATCGAGTTGAGTTAATGGATCTCTTTTATCACATAATATATTTATTATATTATAAGAAAGTGATAAAATATAAAGATACTTGTGACTCAGTAAGTCAGTCATAATTTTTTTTATAGATTATATAGCGTGTAATAAATATTATGAGGCTGGGAATCCATATTTCAATATTTTAAAACCTCACTATATAAAGGAGGAGAGGATATCATGTGAATCACTATTCACTGCATAATGGCTGAGATCTTCTCTCTCCTATCCCACTTACTAGAGAGAGAAGTAGATGATTCGGGATTATAATCCAAGATATTCTACATGGATCAAAGGATTACCATTGAGTTATCATTAGGATGTCAAAGGATTCATCATATCTCCGTACTAGCAACTAGAATTCGATGATCGTTGCTCCCATAGACATTTAAAGCAGGTTTGAATGATCTAGAGGGTTTTGAATTTAGTTCCATCGAGAAATGGTCACTAAAGATGAACAATGTCAAAAGCATCTTCAAATTGAACCAAGTATTATTAATTTTAATTTTTTTGCTTAAATAAATTTATATGAGATCTTCAAAACTTTACTGGGGATCATATTTCAAGAGAGGATGGAGTTATGTCACTCGAGTGACAAAAATTTAAAATTCTCATCCCACTAGCTTCCTCTATGAACCATGATACATTCTATTGGTATTAGATCAACCGTGTGAATTTATGAGCCAAGAAAAATTAAATTTTCTTTAAATTAAGAATAGGGTTCATTTTGGTCCCCCAAAATTTGACTACCTATTAATCCAACCTTGGATGACCAGGTTACAAACATTTGAAAAAATTAATACAGATCGTTTTCAGTTTTAATGGGTATAAAATGGAAGAACCTATATGTGTGTGAGAGAGAGATAGAGAGATAGAGAGAGAGAGTTTAATTTTTCCCAATAGTATCAATTTTGGCTAGAAATTTTTTTTCCAGTCAAACAGTTCTGGCTGGAACGATATTTTTAGGGGGATCCCTTTCCACATGCATGTATAAATTCTAGCAAAACAAAACTTAATTCAAAATCCTATGAAATATGTTTTTGAAATTTTCAAGAAGGGGGATGGTTTTTTTCACCAGTTCAACAAGAAAACAAACTTTTTTTTCTTCTTTAAAAAAATGGATACTTGGGATGGGGGTGTGGATAAAAATTGGTGGTTTTATTAAAAAAACTATTATTAAATAAAAAGCGACAGGAAGATTCCTGTGGAATCTCCCCCTCCTAGCCACCCTACATGGATGTCGCAAAGTCATGGCCCGACACCCCCTTCCCACCCATTTGACTACCTTAGTCGATGCCACCCCACCCAATAAACACCCTTTCCATGCCACTTCGTCCTGGTCTCTGGGCGACCACACTATCACGCCATACCTTCCTTATTATCACTCAACCACTCTGCTTCCACCGATCATAGTTGGCCTTTCTAGCACTAGATCCTCACCCAATTAGACCTCTCATGCATGTTGGCCTCCCAGTCAATCTCCACCAATTTTTACACTACTCTCGGTTACCCACACCTGCCACAACACACCACACCCAGCTGGCCCTAAATACTTCCTTATGATTAGGTTCCTTACATGGGCCTCCTATTTTGGATCGGCCGACTCACATGTCAAAATGGGTTGGCCCAACCTAGTATGGGTTGGGTAAAGTCATTCCCAACCCCGAACAAACCTACGTGGGTACTTCTTGACTCTCCATCGGCCTGCACATGTTCTACCCAACTCATGATGAATTTAGGTGGGTTCTGGGGCCCATAAAAAGTTTCTTAATATATTTAAAAAATCAGTTTAAATTTTTGGATTAAAAAATAATCACAATTTTAATTTTAAAAAATAATTTAATTTTAGAATAAAAATTAAATTAATCGATTTATTTATTTGTTGAAATAAAATTAAATTAATTACGGAACTGAGGAAATTAAATTATTTGATTTAAAATATTTCAATTAATTTATTTAATTTTCCTCAAACTTGGATTGAATTCACTTTTTTATCAGACATTTAATTTCATATTCTAACTGGTCTAGAGGTTTGAATGACCTTTTTTTGTCTGGGTTTATATTTATTTAATTAATTATTACAATTGTGTTTGATGATTGTAATAATTATTTAACTTTTAGATGGTTTTCACATCATCTTTATTCATTTTTTATATATAAAGGCATGTGTGTCTGTCATAATCATTTTGTATGTATTTTACACTTTTCAAGACCCCCTAATATGTGTGAGAGTATTCATGTGTTGTTGATGGTGACATTATAATATTTGGATGATTCCAAGATGAGGAGGTATCCGAGATGAGATGTGGAAACATTGGACCAGTGTGTGAGCTACGATATGAGTCAAGACCCAACTCAGGTATTATACCCCTAGATCATGGTTGATTCATTATGTTTAAATGAATCGAACAATAATTAATTCTCGTGATCAGTTAGATGATTTATTTCATTTATCAAATGTTTATTATTTTATGAAATGCATGATTACAGGAACACATAAAATAATAAACAAATAATGCATAAAGATGCTATGAATGTTTTCGATTAATGCATTGTTCAGTCATGTGCATGATCTCATAGTATGAAATTTTTTAATATAAATGAATTAAACTCATTGAGAAATAATAAAAAACCTCAAAGTAATATTAATTCATGATGTCTTCTATCACTTAAATTTGAACAAAAACAATTGGATGGGGTGATTGTTATCCCTAGTTGAGGGTGCTTCCTAATACTGGAGAGTTCTTGTTAGAGTGAGGAGTTGACTTAGATAAATCTCATAGAAAATAAGTAATTATAATTATCCTACTTACATTTTATAGGAAAATCATTGAGGGAACCAAGGTGATGATTCCAAGAATATGGGACCTCCCTAAATAGTTTTGGGAAACACGACTCAATGTGGTTGGCCAGACTAATTCCTACCTTGAAACCCTCCGAGTAGTGGTATAGCCACAACTTGTTCTATGAGTATAGGTTTCAAGGATCACTACCATAATAATACTCAAGAGACTGGGTATTTCAAAACTATTAATGAGGACTACGAGGTTTGATAAAATAATGTGAGATATTTAATTATTTAATTAATTATTAATTTCTAATTGGTAATCAAGATAAAATCACTTATATTCTAGTGTTTAATTTTGTATAAGAATGACAAGTAATACCACAGATTCAATAAGGTAACTATTGTAAAAAATAACATGTCCTTACCATCACAAGATTACCAATAGAAATAATGAAACTTTTTTATAGTACTATGATATTGAAAATTCAAGGTTCTAGTGTCCCCAATGCTTATTAAGCCACCTCAAAAAGAAAGGGTGAGAAAAATTCTTACACGAGACTCATGTATGCTGAATTTTATGTTTAAATAATAATGTTAACATCAATGTTTGATGTGATTTATGGATAAAACATCAGAACATAGATGATTTCCCATGTTGTCTCATCTTATAGAATATTGCAAAGAGAAAGTAAATAAAGATATGTTTAAGGATTTGTTTACACTGGATATGTGAAAATTGAAATATGGATCATGATCTTTCAATACAACCCTTTCTTATATCATTTTCACCCAAATAATTTAGTTTCATTTAAGATTAAAAAAATTAATAGTATATAGAAAACACTTCAATACCTTTGGGATAATGTTCATTGAGTAAATAAGAACTTAAGGAAAGTATAATATTTATTTTTTATAGTGAACAAGATGAAAAGACAAGGAGAAATTTCCAATTACAAGTGTGATGCAAAAGAAACCTTCACAAAATACTTTTCAAGAAAATAGGAAAGGCATTAAACATGAGGTTATTTTCATCGTATATAATGAGATAAGATTGTTGAAGATAAATGCAATAAATTGAATTGAAGAATCAAGTAGTCACTTATTATTCAGGCATATTCATCAATTATAAGTGATGTTATCATCATACCTCTTGGGTATTGAATATAATATAACTATCACATATGTGTATTTAAATATGGTAACCAAGTAAGAAAATAAATGTAACAATAAGTAAGGTGAATTATTCAAGTGACTAAGAAAGGTTGATTCCTAAGTTAGTGGTGAGAAGTACACAACTTTTAATTGTCAAGTTGAATGATTCTAGTTGAAATTTTATCAAGTTTTACCATAAAATTTATCTTAAATGTCTATTGGAAATAAGTATACATTATTCCAGTTTTGGAATGAATTTTGTTTATGGTGTTTTATACTCAATGAGAGGTTCAGTAATGATTGAATCATTGGCAATAACTGATGAATGTAAAAAAAATATAAGAATTTTTTATATCCAGTTGTGGAAAGATATCTCTTTATATGAAAAACTAAAAGTAGTTATGGATATAAATAGTATGGTATTTAGACTCTTTGGAAAAAGAAACCATTAGAGATAAAGGTAAGGCACAAATCTTTTAAAATTAGTTCAACTAGAGTGCATGTACTATTCTAAGGTAAATCTAGTGGAAAATTTACATTATAATATTCTTTTTAGAGTATTAAAGTGATGTAAGAGTGAATTATGATATATTCCTGTTTAGAATATACGAGTTTCTTCAAACCCATATTCCAAAGAATACCTTTACCAAGTATTCATCAATCATTATAATGTAGTAAGGAGTTATTCCAAAATACAAAATTTCTTATACAAATCAAAGTTGTGATTTTGATAATGAGGATCAATGATGAGTCATATATGAAAACATTGATCAATAAAACATATCATTTAGTAGTTCTTAAATTAATATTTCCTTAGGCACATTATATTAATGATGTAAGTAAAAGGAGTATCAATGTTAAGACTCATATACATTGAAGAAACATCCATAAATTTCAAGACATTCTTTACAAATAGTTGTGTTATCCCATAAACATATTCCAACTATAATGAAAAAATAGATATCATATGAGTTATAGTATGATATAAATCCATAATTTCATATTAACATGTTTTCAAATAAATTTTTTTGTTAAGGATATAAAAAAACTTGTATCACAAAAAACTCAATTTGCATCTATAGAAATCCCTATAATAAAGAAGTTACAGTCAAGTGCTAGAATATATTTCTACAAAAGGGTGTATATCTCTATTTGAGATAGTGGTAGAAGGATTAACTTTATTTTAGTAAATATTGTATATATAAAAGTTGTTGGGATAGGAACAAGTTTCATAAGAGTTTGTATAAAAGGTTTATTCTTGATACACATACTATGTAGAAAGGATAAAAACATAGTGATGGTTTTGTATTCACCATAACTATTGATATGTTGTTCAATGAGAATAATGAATCCTAAAAGTAGTAAATGTCAACAAGATAATATTGAAAAGATCAATTAAAATTAAATAATTGATTCCATGTATCAAAATATAGGTGCTTATTATTTTGAATACTACAGCGGGTATTAAAGTGAGACTATACATGAGTGGTATAAACATGGTAACAATAAGGATCAATTGGTAATACCAAGTAATTATTCCTAAATACATTAGAATTTTTTACTTGTTGTAGCTACTTTCTATGATCATTTTATTGAGTAATTGGAAGTCAAGACCACCTTTCATGGAATGTGTCCATATGATGCTACTAGAAAGGGATTATGACACCAAAGAATGCCAAAAAGGGGTGAAAGTTACTAAAATATAGTTTTGGATTGAAGTATCAAGATCATATAAAATTCATTTAAAATGAAAATTTTCCAGGTGACTACTAAAGGTTAGTGGGATCATCACTATTTTCTAATAAAAATATGTTTGATGACATATGGATAAAATCTATTAGTATTATAGTTATTTAAGACCAGAATGAAAGTAACTCTCTTAAGATTGACTTAAAGTACCAACCTATATTATAGGGAATGAGATCCACTGAGGTAGATATAATGGGTTTCTTATACCAATTCAAAGTACATATCTATACAATGTATAGATAAACACAAGTTGGAATAATTCAAGAGAGAATTGTTACATGTGCTACATGTTATAAATCTATCCAAGAATACATGCATGGGTCATATGAGTAGATTAAGTAGTGATCCAAAATTTCCAAAAATGGATCTATCACCAATTCCGTTCAGTGTAAAAATATGATATTTACAATATATACTTTATGGTAGGAAAATATCAAATATCTCTAGGAGAAATGTACAAGAAGTAGTCAATACTATCCAATTATACCTGATAGTGCAAGGGATGTGTACCTAATATTTGGAGAGGAAGTGACACTAGTTTAAGGGGACACAAACTAGTATTACTTTAGATCAATATAATATAATATCATAGTTAGTCTAAGGTAATGATCAAGAGAATCTCATTAAATCTAGTGGTAGCCATATCTATAAATATCGAGTATGTTGTGGCTTCTGATGTAGCTACAAAGTAAAATACACAATTATTTTTTCTAGTTCTTGGAATCAAACCTAGTAATTAAAGTTTTATCATAATATAAATTATGATAATACTATTACTCTTAAAAACCAATATGTCGAGTTATGATAGTGGATAAAAGGAATATACATGGGGATATCATCTATCGAGGAGTATTACTAAAAGAGGTGAAGTCATAAAGAGAATAATAACCCCACAATAGATATGTGGAAGACCTAATGATCAAATCCATAACTCATAAGAAGCATGATATTATCATGTGAGAGATAACAATGATAGTTATTAAGCTAGCTCTAGTTCAAGTGGGAGTGTTGTAATAGTTGGTTACCTAGACCCGATATAAACAGTACTTTTTATTACCATATCATCTTTACAATGATATATTCATGGTGTACACTTATCTAAATAGTGTTTAAATTTATGCATCTACTATTTATATGGTAATGTCCATATATTATTTTTCATATTAAAATTTTATAGTAGTTCCCATGATATAATGAGATCCTTGAGATACTATGACATTAATCTTAAACATATGTTCTATGGTCTAGATACATCATGATTAATGGAAATAGATGATGTATGGATATTAGGTGTTGGGGTATCATAAGAATTTACGTCTTTTTCTCATGAATTTCACACTTGGTGTTCTCGAGTAGGTAACATAATTAGGACTGACCCTCCAATAGGAAGACTACATGTTTGAGGCATAATTATTTTTTCCTATATATGAACATATGTATTGGTCTATGTAATCAAGATCATTATCAATATGTACCATTTGATCAAGTACTTTGATGAAAATAAAAAATCATGAAATTGAATTTCTGGTGAATCAGCTTGTGTTGGGTGTGTCATTTGTGGTAAGACATTAGTTATACAACGAAGAAAAATTTTATCACTTCCAAAAGGAATTGATATCTGAGGATTAGTTGATAGTATTGCAGTACCTTCACCAAATCCATGTCCACAGTGGGAAGAAGGTAAGTCCATCTAGTTAGATCAATGAATAATAAATAAATAAAGGATGATGCCTTAAATTATGTATACAACTTTATAAAATATCATGAGAAAAGGAAATTATATTACATGGTGTGTTTTCCTATGAAGTTTTGTCATTAATATAACTATAACTTATATCTTTAAGGGAATTTATGTATTTATAGATCCCACTAATGATCTTAAAATAATATTCACTACTATTGAGATAAGGGTCTAGGGGGGACACATTAATCGTATTCAAAAGTCTGTCCTATTCTAATGAGGAGTATAAGAGATGGAGGGACCCAATGTTATTCTCCTAGATCTACTTGATATCTTCCTAACATTCTCAATTCATAGGCAACAACAATTCTAGTACATAACATGGAATACATGATTGATCCTTTCACTAAAGCATATAGGATCTTACTCATTCTCTCTTTTGCTTATTGTGTCTAATGAATTTTTTTTGAGAAATATGTAAACCATGTGACACTGCAACCAATACCATCTTAGATTGTTCCATACTAAATATCCTTATTATTTTTTCAATATATGTACCTTAAATTATTCCAAGCATCCTCTTGTATCTATCATGAATGATCTTATTCCCTAGAATTTAGGTTGCTTCACTTAATTCTTTCATAGAGAAACACTTGTTTAACCAGTACTTAACTGACTGTAAGACTGGTATGTCATTTACAATAATTAATATGTCATCAAGATACACTACTAGGATAATGACTTCCTTTCCACTAAACCACTTATAAGAACACGAATCACATTCATTCTTAATGAAACCAAATTATTTTATGCCTTAATAAAATTGAATGTTCCATGACATAGATGCTTGATTCAATCTATAAATGGATCTTTATAACTAGAAAATCATTTTGTAATCACCTGGAGTCACAAACCCTTCTGGTTATGTAATATAGACAACTTCCCGAAGGTTCACATTATGGAATAAAATTTTTACATCCATCTTCCAAATCTCACAGTCATGGTAATCTACTATAGTAAGTATAATTATAATATATTTAAACATAGAAACTGGAGAAAATATTTCATCTTAGTAAATTCCATGATGTTGTTTAAACCCTTTATCCACTAGCCTTGATTTATTGGTATTTACTTTACCTTTCATGTCTATTTTCTTCTTGAATACCCATTTGCATCCAACAGGGTTTACATCAATAGGAGGATTGACCATAACCCAAACCTAGTTCCAATATATGTAATCCATTTTAGAATTCATGTCTTCTTTCTATATTATAGATTCTAAGATTTATACTACCTCCTTATAGTATAGAGGTTCATCGTTGTCAACTAATAATGAGTTTCCATCCTTGGTGACTAGAAATCCATATATTTCTAGTCCTCTTTCCTCTCTCATTCTCCTACATAGTACTTGTGTTTCAGGAACTACTTCTTCCATGGGGACCTGTGGAATCTATTCCTATTACAACTCTTATGTATCTTGAGCATCAACTTCATTGAATTCAATATTACTACCACTATCCTTTTTTAGGATGTGATCCCTCTCAATAAAGACAGATTTTCCGGCAACATTCACATTCTTAACTAAACGGTTTTATAGGTAGTGTCCCCTTTTTTCCTTGGTATACCATATAAAGATACACTTTGTGCCCTAGGGTGCTAGTATGTTTCCCGATAAGGCCTTAACAAACTCCTCACAACCCCATACACATGTATGTGACAACATGGGTTTCTTTCTACTCCATTTCTTGAAGTGAATTACAATTTCCTCTTTATTTATAACTTTGTTTAATGTGTATGTCGTACTCTGTAATTCATATCCCCAAAAGGACAATGGAAGATCTTCATGACTCATCATTGACCTTACCATGTCTAACATGGTACAATTCATCCTTTCACTAACAACATTTCACTATGGTTTATATGGTAGATTTAGTTGATATATAATCCCAAAATCCCATAAAAATTTGATAAACTATTAGTTAAGATATTAACCACCTCGATTCGATCGAATCTTCTTTATCTTCTTACCAAGTTGATTCTCTAATTCATTCTTGAATTATTTGAATTTTTAAAAGGACTCAGACTTATACCTCATTATTTATAAATATCCATATCTAATCAAGTCATCAGTAAAAGTTATGAAGTAATAATATCCACGTCTATTTTCTACTATAAATGACCCACACACATAAGTGTATACTAATCCTAGAAGCTTTTTGTACCTTTCACCCTGTCAAATGAATAGTGGTTTGTCCATTTTTTCTTATAGACAATCATGACATATTTTAAGTGGTTTTATCTCAAAAGAGACTAAATAACCATCTTGACAGGGCTTTGTCAAACTCTTTTTGTTTACATGACCAAGGTGGTGATAACAAATGAACCTTTAGAACCTTTATCTTATCCTTGCTTCTGGGTATAGTTCCTCTTCTAGTGGCCTAACTTGCCACATGAAAAACATACTTCCTCCGTCTCTTTTACCTACCTCTAGATCTTCTTCTTATAGGAAGGATAGTGCTCAAGAGCTTTAGACTGTTTATAGGTCTTGGGCCCCTTTTCATTGTTATTAATTTTCTTATTCACTATAAGGACAACCAGTTTATCACACCCCATTTCCTTACCCAATTGGTGAATTAAAGTAATAATTTCCAAAATAATCTTCTCATTATTGATCATATTGTAAATAATAATAAAAATTCAGAAGGTTTTAGGAAGTGATGAAAGTATGTGATCTATACGCAACTCATCTAGAAATTTAATCCCTAAGATTTCTAGGCATTCAATGTAGTGGATAATCCTGACTCCATGAGTCCCAACTGGCATTGACTCTCCAAGCATAGTTGTAAACAAAGTATTGGAGATCTCATATCTCTATTGTCTCACCTTCTCTTTATAGGGATCACGAAGGTGAGACATCATGCAATAGGCATCTATATTCTCATGTTGTTTTAAAATCTCATTGGACATGGATGATACCATGAAGCACTGAACATATGTATCATCATTCAGATGTTTCTCATAGAGAGATAGCTCTTCATCACTTACCTCATTTCTAGGTGCAACTAGAAAAGGTTCTTACACCACATACAATTTCTTTTCATGGTAAAGGATGACAGATAGGCACCTTTTCCATTCTTGGAAATTTGTGCTGATGAGAAGGTTATCCTTTTCAAATATGGATTGCAATTATATGTTTGATGTAATTTTATTTCCATTTATACAAAATAATATAAGTAGAATTTTAGTACTTTATCTAATAAAATTTATATTAATAAATAAATATTATATTTATTAGTCACCCACTATTTTTTCAAAACCCAATATCCCTCACTATTAGCTTTAGAATATATTGTATCTTGGACATTATAATTTAAAGGATCCATATTTCCCTTACCATTACCTTAACTTAGGTTGGTCGAGCACCTTGAATGGTTTTAGGTAGGCATTCCAAATTCCAACTACATTAACTCACAATACCTTGATCTGCTAATTGGAATCCCCAATCATGAAACCCTTAATTGGATTTCCTCAACCTTTTCCTCTTAGTTACACCATGTCTTACTTGGGTAGTCAACCCTTGATGTGAACTAAGTTATGTCAACCCAAAACTTCAAGTCAAAATTCCCCCAATAATTTAAATCACCCTAACTTGGGTTGGTCAAGCACTTTGAAATATGGTTCAATTTTAACCAAAATAATGGAAGGCTATACTGACTTTATATGCATAAATTTCCAATTATTATCTTTATCGCATGCTTGTTAACATTATGTGGATTTAATTAAGTGATTAAACATGTCTTAAATAATATTTATGCATAATACAGTTTATTTTAGTTCTATCTTGAATAATTTTTAATTAATTAATTATTTGATTGCAACAATACATCCATAATGAAATAACCATGCAACTGATAGAAATAGAATAATGAAGCGGTATGATCAGGAGCTCTTACTAGTGGTTAGTTTATCTAGAAATTTATAAACTAATCATTGACCTATGTGAAAAACACCTTGAACTAATTAAGATTCATGTTGCATCTTTCCACCTATCCACATATATATCTCCTCGGATTGGTTTTTCCTAGGCTCCGAACATGAACCACCTCCAATATCTTGGAAGATCCATTCATTACATATGCATTTTACTCACACACAGGTGAGGGGAAAATGGGTTTACATAAAAGAAACCATGAACACGCAGACCCTACACAATAAAAAGAGACAATTCACACATGCCAATAATTTAATTTAATAATAAATTAAATGAAACCAATCACATACAAAAGGTCTTGTCTAGCTTATTACCATCCATATGCATGTAAAGAATTACACGTTTAATAAAAATATCATTCAATTAGTAATTGTTCGTATTTAAGATAAATTAAACTCGAATAAATTAATTATTATCTTTTGTTAATCAATCCTTTTATCTTAATTCTCATTCTAATTTCCTTGATATTCTCATCCATTATAATTTTAAACAAATTAAATTAATTAATTTAAAATTAACATTGTACATAAATATACCTTGGAGTCACCATGGTGGATACCCATCTGATTCTTACCAACATGTATTATAATTATATATAATTATAACCTTAGGACATATAGAATACATGACTTGTCATGTACTTTCACAACATGCACTTCACGAATGATTAAAAAAAATTTTATGATTTTTTTGGTCACATCTTTTTCTTAAATGCATGTATAGTAACAACTTTTAATACAAATCATACATGATATGAAGATCTAAACATTATGTAAATATTAATTAAACATTTGAATATTTATGTATATTAAGACCTATCAAATGGTGTGTCCTATCTTTAAGACCACACTCAAGTACACGTCTCAAAGTTAAAATAGTAAAATAAATAAATTTTAAATCTTTGTAACTTGGTATAAGTACATGGCATGTAGATCCTATCTACATAGTTTTTAGACCTCACACCATATATTTGAGACAAACACCTAGCGACTCAGTGTGTAATTTGAGCCTCAGAAAATTTGAAGTACACGACATGTCCAATGGGTCACATGCCATGTGAACTCCAAGTTATATTATCACCAATCAAGTAGGTCGTGTATGGAATACATAGCCTGTCTGTGACTCAAAGGGACTACATGCCGTGTACATGGTATACACAGTGTGTAGTCCAGCTGACTGTGTACCAATAAATTATAGTCAACATATGGTGCATTAAGTGTGTAATTAATTCAATAATCAATTCATAATCTTGAATTTATTTCTGAATCAATTATGATGTATTGAACATGACTACATAATGTGTAACTTTAGTTACACAACGTGTAGTCTTGTATTTTCCAGCCAGAAACCATGGAACCTCCAATGAGTTCTTTGATTTTATTTTAATTATAACATTAATCATATCGATTATATCTATGAGAAATGAAGGAGGAATAAATAGATCTCGTGATATGGATTAAAGGAAAAATAAAACCAGAATTGAAAAACTAAATTAAAATTCTAAAATCACTAATGATCTATAAATATTTATAAATAATTATATAACCTCACTTTTATACCACTTGTATTTTCTGGGCACAATGGAAGTGTCTGATGGGTGGTTCCCAATATTTCTTTTGTTATGATCTATGATTAATCCAAGATTTAAACGATGATAAATATCAAGATCTATGGAATCGAATCAAAGAAAAAATACAAGGAAAATCACACCAAAACTAGAGTTAGGATCATCATATATTATTTATATTTAATTTAATTAAATAGAGAATTACCTCTATGGAATTATTTCTTTGTTGATGAATTTGATGATAGATCTGTATTCCACCATCATTGTGTTGTAAAAACTAAGTATATATTTACTCTAGTGATTATCCAAAGATACCCCCTGAATCTCTAGATTTCATCAAATTAATCCCCAGCTACTAGCATGGTAGATCCCTTCACTTGCATTATCAGCCTTTGATCGCTTCAAGAACTGATTCCAAATAGTCCTCCTCGATCTGGTGGAGGAGGATTTCTCTCTATTTTTTGGGTCATTCTTGGAGAAGGGAGCTCTCTAGGATTGATAGGTTTTTAAAAATCCATTGTACACAACTAAGACAAATAAATGGGATTAATGAGAAAATAACATAACTAGGTCTATATATCACTAGGGTTAACATAAAGTAATTACACAAGTGCCCTTAATTATTTATTTAATGCTAGGCAAGCCGCTTGTCAAATAATAATAATAATATCATTATTTATCGACATGCACTTATCATGAAAATTATAATTAATAATTATTTAATAAAATAATATTCATTATTTATTATTTCTCATTGGACCTAAAAACTCGGTCTTCCAGTCCTCCATAACATTTATTGGACATTGAATAATGAATATTTATTTATTAAATAAATATCACTTCATTATTCACCAATAAATAAATAAATATTATATTTACTAAATAGAAAATAAATATTTATATGTGATCAAGCATACATGAATATTTATTAAACCAGGTATGAGAATAATATTTATTCAACCTGTTAAATAATAAATAATAATATATATTATTTAACTAAGATTCTGGATACACTTAATGTGTGACCCTCTAGGCCTCTTTCTCAGTGGCATTGGGAAAAGTATCCTAAAGTCCAAGGTTAGCATCTAGAAACATGCCAAGTAACCCATAGAGAAATAAGTTAATGCTACAATGACATGTCACCTCATATGGATTCTTAGTGTGTGATATAATACCTTTATCTTGATATCTCTAATCAAGTAGGTTTCATGCTGGTGCCATCAACCTATGTGCTCGATGTCTCTTTATTTAGCTTACAGGAAAATGAACTTGCCTTTAGACTACCATGTATATGGATTTAATTAGGATATATCATTTCCATCAAAGGGACTAAGATATCAACTTCCATTAATAAATAGAAGGGATAAATCCTTTCTCACATTATTCATTAATTCATTATTACTCATGATGCGCCCAACTTATCCTACTTCACCCCAAACATCTATCATCTTGGTTTTCATCAACACATATAAGTGAACAAATCATAATACCCATTAATATTAATCTTAAATTCTAAGGACCAATACACATGTATGGATATGTGAACATCCAATGGAACATATAAATGTGGATTTGCTACTAGAGGGTATCATTCCCATAATATCCTACAAGATATTACCAAGGGCGTACACAATGAGATGGTGCCTCAAAGTCCTATGATTCTCCACCCATAATAGTCTGTATCATTTGTATCCCTCAAATAATCTCATCCATCCATATAACATTTATTCAATAATAGTGTCGTAGCACTTCTGATTTCTCATCATAGTGGGGAACTGTAATGACCTTTTAGTACAACAGCTACTCTTATGACATTATCACATACTATGTCACACATAAGAACAATCATGATGTGATAAGTGGTTTATTGATATTCAAAACAATGAATAAATGTTTATAATAAAGTACACATAAGTTGGTTCTAGTGCACTAACTCCAACAGAATCCCACTTGAATAGGAGTCAATTGCTAATAACCTTCATCACACTAGATCTCACATGAAACTCATGCTTCTGTTGAGATAGTAGTTTAGTCAAAGGGTATACCATTTTCTCTTCCATGGTTACTCTAATTACTATAACTTTACCCATCTAATAGAAATCACTCAAGAGGTGATACTTCTAGAGTATGTTCTTTGTCTGTTGGTGTGACATTGTCTCTTTTGCAAGATCCACCACTGAAGTATTATTAGAATACAAAGTGATAGGGGATTTACTACTAGGTACCACATCAATCTCCTAGACAAAGTTTTAAATCCAAATAGCTTCATTAGCTACATCATAAGCCTCTATATACTCAAACTCCACTGTAGAATCAATGAAAACTAGATACTTTGAACTCTTAAAGCTCACAGATCCTCTGTTTAGACAGAAAAATATCAAAATCACAACTTCAAATCATTTTGATATGTATGAAAACTAGAATCAGTATAACCCCTAATGTATATCCCCTCATCTCCTCTATAAACTAGGAATATATCCTTATTTATTCTTAGATACATAAGTATAGAATTAAGAATAGAACAATGTTTTTATCCTGGATCTACTTGATATATTCATACCATTATCAATGAAAAAAAACATCAAGTCTAGTACATAACATGGAATACATGATTGATCCTATCACTAAAGTGTATGGGATCTTACTCATTCTCTCTTTCTCTTGTTGTGTCTGAGGACACATTTTCTTAGAGAGATGTAAACCATGTGACACTAGAACCAATCCCTTATTAGATTTTCCATACTAAATATCTTTAGAATCTGGTCAATATATCTACCTTGACTTAGTCTAAGAATACTATAGAATCTATCAAAAAATATCTTGATCCCTTTAAAATAGGTTGTTTCACCTAAGTATTTCATGAAGAAACACTTTCTTAGCCAGTCCTTATCTGACTGTAAGAATGGTATGTCATTTTCAATAATTAATATTTCATCAACATATACTACTAGGATAATGACTGCCTTTTTAATAAACCTATTATAATACACGGCTCACATTCATTCTTAATGAAACCAAATTATTTTATGGCTTCATCAAATTGAATGTTTCATGACCTGGATTCTTTCTTCAATCCATAAATAGATCTATGTAGCTTAAAAATACTTTTAGCATCACCTAGAGCCAAAAACCCTTCTCTTTGTGTCATACAGACATCTTTCTAAAGGTTCCCATTAAGGAATGTAGTTTTGACATCCATCTTCCAAATATCATAGTCATGGTAAGATGCTATAGAAAGTAGAATTCTAGTGGATTTAAACATGGAAACTAGTGAAAAGCTTTTGTAGTATTCAATTTATTGACACTATTTAAACCTTTTATCCACTAGACTTTCTTTATAGGAATTTACTTTACCTTCCATATATAGTTTCCTATTGAATACCCATTTTCATCCAATGGGATTTACATCAACTGGAAGATCGAACAGAACCCAAACATGGTTATGATACATGGAATCCATTTCAGAATTCATGGCTTAATACCATCTTTCATATTCTGATATTTCTACCTCCTCTTTATAGGATAAAGGTTCATCATTTTCAACTAATAATGAGTCACCATCCTCAGTGACTAGAAAACCATATCTTTCTGGTTCTCTAACCTCTCTCCCGATTTTACGTAGTACTTGTGTTTTAGGAACTACTTCTTCCATGGGAACTTTTAGAATTTTTTCCTCTTCCAACTCTTGTGTATCTTGAGTATAAACTTTTACAATGTCAATCTTGCTACCACTATACTTTTTGATCATGTGATCCCTCTCAAGAAGTCTAGCTTTCCTAACAAAATTCAATTTCTTTTTTGAGGGGTTGTATAGGTAGTATCACCTTGTTTCCTTGGGATAAACTATAAAGATACACTTCATGCCCTAGGGTACTAGTTTGTTTCCTAAGAAGGCCTTAACAAATGTATCGAAACCTCATACATATGTATATGACAACATGGGTTTCTTTCAACTCCATAGATCGAAGGGAATCCCATTTACCACTTTATTTGGATCTCGGTTTAATATGTATAATTCAATTTGTAATGAATATACCCAAAAGGAAAATAGAAGATCCACATGACTCATCCTCGACCTTACCATGTCTAACAAGGTATGGTTCCTCCTTTAACAAACACTACTACACTATGGTGTATAAGGTGGAGTGATTTGAGATAGAATCACAAACATCTGTAAAAAGTTGATAAACTCTTGGTTAGGATATTCACCACCTCAATCTGACTGAATATTCTTTATCTTCTTACCAAGTTGATTCTCTACTTCATTATTTAACTCCTATAATTTCTCAAAGGAATTAGACTTATAACACATCAATTATATATATCCATATCTACTGAAGTCCTCAGTAAAATTTATGAGGTAAGAATATCCACCTCAAGATTCTACTGAAAATGGTCCACACACATCATTATGTACCAATCCTAAAATCATTGTATCAATTTCACCCTATCCACCAAATGGTTGTCTGGTTATTTTTCCTTGTAAACAAGCATTAAATATTTCAAGTGGTTTT
Source organism: Viscum album (assembly GCA_963277665.1). Lineage (NCBI taxonomy): Eukaryota > Viridiplantae > Streptophyta > Magnoliopsida > Santalales > Viscaceae > Viscum > Viscum album. The sequence continues at coordinate 265,321 of CAUJRU010000568.1, forward strand.
AGATTATAAGAGTCTAAATAGCCATATTGAAAGAGATTTTTCAAACACTTCTCATTTACTTGACTAAGACCTTAATTCCAAATATTGGTGTTATATGATCCATGTGAACATGATTACTTATTAATTTAAAACAATTGAATTTCATAATTTAATACATAAATACCGTTATTTAAATGATACATACCATAACATATATTTTCCTTATAAAAGAAACAACTTTTATTTACAAATTTAAAAATAAACCCTTATGTATCTAGGAATGATACAAAAAATATTTTTTTGGTAACTATAGGTACATAATAATAATCTTTCAAAACCAAAATCATTATTGTTGGAAATTATAGGTGTAATTTACCAATGGATAGAGAAGCAAACCTCTCACTATTAGCAAATCTCAGATACACCTCTCCTCTAGAAATATTTCAAAATCTACTTGGTTCCTACATTTGGATAAAAATGTGAGACCTACAATATATATCTAATATCCAATGTATAGATATTGAAATATTACACTTGATAATGAACACCCCTTTAGCTTCCCCTTTCTTTTGGGTGTATTTACTCTTCCAGTGGTCTCACTTTCCACATGAAAAACATACTGCCTCATTTTCCTTACACTAACTCTTGATATTCTTCTTCTTGGAAGAAATATTCTTGGGATATTTATATTTTTTATGAGTCATGGGACCCTTTTCTTTGTTATTCATTTTCTTATTCACTAAAAGGACTATGGGTTTGTCACACCCCATGTCTTTATCCACTTGGAGAATCAAAGTAAGTAGTTATAAAATAATCTTCTCATTATTTCTCATATTATAATTAATAATAAATACAAAGAAGGTCTTGGACAGTGATGAATGTATGAGATCTATATTCAACTCATATGATAATTTAATCCCAAAGATGTTCAGGAATTCAATGTAGCCAATAATCTTGACTACATGATGCCCAAATGGCATAAACTCTCCAAGATTAGTTGTAAAAAAATTATTGGAGATCTTGTACCTCTCTTGTCTCACATAAAAGGTGAGACATCATACTATAGGCTTCCATATCCTCATTTTTCTTCAAAACTCATTGGACATGAATGATAGAATAAAACACTGAACATCTGTATCATAATTCAGATGTTTCTCATAGAGAGATAATTCTTCATCACTTGCCTCATTAACTAGAAAAGGTTCTTCCATCACAAAAAATTTACTTTCATGTATAAGAATGACACGTAATTGAGTTTTCTATTCTTGGAAATTTGTGCTGATGAGAAGGTTTACCTTATAAATTATGGATCTTAATGATATATTTGATGTTAATTTATTTTTGTTTTAAAAAATAAGTTAAGAATACTTTTAGTACTTTATCTAATAAAATTTAGATATGTAAATAAATATTATATTTATTAGTCTCCCACTATTTTTTCAAAACCCAATATCCCTCACCATTGGCTTCAGAATATCCTATTTCTTGGACATTCTCGTGGAAAGGATCCATATTACCCTTCTCATTACCCCAACTTGGTTTGGTTAAGAAACTGGAATGGTTTTAGGTAGGCATTCTAAATGTCAACTTTATTAACTCATAGATCCTTGATTTTCTTAGTGGACTCCCCAATCTTGAAATCCTTAATTGTATTTCCTCAACCTTTGTCTCTCAGTTACACTAAGTCATGCTTGGTAAATCAACCCTTGTTGTGAACTAAGTTATGTCAATCCAAAACTTCAAGTTAAAATTCCATGATAATTGAAAGCACCATGACTTGGGTTGGCCAATCACTTTGAATTATGGTTTGATTTCAACTAAAGTAATGGAAGGATATACTGACTTAATATATCTAATTGAGGTATTTTATCCTTTTATGCAAAAAATTATAATTATTATCTTTATCACATGATTTTTAATATTACATAGATTTACTTAAGTGATTAACCATGTATTATATAATATTTACACATAAAACATTTTATTTTAGTTTTATCTTGCGTTCTTGTTAATTCATTAATTATTTAATCACAAAAATACATCCATAATGAAATAGCAATGAAACTTACAAGAATAAAATAATGAAGAAGTATGATCATGAGTTCTTACAAGTGGTTAGTTTATCTAGTGGTTGATAAACTAACTATTTACCTAGGGGTAAACACCTTGAACCAATTAAGGTTTGTGTTGTGTTTTCCACCTGTCCACCTATGTATCTTCTCATATTGATTATACCTCGTCTCGGAACTTGAACCACTGCTACTAGATTGGGAGCTCCATCCATTACATATGCCCTTTACTCACATACAGGTGAGGGGAAAAGGGGTTTACATAAAAGAAACCATGGGCACGTAGGCCCTACATAATGAAAGGATAGAAGGAACACAAGCTAAAAATTTAATTTAATAATAAATTAAATGAAACCAATTGTATACAAAAGGTCTAGTCTAGATCATGATCATACACATGCATGCAATGAATTACATATTTAATAAAACTAGAATTCAAATCTTAATCATTCTTATTTTAGATAAATTGAAATCGAATCGATTAATTATTTTCTTTAATTAATCAATAATTTTATCTTAATTATCATCCAAATTTCCTTGTTATTATCATCCATTATAATTTTAAACAAATTAAATAAATTCATTTAAAATTAAATTTTTACATAAATGTACCTAGGAGGAAACACAGTGAATACCCACTAGATTATTCCCAATATGTATTATACTCGTATACTATTTTACTCTTGTGACATATAGAATACACAACTTGTTACATACTTTTACAACATATACTTCATGGATGATTTCACAAATTACATTAGTTTTCGGTCAGATGTTATTCTTAAATGAACGTAGAGTAACAACATGTATTAAAACTTATACATGATATGCAGATTTGAACATTATGTAGATATTAATTAAAAATTTAAATATTTCTGTAAGTTAAAACCTATAACATGGAATGAAATATATTTATGACCACATACAAGTAAATTTATAAAGGTTTACATAGTAAAATAAATAAATTTTAAATCTTCGTAACTTGGTATAAGTACATGGTATGTAGATTCGATCTATACAACATGTGACCCTCTTACTGTATGTATGAGACACATGCCTAGGGAATCGGTGTGTAATCCATGCCTTGGAGAATTTTGGGTGCATTTAATGTCTACTGGGAATCATTCCATGTGAACTTTGAGTTACACGGTCACCATTCAGGTAGGCCATATATTGAATACACATCCCTTCTATGACTCAAAGGGACTACACGATGTGTATGTGGGCTACACAGTGTGTAGTCCGACTGATCATGAACTATTAAATTTTGGTCTACACATAGTTAATTAAGTGTGTAATTAATGAAATAATCAATGCATAATCTTGAATTGATTTCCAAATCAATTATGATGCATTAAATGTGACTACATGGTGTGTAACTCCTGTTACACAGCATGTAGTATGGTTTTGTCCAACTAGAAACCTTGGCAGCTCTGTATGAGCTCCACGATTTTATTTTAATCATAAAATTAATCATCTTGATTAGATCTATTAGAAATGATGAAGGAAGATTCATATCTCACAATTCATATTAAAAGAATTATAAAACTTGAATTTAAACACTAAAATAAAATGCATAAATCACCAATGATTTATAAATAATTATAAATTTTTATGTGACCACTCTGATATCACTTGTAGGTTCCGAGTGTAGCGGAAGAATCTGATGGGTGGTGCCCAACATTTCTTTTGTTATGATAGATGATCAATCTGAGATCTAAAAAATGATAAACATTGATATCTATGAAATTGAATCAAATAAAAAAAGGGAAATAATGTGGGAACCAGAGGGAGGATCATCACATATTATTTATAATTGATTTTATTGAATAAAGAATTACCTTTAAGTAATTATTTCTTTGATGATGAATCTGGTGACATATCTACATTCCATCGTCATTGTTTTGTAAAAACCAAGTGTAGATTTCCTCTAGCGGTGATCCACAAATGTTCCTAGAATCTCCATATATTAGTGAAGGAATCTATGGGTGCTATCATGAAAGATCCTTGTGGTTGTGTTGTCTTCCTTTGATCACTTCAATAACCTCTTCCAAAGAATTCTCCTTGATCCATTGGAGGAGGGTTTCTTTCCATTATTGGTATTATTCTTGGAGAATGGATCTCTCTAGGATTGAGAGGTTTCTCAAAATCTGTTGTATACAACCAAGACAAAATTAATTGATTTATTGGGAAAATAACATAACTGGGTTTATATATCACTAGGGATAAAATAAAATAATTACACTAGATCCATTAATTAATAATTTAATCCTAGAGAAACCCCATGTAAAATAATAATAATAATAATATCATTATTTCTCGACATGAACTTAACTTGTGAATTATAATTAAATATTATTTAATAAAATAATATTCAATATTTATTATTTCTCACAAGACCTAAAAACTCAGTTTTCCATTCCTCCATAATATTTATCAGACCTTGAATAATGACTATTTATTTATTCAATAAATATTACTACATGATTCGGTAATAAATAAATAAATATTATATTTACTAAATAGAAAATAAATATTTATATGTGATCCATCATACATGAATAATTATTAAACCACATATGGAAAAAATATTTATTAAACCTGTTAAATAATAAATAATAATATATATTATTAAATTGAGATTCTAGATACACATAATGTGTGACCCTCTAGGGATCTTTCTCAGTGGCATTTGGTGAAGCAGCCTAAAGCCCAAGGTTAACATCTAACAACATTCCAAGGTACCCATAGAGAAAGAAGTTAATTCCACAATGAGATGTCACATCATACATGTGCTTACTGTGTAATATAATCTATTTATATCCATATCTCTAATAAAGAAGGTTTCATGCTGGTGCCATCAACCTATGTGCTCGATTTCTCTTTCTTTGACTTCCCTAAAAATGAACTTTTCTTTAGAACACCATGGCCATGGATTTATTTAGGCTATATCACTTCCATCAGAGGGCCTAAGATATCAACTTATATTAATAAACGGAAGGGAAAAATCCGTTCTTGTATTATTAGTTAATGAAATATTACTCGTGACACACCCAAAATATCCTACTTTACTACCAACATCTATCGTCATGGTTTTCATCAATACATCTAAGAACAAAACTCATAATACTCATTAATAATAATCTTAGGGTATAAGGATAAATACACATGTCCATAGATAGGAACATCCAATGACACATATAAATATGGAATTCCTACTGGCTGGTCTCATTCTCATAATATTCTACTGGTTATTACCACAATCATACACTAGAGAAGGTTCCTCAAAGTCCTATGAGTCTCCACCCTCGATAGACTATATAATTTTTTTTCCATCAAATGATATCATATAGATATTATAGAATATTTATTTAAGAATAGTGTTATATCACTTTTGGGTTCTCATCATAGTAGGGAACTGCTATGACTTATTAGTGTGACATCTACTCATACAACATTATCGCATACTATGTCATGTAGAAGAACAATCCTGATTTGATATGCAGTTTATTAATATTAAAAACAATGAATGCATGTTTATTATAAAGTACATAGAAGCTGGTTCTAGGGAACCAATTCCAACAATATTAACATGTGTTTAGATAAAAAGTGTTTGTTAAGGATATAAAAAAACTTGCATCATGAAAAACACAATGTGCATCTAAAGTAGTTATCCTAAAGTTCATATAGGATATTACAGAAATCCCAATTATAGAAAAGTTACAGTCAAGTTCTAGAATATTTCTCTATAAAAGGGTGTAAATCTCTATACGAGATAGTGGGAGAAATACTGACTTGGGTTTCATAAATGTTGGATTTGTACAAGTAGTCAGGATAGGAACAAGTTTTACAATATATTGTATAAAAGGGTTATTCCTGAGACACATTCTATGTATGAATGATAAAAACATAGTGATGGTTTTGTATTCACCACAACAATTGACACATTGTTCAATGAGACGAATGAATCCTATAAGAATTAAATGACAACAAGCTAATATTGAAAAGATTAATTAAAATTCAATAATTGATTCCTTGTATCAAAATACAGGTGCTTATTATTTTAAATACTATAGTGGGTATTCAATTGATACTATCCCTGAGTGGTACAAGTGTGGTAATAATAAGGCTCAATTGGTAATACCAATTCATTATGACTAAATCTATTAGAATTTTCTACTTTTTATAGCTACTTTCTATGATCATTTTATTAAGGCATTGGAAGTCGAGACCAACTTTCATGGAAAGTTTCAATATGATTCAACCATAAAGGGATGGTGACACCAAATAATGCTAATAAGGTGTAAAAGTTACTAAAATAAAGTTTTGTATTGAAGTAAAAAGATCATAGAATATTCATTTGAAATGAAATTTTTGCATGTTTCTACAAGTGGTTAGTGGGAGCATCACCGTTTTCTAAGAAAAATATATCTGATTAAATATGGAGAACATCTGTTAGTCTTATAGTTAGTTAAGAACAAAATTAAAGTAACTTTCGTGATATTGACTTGAAGTAGAAACCTATATTCTATGGAAAGAAATCAATTGATGTAGATCTAATGGGTTTCTTAGACCAACTCGAAGTACATATCCTGACGATGTATAGAAAAATACAAGTTGGAACTATTTGAGAGAGAATTTTTACCAGTGTCACATGGTATAAATCTCTCTAATAATACATTCATGAGGTAAAGGAGTAGATTAAGTGGTGATTCAAAAGTTCAAAAAATGGAACTATCACTTATGTAATACTATGTAAAAAAATATGATATTTTCAAGATATAATTTATGGTAGGAAAATATCATATATATCTCAAAGAAATGTACAATAAGTAGTTAGTACTATCCAATTATACTTGATAGTACAAGGGATATGTACCTGATATTTGGAGAAGAAGTGAAACTAGTTTATGAGGACACAAACTAGTCTTCCTTTAGATCAATATGATCTAATATCACAGTAAATATAAGGTAATGAGAAAGATAATCTCATTCAAGATAGTGTTATACATATCTATAAATATTGAGTACGTTCTAGGTTCTGATGCAGCTACAAAAGTAGTATAAAATACATAATTATTTGTTCTAGTTCTTGGAATCTCACCTAGTAATTAAATTTTTATCATAATATAAAATATGAAATACTATTACGAGTATAAAACTATATGTTAAGTTATGATAGTGTAAAAAAGTAATATACACCAGTATATCATATTTTGAGGAGTATTACTCAAAGAGGTGATGTTTCGAGGAGAATAATAGCCATGCAACAGATATATGGAAAACCCGATGATTAAATCCATAATTCAGCAGAAGCAAGATCTTATCATGTGAGAGCTTACAAGGATAGTTAGCAAGTTAGCTCTAGTTCAAATGGGAGTGTTGTAATAGTGGGTTGACTAGACTCAAATTAAAAAAATCTTTTTGATTACCATATCATATATACAGTGAGATATGCATGATTTAAACTTACCAAAATAGTGTTGACATTTTTTTATCCACTATTTATATGATAATTTTCATATATTATTTTTCGTATTAAAATTTTAATCTAGTTCCCAGGCTATAATGAGAACCTTGAGATACTATGACCAGAAAGTGAATCCAAAAGCAATGATTTTGACTATTTATTAAATAAAAGAAAAAGGTACAGAGGAGATGGGTGGGGTCAAAAAAAGGTACTTTCCCTCATCCATCAAAGCATAGAGTTATAGATCATATTAAGACATATCATTCTCATAATTAGAGTCATCAGCAGTTTCCCATTCAGATTGGGACTTACCCAGATTGAGGATCTGAAGAATATCAAAGTTAAACATGTCAGATTACTTAGAAGATCGAGTACACAATGTACAAGGCATATTAGAATAGTCCTTCCTCGGCCTTTGCTTCGAGGAAGTAAGAGTGTAGTCAACATTCCCTGTTCCAGAAATAAGCGCATCTTTGAAAGAAGTAGGGACACCGCATTCCACCTCCGATATGTCACCCACTTACCAAATATCCTAAAGGAACTCAGGAGATTCTGGATCTTCTGATGAGAATATAGAGGAGCCACAAAGTTAGGAGTCATCTCATCAGTCTCATCATGTAGAAAACCTACACCAGGAATATTAGCATTTTTTCAGTCCCAACTAATCCAGTGGGAGTAACCGCACAAATATCCTTGGGTGTATTCTCCTTGTAAAAATAATCCCAAGAAGTGGATGGACCACCCACCAGGGATGCATAATTTACCCAAGTATTAGAGGGACCATTGTTGGCTCTCAATGGTGATGAATCCACTATCAGTCCCTTACCATTTGAAGATAGCTGATGTACTTCCATAGAAGCCATCACATTATCCTTATTGGAAGATGGCTTGGAGTTATGATCAAGGGGTTTCAACAAAGCAACATCATTATTCTCGGATTTCCTTCTACAGAGGTTGGATGGATGACCTTTTATCCCACATTTCTCACAAGATGTCTTCCTCTGACATAGGTCCAGAGAGAGCCCAACAACTATGCATTCATTACAAAAATGCGGTTTTCTTTCATACTCAACATCAATTTGAATGTCATTTGTCCGAGTGGAAAAATTTACCTTGTCAATCAGAAGGGAGCTAAGATCAATCCCCACTAACATCCTCACAATGTTTTCAAACCAAACATTCTCGGTCTCCTTGTCAAGTCGTATTGGAGTCCCAATTTCCATGCCAATATCACATAGAATCTGTGGATGCCAAAGGACCCAGTTAAGGCCATAGAGATGAACCCATACCTGACAAAAGGTATTCCTTGCATGTGAAGCATTGAAGTCAAGGGACCATTCATGAAGGTGAAGCCACCCAAGATTCAAGGAAAGAGATCTAGCGCTCCACACATGAATTTTTGAAGCATATGAAGGAAAAATGAAATGCAAAAGCCATGACCAAGAGATACACACCTCCAATCAGAGAATCCCCACAAAACATAGATCTTCTTGACCAAATCATCAAGCCTCCAAGATTTCTAACCCTTGGGTAAAACAAGACGCACAATCAAGGAGGTTTTTACAATTGAAATAATTTCAGAAAATACATCCAGATTGTCCTCAAAATGATCTAATGACCCCTTTTAAATAATTATTTTAGAACATGAATCATAGTAAGAGGAAAATACAGGCTGCAACACATCTTTTTGGTTTATTCTCCACAAAGAAGGAAAAAAAGGAAACATAAGGCAACACAGTGGTGGCCGATTTGCTGGAGAAATCACGAACATCCGAAGATGAAATTGTCTTCGGCGAACACTGCGGATCAAACTTGGCATCCTGACCTCTAATGTCCAAGAAGTCACAAGAAAAATTCACAGACCTGGATCTGGAGTCAACGTCGGCATCCGCCCGACTGGTGGTGCGATCTTGCAATCCCCCTTCGACCAGATGACCCCGAGCATCGCGATCCCATGAAGTAACGGAACTCAACACATCGACGCTTCGTGCCACATACTGGACATCCACATTCCGAACAACATCAGTCTGAGACGTCGGTATATCGAACATGGACGTAGATCCACCATGTCGCCGCTGATCTTCACTCCTAGTAGATCCGCCTTCACTAGCCACAAGAACATGACTGAGAATGTGGGGAAAAGGCATCACGAACCCTTGGAGATCCAAACGCCATGGCCACAGAGCTCCCACTCACCCCGACGCGCCATCCTCCACCTTGAGATACTATGAAAATAATCTTAAACATATGTTCTATGGTCTAGACACATCATGATGACTATACACAGATGACTTCTAACTATCAGGTGTTTGGGTCTCATATTAATTTAAGACTTCTTATCATGAAATCCACACTTGGTGTTATCAAGTAGATGAGATAATGAGGATTTTCCCTCTAATAGGAACACCACATGTTTGAGGAATCATTATTTGTTCCAATATAAAAACATATGTATTTGTATATGGATGTGTGATCATTATCAATGTGTATTATTTGATCGAGTGCTTTGATGCAAAGCAAGAACCATGACATTGAAGTTTCGGTGAATCAACTTTTTTTGGGTGTCTTTGGTGGTATGAAATTAGTTGTATGACCAAGAAAAAAAATTCACTTCCAAAAGGAAGTGATATCTCAGGCTTAGTTGATACGATGATAGTACCTTCATCAAATCCGTGACCATGGTAGGAAGAAGGTAAGCCTGTCCAGTTAGGTCAACTAATAATAAATCAAGAAAGGATGATGCCTTAAAGTATTTGTCTTAATTTATAAAATATCACATTAAAAAGAGATTATATTACATAGTGTGTGTTTATATGAAATATTTTTCATTTATATGACTATAACTTATCTCTTTTAGGCTCTTGATGGATTGTTAGAACCCCACAACTGATCTATAAATACTATTCACTGCTACTGAGAAAAGGGGTTAGGGGGCCACACATTAATCATATTCAAATGTTAGGCCTATTATAATGAAAATGAATATAGGAAATGGAGGGCCCCACCACAAGGTCTAGGATATGTCTGAGAATAGATGATTTCCAAGGAATAAATATATTCAAGTTATTTGAGTTTGGAATAACTGGTATTGAATTTATTTATTAAATGTATTTACTAGTATAGAAGTAAATACATGGAAAATATTATACGAATAGATATTATTTTAATATTCAAGGTTCATGTAATTTTTACAAGGACATCGATTCGGGTTAATGGATCACTTTTATCATGTAATATATTTATTGTATTAAAATAAAGTGATAAAAATATAAATTATATTTATTAATTAGTAATTCAATCCTAAATTTCTATTTATAGATTATATAGTCAGTAATAAATATTATAGGGTCGAGAATCCATATTTGGATGTTTTGAAACCTCACTATATAAAGGATAAGAGGATAACATGTTCATAAATATTCAATGCATAATGGTTGAGAGCCTCTTTCTCCTCTCCCATTTCCTAGAGAGAGAATCAGAATATTTGAGTTTCTAATCTAGGCTCTTAAACATGGATTGAAGGATCATATTTGTGGTGATTGTCATGATGTGGAAGGTGTCATAAAATATCCATGATAATAGTTGGATTTCAATTATCGATGATTCTATATAATTTTTAAGAATGTGTAAATGATATAAAGGGTTTTGAATTTGGTTCCTCCGAGCAATGGTCACCAAATATGAATGACGCTGAACATATCTTAAAATCAAATAGGTATTATTCATTTTAATTTTTATGCTTAAATAAATTTACATGATATCATCATACCATTAACAAGGTTTAGATCACTAGAGATGATGAAGTTACATCATTCTAACAATAAAAATTTAAAATTCCTAGCCCACTAGCTTCCATTGCAAACCTTGGTACTTTCATCAGCTATTGGAGCTAGAGAGAAAGAACCAGTGGCCATATTGATTATTGTTTTAGAGTCTGAGGCTGAGCATATAGTGGTGATTCACCCTTTTAACTACCTATTGTAGATTGATATAGAAGTGAGAATGTGATATTTGAGGAAGTTTTTGTTCATTCACATACCCCAGAGCACCACCCATCTTCTCCTCGTGTGAAAGATGATGCACCCTCAATGAGAAAAAGTTATAATAGATCTAATATTGAGATAGTTTTGAAGACTTTTACATCAACAGTTTTCAATGATTTTTATTATATAAATGGATATTGTGTTGATATGAAGAATGAATTTATATTTTCTTAACATTTGATTAGATATTTGAAGGTGACCTAAGTGTTTAGAGATTAATTTTATATATTGGTTGGGTTAATTTTTTTTTAAAAAAAATGATAAAAAATCTTCAATTGGTGCAACCGGTTTATTTAGGTTTGAATGATAAGGAGTTAAAGGTTTTGAGAACCCAAGTTAGTGATCTTAAAGGGGTGTGTGTAACCAAGTCAAAAGTGAATAGAATTGGAGTTCCAGTGGCATCCTAGAGAGATATGATTCACAACCTTTATATGGTTCGGTCAGATCTTTATGAGGCTTCCCTTTATGAGATTTGAAGTTTCAAATAAAATTAGAAGGACTTGTATACTTTGAAAAAGTATAGTGGTGAGATATTTTTAATTCATTAAGATATTTTATCCAAGTTCCACAACTTATTTATATCCTTTAGTGGTTCTTGATTTTTAGACTCACTTTGATCAACTTTGTTCAGATCAAACTCATTTTATTCCCAAATCATATTATTGTAATGTAACATGTTAACTCTAGTACTTTTACAATATTTTATAAAGGATCTATTGGATGATTTGAAGGAATGGGGGTATTTGTAAGTAGAAAAGGAATTATAAATGTTGTTTCTTTGAATTATATCATTGGATTTCTTAGGTAATCTATTCTCTCAATCAATAATAATATGGATGGACAACTAGTAGTGTCCAAGGAAATCTGACACATGATTTTATCTTCTCTTGGGATAGTTAGTAGGAACCACCATAACTTTACAATAATTCTAGATAAAATATATGAGGGTATTTTTTTTATCTTTATTCGGATTCTTATGAGGATGATTATAATTCTTCAAAATCTAAAGAATATCCTATTACACCAACAATAGATAAAGGGAAGAAGATTGCTATATACAGGACAATGAAACCTATTTTACATGTCTCAACTGATTCCAGAGAAATAATTTATCAATCACCCATAAGTAATTTAATTTATTTGTCTCAAGTAATTATAGAATAGTTATCCCACATGGACTAGAAGTTAACCTCACTACAAGGGAGTCTAATTAGATTATAGTTCTCTAGGGATATAATTTAGGAACAACTATTTTCAAAACCCCCTGTAGCTCTATACAATTCTTCTCATCTAGCTACTATAGTTAGTAACCCTCTTCATAGGATTTATATTGGACACATTAAAGCTATTAAAGGGTTAGTAAACAATTATCTCTTCAATTTAGCTCAGATGCATCAAAAAGTGTCATGTCCCAACCTGAATCACACGATAACTATAACCAAATCTGTTGGCAATAAGGTCACAAGCGCACCTCCTCGTATGCCAGAGGCTTCTGATTAGCAATGAGAGTCTAATAATGGTATGGTGGGGAGACTATTCCCTATAGATCAGTACTAAATAAAGTGTTGGAATAAATGAAATAAATAAAAAATAGAAGATAATAATAATTTATAATAAATAATGAACTGATATCTCAGAAAGTGCCAAATAAACACCCATGCATTAACATTTTATACCATAGATACTATAAGTAAAGCATGAGGAAGGTGATATATACAATAGGTCTAAACTTATAAGAGAATAAAAATAAATAAAGGACCCCAACCATAGAAGGCAGCTCGAGTAAATTCTCAACTACTACTCCCCTTCCAAGTCTTATACTAATGATAAAACAATAACCAACATAGGCCAAGTCCAAAACTGTAGTCAAAATATCTATTCGGTACCAAATAGTGGCCTGAATAGGGTGTGAGTAAAACTTTGTAGGCCACCACCAACGATGCCTAACAAAAATCCAATCTTCATATATTAAATGACCAGCGTGTAGGTATATCAATATAAAGTAATGAAATAAATGTAAACCACATTGTATTAGTCTCCTTATGGGACTCCTATATGACCATACCAACTTCAACCTAAGCTAGATGTACAAATCATATGTCATAAAAGTATCACATTTTGAATAAGGGACATTAGTCCATGTATCAAATTGAGGATATGAAATTTCATGTCAAATAATCACAATCAAATATGTGAAGTTCCATGTCCAATATCCTAAATCTTGAGAGGTGTGGGAATCATGTCCAACATTCGTCAAAAAATGATAATAAGTGCCATGTCCAATAATAATAATACCAATAAAATGTGTGATTAATATGTCCAAAAATTTATAATAAACGATGTGGAGCATCATTTCCAAAAAAAATTAATAAACAATGTGGAGTGTCATGTCTGAAATCCAGAACTAAGGGGGTGTATAGCATCATGTCCAACCATTCCCAACAAATAATGAGGAGTGTCGTGTCAAAACATTTAGATAAATGATGAGAATTTCCATGTAAAACATTGATTAACCATTCCACAAAAACAAAAATAATAAAAAATTAATTAATTTAATAATTTATATAATCCAATAGAAAAAACCATCTCTCTTTACAATTCATTTATGTCAATAATCTATATGATCCCATCCGAGTAATTATGTATCAAAATCCATGTATCATCCAAGGGATTTTATAATAATTTTTCAAGTTACCAGGATTATAATAGTATACTGGATCTCACTTTATAATTTAGAAATGGCTATGTGACATGGTCTCACCATTCATATTTCACTTAAGTATTCCTATTTAATAGACAAGACCATCTCATTACATTTCATTTAATTCAATTTTTCCATTTCAATTTAAAATTGGCAAGTCAAACTCACATAAAAATGTTGTTTAATTTGATAATTAAGGAATTTTCATTATAACAATTTAACAAAAAAACATAATGGGGGTGGTTATAATTAAGTTTATCAACCTCTATTGTTATTAACAGGTCTTGTGGGTCATGTAGGTCAATACATAGTCATTTAATTAAGGAAAAACTACTTTTAGGAGTCAAAACACAGAATGTATAGTTCACAATGAAAAAAATACATTTTATAAGGATGAAACTTTAATGGGAAAACATGTAGACCACCTACTACATGCTTAGGAAGATTTAATCATCCAATATCTTTTCTTGGTTTCAACTTAAATGATAGAAAATGAGAAACTAGATTGATTCCAGAGGGTGATCCAATGTGACCAACAACATTCAATTCGATTCTCATATGAAGGAGATCCATAAAATTGTAGGAGGATAGAAGAGTGGGAGATCAAGAGGCTACTAGATGTGGGATAAGAGGAGAAGAAAGAAGTTTAAATAAACTTCTTGAGGGGGGGCATTTAATTTCACTACTTTTTAAAAGGCACACAGTTTGGTCACACGATTAGTCTAAACATACGCCAACTATGTAACAACTCTATCCCTTAGAAAAACCCATTTTATAGTTTAGAATCATGGTTAGTAAATCATGTACTAACTATGAATTTATCATTGGCTCACCCCCACACCTCACATGGTCTCAGCGAATAGTTAGACAAACTATGAGAAAGTTGTGTGGTTCACCTATACAATTTATTGTAGGGGTCTTTCATAGTCATGCGACATAAGATGTATAGTTTTGACAAGTCATGTAATAGACTTCTAGGAAAACACAGTTTTTGGGTTAATTGAAATTTTTAAACAAATCATTCCCCTTAACAAAATGGGCCGCATCGTTTATCCACTGTGTGTCAACCATGCGCCTAAGGGTTTCTCTCCCAAAATTGATCTTTTGAAGCCCGATGCTCCTAAAACTCATTTGGGATTACAAGAAACCTTCAAGGCCCTAAACACCATCCAAAAAAACATGTTAAAGAATTCCAAATATCAAAATTCCATTCTGAATTTCAATACAATATTTGTCCCATCCACCAAAGGAAAATCCAAATTCCCTTGGAATTTTCAACCAGTTAAAAATATAAGATCTTAAAATCTCCCCACATTAGAACTTATTATCCCCAAGAAGCCTTGGTCGAAATTAAAAACAACTCTTGGCCTACTTGGAATGATGATTCTTTCTCAATTAGTCATGTTGCATTTGTAAACTCCCAATGCACCTCTAAGCATCATTTAAATAATATGATGCTAAAAACATTAAATAGAAATCCAATGATCATAAACATCAACATAAAACCTATAATACACTTACTAGAGCCTATATAACTTGAATTATGATCATGTAATCATCTCTTTAATCAACTGATGTTTGATGCTCCCCGCTATAGGTTCTAGTATTTGATGGACAATCCTGAACCATGGCACTTCCACCATCTAAATTTCTTTATAAAGCATGTCCTTAGCATTCTACAATTCAACTGGAATGATTATCATCTCGTTAGAACCCATTACACATGAGGGCACTACATCTGGTCCTTGATTCAATCGAAATTATTGAGTTTCTAATCAACCTAGCTTAAACTGGTCACGCCGGATTTTCCTTAAAAAGTATTATCCAAAATTTACAATAAACTTGTCTCCACCCATAGAATGATATATGTGATTCATCACCAACAACATATAACTGATAAAAGAAACTCAAGTCAAAAATCCACTAGTCAACTATTTTTGAAAAAATTATCAAATTTAATAGTTGATGACTATAAAACTAGATCCCAATGCCTTTAATATAAGGCACCCCAAGACCGATTCAAGCATTATCATCAAATACTTTAACTAACTATCAGTGACATATCTTGATTGGACCATCCCTAATTAATTTTCGTCATTGTGACACATCACAAAAACTGGTTCATTTCTGATCCAATATCCTTGGATCATCAAGCTATCCTTGGAATGAAGCCCACACTTGGACTTTTCCCAAGTTTATATCTGAACTTGTACTTGGTGTTTATAAAAAAAACTATTTGTGAACTATTCCATTTATCAAAAGAATCCAAAAACTAAAATGACAATCTAGAAACTAGTACTGTGGTCCCATAACTTCACTCCCTTGAGGTTCGAAAAACAAAAAATGATGACATACTCGAAAACTTATGAGGATCTTGGTAATGACACCAATGAAAAGAGTTCTTGATTAACATAGACCATTCCCTATCCATTACTGGACATAACAATGCGTATGGAATGAATCCCACTCAATCCTGAGTGCAAGCACAAATGTCACTTATCACCCCTACCTACTTCCTGATAATGGTTTCCATGGAATTGGATAAGTTTAAACTCATAACAAGGATCACCACACTCAAATGGAAAATGGTGTAATCCCCACCATATGGATTATCTTATCCCACTTCTTGAGCACAACTCCCAATGATTTCCTTTATTAAACTAGAAATAAATATAATTTAGCTCATCATATAGCTGATTCTCTCTCATTACACTCATGAAAATTTCATGATATTGAACATGATATAATTAAAATAGAAGTAATCTAAGATATTATTAATGATTTACATTCCAAAAATATCCATCTTTTCATGAAAACACTTGAATAAACCTATCGATGCATTATTCCCACTTGATCATGATGCCCTTACCACTCAAGGCATCCCATGATCATCCAAGCATAACCACCAATGTCTAACCCCAAATATCAATGTTAATCAATGGTTGGGTACTCAAACATCCATTTTTATGTCATGATTCCATACAATCATTTATGTTATATCGATTTATCTCATCATCCAGATCATTTACTCCTTCAAAACCTGAATCTAGAGTTTAGACTCAATCAAACTCATATATGAGTTTTAAAATTAGCACCATATGAGACTAAAGAGCTCAAAACTCTATCATGACATATTTCCAAATCTATTCTGACCATACCCAAATGTTCCTCGGTTGTATTGTTCCTACTAACTATAAGGACACACTTTTGGAGACCGACATGACACTCCCCAACTTAGGAGTGTACTAGTCATTAAATTACTAAGAACGAGAACTTATCCAATGAAACAAACTCCAACACCACCAAACGTAGGTTTAGGATATAGCCTCACACACATGAATCATGTGATAACATGAAAATATAGACACTCATAAGTTTACTAGAACAAGATCATTTTATAGACACACAGCCCTGAGTCACACTCATTCACATCATTTTCACAAGGCATAAATCCAAAACTAACTCGAATCAGTGGTGTAACAACACTCAAACGCATTTAAAATATCAATTTGAGCACCAAAATAACTCAAAATTAAATAATGGCTCAAGTATACAAGTATTACAATGAAACTATTAATTCCTAGGTCATCCTACTCCAAGAGTGACCTATGAACGTATCTTCTAGAACTCATGACTCTTTTACCAAGAAATCTTGAAATAAAAAACTTTTAAGGTATCATGTGACTTTATCGCTCTAGATAGATTCAAATTTAACAATCACTACTGAACAACATATGATTTGTAACACCACTAGTCAACTCAATGATCACCATGTATAACAACTCATACTACCTCGATATTCCACCAAGTGATGAAAACACCTTCCAAACTTGATTCATGACTCAACGATACCAAAATTCCAAGGATATGATAACCTTCATAAAATATTGATCCATAGTCATGTTGTCCCATATGACTATTAATATGGCTAATAAATTTTTGAGTTGAACCCATATGAAAATGTAAGGAAGGGTCTCACGGCCTACTAGGAGGCTGAAAATGTCCTTGGCTTGTCTAACCTATTAACTCAAACACACATGGTGTTTTTATCACTTTGTGACATTTCCAAGAAATACCACACTATGATGCCTTTGGATATAACCCATTTTTTATTCCCTTAACAAGGTTTATGTAATGCATGATCACTTTTCTACCCAGAAATCATTTCACCAATGAAGAGGTCTACCTCATGAAAACCCGCCTAACTAGGGTGTCATTCCAACTAAGAGTCCTACCCAAATCAAACAGTTAAGGAATAGCATATATCATTCATAGAACTTGGATCAAAAGTATATTGGTTCCCTATTTCCAAGGGAACTACATCAACTATATAACCTCTCACTTAAACATAAATCATGGAATCTAGAACTAGTTCATTCCTAAAAAGGTCACTAGGATCTTCCGCCTAACCTTTAACCTCAATATAATAGAAAAATAATCCAACTAAAACTCACAAGAAATGTCCACATTCCCATTTGAGATATTCTCTCAAGAAAAGATCAAAGAGTCCATACACTAAGGATTTATTATAATAGTGCAACCAAAGGGTTTTTCATTAAGTTAATTACATAAATTTACCTTTATTATAAACATTAAAAAAACTCAAAAACATGAAAGATCAAGTACTAATTGTAATAAAACTTTACTTGACACTCTATTTAGTTGGTTCCTCATAGAAATATATAAAAAAGGTCTCAAAACCACTTTTAAATAATTATTTTATCCATAAGTTCTCATAATTGGGATTTTTTAAAGAAAATTTCAATTTCCAAGCTATAGAAGAAAGAACTCTTTAGGCTGTAACTGTAATTTTAATTAACTAATTTCTCAAATCAACCAAGATCAAAAGTGGATTAAAAGGGTCATTTATATCAAGTTAAAGGAATCAATTGAGTAATATGAAACTATACATTTACGTGTAACACCATATAATTTGTTTCTAACACTCTAAATAACCATCCCATTTAACATAAACATATACCCCCAAGGGGTTAAGAACTAAGGAATATAAATAAAAGAGGAGACCTGTGATGGTCAAGTTAAGATAACCTTGTTTCAATTATATGGGAAACCATTCTCAATTTATGGGGACAATTCTTTACAAATTAAAATTGTCATACCATTTAAGTGAAACCCACAATAGTTAAATTATTAAAGATTTAACACACCCTTAGTGGGTTTATCTCATTGGATCATCATGCCAAAATTTACCTACTTGGGTCCAGTAATGCATCTAAGTATTCAGTTATATGAGCTGTCATTCCCAATTTATAGAGTTAAAAACCATTATAAGTTTCAATTGGAACACCATTCAACTAATATCCATCAAAATTTTAATTTATTTAAAGGAAAACTTCCACTTTAATTACCTTTAAGGGGTTTATCATACAATAATATAATGGTAATATTGGCCTACAAGGATCAAATAAGGCATATAGGGAATCAATTATTTAGATATTCATTCTCAGGTTATGGATCCAACCACTCCATAAGCTATAATTGTCATCCCATTTAACTGATATCTATAAGCAATTATTTGAATTTGTTAATGAAAATAAAATTCTTTGACCATTAAATATTCTTTTAGTTAAATTTATTAACTTCATTAAAACCATTTCAATTATTTAACAATTTTTCATGTTGGTTAGATAGAATGTCACCATCAAGCTATATGGGAAAACACCGTTTAGGTTTATGAAGACATTTTATTTAATCAACCATATGCAATAAATATAATAAGGAATTTATCACATCATTAGAGAAAATACAGATATACAAGTCATGAAATCACACAAGCATGGTATACAGGTAATTATGCTAATGACATGTGAATCCTATGTGCCTAAAATTATGCATGAACACACCTCATATCTTGTCATGTAGATCCAAGAGTAAAATACCATAAATTAGTAATAGTGGAAATATAATAATCACACAATTTTAATTAATAATCAACTGTAATAATGAATAGTATAAACAACAATACCATCCTTAACAACTTAATCTTTCCATCGTGTGTGGGTTGTCTATTCCCAAACACAAGATATTTATTAAGCCTATACATAATCTTAGTCTCGTATATTAACCTAAAATAGTAAGATAAAGAAAATTAAAAAGGAGATATATGATACCACTTTTTCATATCCCAACCTAGCTCGCTCAATAATAATGGTTGAACCAGTTGGAAACAAGGCTTCAAGAATGACTCCCAATATGCTAGAGGGTTTCAACTAGCATCAAGTGTCTAATAATGGTATGGTGTGGAGAATATACCCTCTCAATCAGTACTAAATATAGAATAGGAATAAATGAGATAAATATACAGTGAAAGATAATAATGACTAATAATCAATAATAAACTAATATCTCATCAAGTTCAAAATAACCACCTATGCAAGAACAAGTTATTCCATAGATACAAGCAGTCAAGCACATAGTATACATACAATAGGTATAGATTGATAAGAGAAAAATAATAAATAAAAGACCCCAAATTAGACTACCTGATACCCATACTCATGGATCTAGTGCTAAAAACATATTGTATATTTTTTTATAAAATGAAACTGAAAATAAACAGTCCTTTACACAACTGAGGATATTTCCAATCTAGGTTTTGGATGATTAAGAAAAACCTTGATTTATATCAAAGTATAATATAATTTATCTGAAAACATTTATCTTAATTCACTCATACTAGATCCTTAATGAATTCAAAATTATTTAGAATTTATAATGATCCTATGGAAAATATTTTTAAATTTAGAGTGGGAATAAAATTTCTCTGTAAGGTGTTTTAAAACTAGAGTTAAACCTTTTTATAAATACTACGAATAATTACATTGAAAACATTTTTTTCAATTAAAAAATTTGATAAAATAAAAACTTTTCCAAAATAAATCTTTAGAGTTTTTAAAATATTACATAGGAAATACTGTTAAGAAACCTTTAAAAATATATAATACATTGAAAATAAATTTCATTTCAAAATTTAATATCCTTTGAAAAAATATATGGATTTCTTCATGATATTGTTTTAAAATATTTACTTTTAAAATAATAATTTTCTTATGAAATATAATTATACTTGGAAAACCTTAATAAATATATGAGGCCACTATTAGTACAACTTCCCCTAGAGGTTATGGGTTTAATCCACATTCCTCCTCATCTCATTTGATACCCAAGTTCCATGTTTTATTTTAAGAAAATATTTTTTGGTTCCTTAATTTCTCATTTATAATTCATTAAAAACCTTTAAAAAAACTACATAAATTATTTTCAAGTAAAATAATTTTATTTCACATAATCTTTATAAAAATATTTATTTAAGAAAACATAATTCTTTTATGAATATTTGGAGAAAATAATAATTTATAAACAATACTTTGAAAATAATCCCTATAAAGAAATAATTGAAATTATACATATGCTTGTATATATATTAATGAAATTTGAAGAATAATTATAGTGTATGGCCACACCTATGATCATGTATGACATCAATAAATTTTAAATAATATTTTATTCAAAAAATTATAGCTTTAACATTTATAAAAAATTATTAAAAATTTTGAAATAATAACTTTTTGAAAATGGTTTTGAAACTAATATATCTTTGATAAAAATACAAGTTTCCCATTCAAAATTATAAATTTAAAATTAATCATTCTTTATAATAATGGTTTTAAATACTTTTAAAAATATGTTTTTAAAATAAAACACCCTTACATAAAATCATAATATAAACAAATTTAATTTTTTTCTTAGAAATAGGGTTTTTAAGAAAATGACCCCTTAGATAAAATAGTATTTTTAAAAATACAAACCCCTTACATTGAAATCATAGTATAAATATAATTAGTGATTTTTTTGAAAATAGAGTTTTTAACCTTGCATAGATATTTTTCAGAAAATAAATATAGCTTGGAAAATTAGAATTCCCATTACATGAAAGAGGGTTTTGAATTTAAAACATAGAATATAAATTTTTGAAAAAAAATATTTTTCCTTCACAAAAAATAATAGTATAAATAAAATTAATGATTTTCTTAAAAGATAGAGTTTTTTGGAAAAATGATCCCTTTACAAAGGGTTTTAGAAAACCAAATAGAATCTTTGATGAGAACAAATAACCTTATATAAAAATGGTTTTTTAAGTAAAATATAAAATCATAAAATGTTTTTCTTTTAAAATAATAAAATTAGATAATATATTTAAAAATATAAAAATAAAATTTTTAAATAATTCTCTTACTGAATGGGTTTTTAAAATAAAATACATAGTTTTAAAAAATCTATTTTCCCCTTACTGGAAATCCCAACCAAAATTGAGTTGTGCAATACTATTCTTCACTATCAAAGCTTGGAAATGAAGGTGTAAAATAAAGAATAAGGAGGGAGAATGGGTAAGGGTTTTCTAATGGATGAAGAGGGATTCCTCTCTATGTACACATACACACATGAATATATATATATATATATATATATATATATATATATATGATTTCAGATGTCAAGCATAGTTCTGAAAAAAATAATAATTGGGTGTTATAGTTGAGTCGTGGTATATATTTGTTTTTAAATGATAAATAAAATCATACATATAAGGATGGAATTTTTGTGATGGTTGAGCTTGTGGATCAAGATAGAAATTGAAATGGAAATTCCATTATTTTATGGTTATATATAAATATATATTTACATATATATACATCATTATCACGGGTGATATAAACTGAGGAGGGAATGATTATGTTAATGGATTTAAAGAGAACTGATTTTAATCCTAGATTACAATTATTTTATTAATATATATATATATATATTTATTTATTTATATAACTTGATAAACTTAGAAATCTAAGTTTATTTTTGTTTTTAAGTGTATTACCTAAGTTTTAATTCAATAAATATATATTTATGATTGATTTAGATTTTCTAATATTCCTCTGGAAGGTAAGGCTCGCCATTGGTGTTCCTTATTCTATAAGGGCCAAAAAACTATGAAGGGTAGATCAAGGGATACAAATTTTTCACTATAGGAAATTGACAGTAGATATAGGGGGTTTCTAGGTGTACTATGTGTAGGTCATACCTTCAAGAAATATATTAAGGTGGAAAGATAAGAAGAATATAAGGAAGTCAACAAAAAGAGGTTGAAGATGATAGTTCAACTTCAGTCTAGTGTGAGGATGAAGGAGAAGAAATAGTATTTCATGAGGAAGATGACGATGTGTTGGAATATTGGATGACTTTGATGAAGTTAATCAAACGGTTACGTTAGAAGTGGATTTTTTTAAGTTAGGTGAAGAGTACCCACATTATTCCATCCCACAAAACTTATTTATATAAAACCCACTCTCATTTCACTATTTTGTTGTGGAATTTGGATATTGTCACCCACATACACACTCACACACCTCTAGAATATGCTGACACATGCTACCCATGCCCATGAATTTATCCGAGCATACTATGAAGGTGTTATGTTCCTAATGGCATGCCCATGTGTTAGCACTCATGACCCTTTTTCCATGAGGCTCACTCAATCTATCCCTCTCCCATGGGTTTATCTTGCTCCCCATATTTGGGGTTGAATGGATGGCCCTCACTGGTTAATGGTTGGATGATTTTTTTACACTAATTGTATTTAAAATTATTTACTTAAAAAAATTCTAAAATAAAAACTATATTAATATAATATTTTAATCAAATGAATATATTTATTTCATCCTCTTAATAATTTTATTAATTTAATTATATATTGTTTTCTAACATATTAAGTAGTTCGGGTATCGTCCTAGTGGTAAGGCATCCCCTTAATACTGCATCATAAGTAGGGTTCAAATCCTTCTGGTCTCCAATTATGAAGATCAAATCCATGGTGGCATATTTTTGTTGGAGGAATACATAGAGGGGTCAGTGTTGATTTGGGGATGGAATATGTGGTGGTGGGCCTTAGGAAGATTCAATGGTGTCTTCAATTCATTAGGGAAGTGATGAAAATGTATGACGGTTGCGCCAGGTGACTGATGGTGAGGAGGGATTATACAGGCTACAGAGCATCAGCGATCGGGTGATGGGATGGTGGATACCGGGTTGTAAAGGTGGAAGATGGGATGAGCATACTGGTTTTGGAGCAGCAGTGGTTGGGTTTCTATATGGAGGATTCTAGTGATGAAGAAGGTGGAGGACAGGATGCGCTATTGGTGGAGGAGATCAGGCAGTCTCCATGGTGGACATAGGCATATGCGAAAAGGTCTTAAGTGGCAGCGGATGGGCTGGGCTTCTGAAGGGTTGGCCTATGGTTCTGGTTTCTTTAACCCTCAAGGGTTTGGGCCTTCATATCCATGTAATGGTGACCCTCTACACAGAAATAAGAGGTGTTTTTGGTTTATAATAAAATAAAGGAGTGTCTTCCCTCCAACCTATTTAAAAAAACTAACATATTAATTCCAACTACATTAATTTTAATACATGTCATTATTTATTACAATTTTAAAATCTATTTAATATTTTACTATTCGATTAATGTAAAATATTATCACTGGAATCTTATAAATATTTTAAATTGGAAATAATAAGTTATAAAAAATTAATAATATTATAAACATAATAATTTGAAAACTATAAATTTTCATATAAAAATGAAATTATTTTTAAATAATTAATAATATTTTGTATTTTTTTATAGAAAGTTAGTTTAAAATATATAAAAAGGTATATTAAATATATTTTACCATATATGTACACATTTAACAATTTTATTTCAAAATCATATTTACTTATTGTTTTCTTTGTTTTGTTTCTATTAATATTTGGATAAATTATGTTACTACTAGATTACTTATTTTAGAACACTTTGATTATATAAATAAAATTAAATGATTATTTATGAGAAATTATTAAAATTATTTTTCTACAATTTATTAAATAATTGAAAAGGGATTATTATTTACTTTTATAAATAAAAATGTATATTTTCATAAAATAAAATGTTATTATAAAATATTATTTATTACAAAAATATATTTCTTTTGTAATTTAAAAAGTAAATTAACAAAAACTAATATTGATTAAATAAAATAATTTCTTTAAATATTATTTATATTAAAACATGTATTTATTTGTTTAAATTATAAAAAATCATTAAATTAAAATTTATTAAAAATAAATATATTCCTAAAATTATTAGGATGTTACAACAACCCATGAAGGCAGAACGAGTACATGCTTAGCTACTACTCCCCTCCCAAGTCCTAGCCCAATGATACAACACCAAGTAATACAAGCCAAGTCTTAACCTAGAGCCAGGAGATCAGTTCGGGTACTAAACAACTGCCTAAATAAGGTGTGAGTAAAACTTAGTAGGCCAGTACCAATGGAGTTTAATTCAAATCCAATCACTATATATAAAATTATTAGTGTGAAAGTATATCAATATAAAAGAGTGAAATAAATATAAACCATGTAGTCTCAAGATCTTCATGGGACACCTCGACGAACATACCTACTTCACCCTAAGATGGATGTCTGAATCATATGTAATAAGATTCCCATATTTGAATAAGGGGAATCAGTCAAAGTATCAAATCGATGACACATAATATCATTTTTGAAAATCCTAGTCAAATATACGGAGTGCCATATCCAACATCCAAAATCATGGGAAGTGTAGAGTATCATATCCAATATTCTTCAATAAATGATATGGAGTTCCATGTACAATAATTATTATACCAATAAAATATGGGGGCTCCACATCCATAAATTTTTAATAACTGATGTGGCGTCTCATGTCTAGAAATTTATAATAAATTATGTGGAGCATCATTTACAAAATCTTGAACTAAAGGGGTGTGAATAATATTGTCCAACCCTTCCCAATAAATAATGAAAAGTTACATGTCTGTAATTTTAGATAAATGATGAGGAGGGCCATGACCAACACCATTCAACCATTCCACAATGACCAAAATAATAAACACGTAATGCAATTAGAAATTTATATAAGCCAAGTGAAAACCCCATCTCAATTTACAATTCATTTATGTCATTAATACCTTTGAGCCCATCCAAGGAATTCTACATCAAAATCCAAGTATAATACAAGAGATAACATAATAAGTTTTCAAGTTTCCATGATGATAATAATATACATGATCTCACTTCACAATTCTACAAGATCCTTGTGACATGGTCTCACCATTAACATTTCATTTAATCATTTAAGCATTTATATTTAATAGATAAAACTATCCCATTACATTTCATTAAATTCAATTTTTTCCACTTCAATTTAAAAGTTGTAAGTCAAACTCACCTCAAAAGGTGGTTTAATTTCATAAGCCATGAATGGTAATTAAAATTTTTTAACAACCCATCCAAGGGGGGTAGTTCTAATTGAGTTCATTAACCTCCATTGGTGTTAACAGGTACCACGGGTCATGTAGGTTAAGAAATGGTCATTTAATTAAGGAAAAACTACTTTTAAGAGGTGATGTGTAGAAATTATGGCACATGGTAAGAAAATGAATTTTACAAGGATGATATTTTAAGGGGAAACATATAGACCACCTACCTCATTCTTATTAATCCTTATTAATTTGATATCAGCCTTTAGTTCCGTCCAAAATGAGATAAAATTTGAAACTGGACAAATGTATGAGGTCAATCCAACATGACCAGAGACACTCGATTTGGAGATCGTATGAAGGTGATCCATAAAATCCTTGGAGGAGATGATATGGGAGCTCGAGATGTTGTTGGGAAAGGGGTAAGGGGAGAATAAAGGAGAAATAAACTTAATGTATAGAGTGGAAAAATATTATCTCACCTCTTTTCAAGAGGTGAACAATGTGGTCTCATGATTAGTCAAACCATGGGACACCTATGTCCCTTTGAAAAGAAACCCACACATAGTTCATATAGACTGTTAGTAAATTGCATGAAATCCATGCCTTTGGAATTGGCTCACCACTACACCCTCATAGGCTAAGTGCACTATTTGAAAAAAATGTGTAAGTTGTGTGGTTAAACTTTTCAATTTACTACAGGTTTCTTACATGACCATATGGATTAAGGTACACCATTTTGACAAGTTATGTGACACCCTTCTAGGATCACACGATTTTCTAGGCTACCTCACATGGTTAAAAACATAGGATATTACAACAATTTTGTACAATAATTACAGACTTTTTAAATATGTATATTATAAGGCAGATCGACATGTGTGTTGATGCACTTTACTTTCTTAGAGATCGAAAATCCATTATAATAGAACCTCAAGATAGGTATAAAGGCTCTTGATAGAATTTTAAAACTATTTTAGATCCATACACTATTTATAAATAAGATAAATTAAAGTATGATGTTGTGCTACTGCTAAACCTGCTAGAATATAAGCCAACCCTTCAGTTCTTACAAAGAAAATGTTCTTTATAAGCTCTGGTTCTTATGATTTCAGCATTGTTTTTGAAAACTTTGAAAAAAATTTGAGCATGCCTTTACAAAGTCCTCATGATATATATAGTTTTTAAGATTAAGAGAGTTATATGGAAGAGTTTGGAAGGGTATCCCCTTCTCTAGTGGTCAATCCACTAACTACCTCTTCCTAATATCCAACCTTTAAGAAACCACCACCCAAACCTCCATATGACTTTGAACCTATCCATAAAACTGGTTCATTTGACTGATGTAGTGTATATGTATTTTTTATGTGTTTTATATCTGTATTTGGTATAAATGATCATGTTTGATAAAGTTCATATGTATCTCTTTGTGAATGAATTGATTTTTTTCATTTTTTTTATTTTATAAAATTTGTTCCTTGTTGATATTCCTAAATTTATGTCATGCCTTATTTAAATATACGTTAACCTTATACTTTAATTGTTCATAACTCAATGTGCTATAATAATTATGTTTTTCTATCCTTTACCTTCCTTTTTAATGTCAAGAAAAGGGGGAGAACACATATAAATGAGGAGAATAAAGGATAAAAACACAATTTTAAATTATTATATATTATATAGTTTTTCTTCAAAACTCTTTAAACTCTTTTAAATTTAATATTTAATGTTTAATGGTTTTTGAGATCATAGAAAAGGGAGATATTGTTAGACTATTGATAATGTCCTAACATTTATCATGTGATTTATGTTTTGATGATCCCAAAAAAAATATTATTTTACTAATTAATTTTATTTTATATGTGTTTAACATGTTTTCATAGTATTCAGTTCAACTCTGTTGTAATAGTTCAATTCTAATGTAATATTCATTTTTTCTTAAATTTTGGATAAGTTTGGAAAATTAAGAAACTTGATAATTTTGGATACAAGGAGTTTGGATACATCGAGCATTTGACTATACAGTATAATCAACTATGTGAATTGAATATGTTTATTAATTGACTACATGATAAATGACTACATAAATTAAATGACTATGTCAAATAAGCTATGTTTTTTGGATACGTGGCATATTTTTCTACATGGTTCAAATCGATTATGTTATTTAATCAGATTTGTGATTAATATGGATATGTAATTTGTCTAGGTGAAAAATTACCCTATGTGAATTTATTCTACATGATCAATTTAGCTACCTGAATTCAGGTAAGTGTATTTTAGCTATGTGATGATGAAAAATTAGTTACATCATTATGAAACTCAAGCACTTATTACCATTAGAGTATTTCAAGTGAAAATTAATATTGATTTTGATTCATTAAGAAAATTATGTAAAGATTGATTTCCAAAGGGATGTAAATAGTAAGAAAGGATGATACAGATATTACTTTTATTACTTAGTAATTTTTTCCAAGGTAATAAGAAAAGGAAACCTAGAGTTTCTCTAGAGATCTTTTTGATTTGTTAGGTATACTATTCAAAACAATTTTAGAGAACATATAGAGATATATTCATATAGTATCATCAATAATGTAAGATACATGATACTCTATATATCTCTCTTGAATCCTCTATAGTGATGCTTCTCTATGATAATAAAAAGAAGAATAAGAAGAATCAAGTTCTCTAGAGTTGTGGTTTCAAGATTAACCCTAATATGTTTTAAGGACTCTCTACAAGATATGCTCCATTCTCATTTTCTCTCTTGGAGATCCCTTCTATTATATTAGTTGAATATTGCAACTGTATGCTTCATATTGTAATATCTCATTATTCTTTCTCTTTTCTATAAGTAATCACTCCTTTTACTGAGTTTTGAAGCATGTTGTTTGTGTGAATCCTTACAGGATTCCAAAAAAAAAGATCCAAGATTTGTACCAAGTAATGAATGTTTTCACTCAGCTAAGAAGTCCCTAGGAAAAGGATTGGTACTAGTGAAATCACCAAGATATAGGATTTGAGTGTTTGTGGAGTGGACTTAGGGATCTTTATGCCCTCAACCACTATAAAAAAATATGTGTTCTATATTTCTCTTCTATTGCTTTTATTTCCACTGCTTGATTCTGATAAGAAAATATGAGAAAAACACTTACCATAAAAGATTATAGTTTTAAGTAAAGAAAATTTCAAGAACTAAAATCACCCCTCTTGATTCACTGTGCAGTTTCTCTCCAACCAATATTATTCCCAAAAAATTAATAGTATCAAGCATAAATTCGATCCTTATGAGGTAATACTAGGTGATCAATAGTTGTCAGACATCATCTCTGATCCCTAGGGGTAATTCAAGGTGACCTAGATAAAACCGAAGGCCATATTCTAGGTGATATTCTGGGAATTAACTCACAAGGACTCAAGGTTAGTGTATCCCTCCTATAATATCACAAGCAAAAATATATGGGTTGGCCATCTGCCCAACCAACCACACATAACAAGTGTCAACCTCTTAAGTGCATGACCTAAAATTATAGTCAGTTACATATGAGGGTCACATCATCAATTAGAGTTGTAATGTGACACTTATATTCAATTATAACTACTTCCCTATAAAATACATTTATAGGGTCAACAAGATGTAGAGGCACCAACCAATTTCCCTTCAGTTTCACAATAGCACAGACGCTCTACATGGGTTCTTCGATTTAATAATGAACTCTCAGGATAAGCATGTAACACCCCAAGTTTTTATGAATTATTATTTTTCAAATGAAATAAATATATTATATATTATATTACACCCAACACTAAGTTAATCATTCACTACACGCAGCACTGAGTTATCTTGCATTACACAAGACACAGTGTTTTAACAAAACCATGATATATTATTAATATAGTTATTTAAATGTGAGTGTTATAACATAGCTGTAAAACTTAGTGATATAAATAGTAATAAATAATTTTTAAATATTAATTATAATGGTATTATATAAAGTAAAAATATTGATAAAAAGTACTTAATTTTTAGTAAAGTC
Organism: Viscum album; assembly: GCA_963277665.1. Classification (NCBI taxonomy): domain Eukaryota; kingdom Viridiplantae; phylum Streptophyta; class Magnoliopsida; order Santalales; family Viscaceae; genus Viscum; species Viscum album. The sequence continues at coordinate 295,976 of CAUJRU010000568.1, forward strand.
TTTATATGTTTTGAAAATACTATTTTCTCAAAAAAAATCTTTTTATTTATTTTTTTGAACATTAATAAAAATAATTTTTCTAACTTTTATAAAATTAATTTTATAAAATAAAATTAATTTTTTAAATCAACATGTCAGAATTAGTATAAGGTGAATTTTCGGTTTTCTTTTGAAAAGTTTCATTTTTTGATGAATAGTGAAAAATATTGAATTTTAATTGAAAATTATCTTTTTGTTCAATTTATTTATAAAGTTAAATTTTATTTTAAATTGGTATTAAAGTAAAATTAGTTCAGTTATACATCCATTAATCCAATTTATTTCATTGGAATAATTTTTATATTTATTTTTTATATAAAAACTTTGTAAACTTTTGAATATTTTCTTTTTAAAAATCCGCTTTCTCATCACGTCTACATGATTATTTTTTAAATTAAAATTTTCTACTTATGTGAGTGGGATTTAGAAAAATGGATTAAATATTTTTAATAAGAATAATTTATATTATATAATAAGTAAAAATTAATTTTTTAACCAAATGAATAGTAAAAACAGTAAAAATTATTTACCAGAGTTAAGGTAAAAATGGGTTTACTGGGGGTTAAACTAAAAATTCAAGGGTTAAAATGAAATATAAATGTGTATAAAATATATTTTATGTCCATATTTATATCTTATCATGTCTAAGGTTCTAATATGATCCATTTTGGACTTTTTGGCATGTAAAAAATAGGGGTGCACCTTTGTTTCAAAAAATTACGAGTGTGCCACTCAACTCACTTATAAAGGACACCACCTGTCATATCTTATTCACACTTAAAACCCATTTTAATTAATCCCTGACCAAAAAAATAACTTCCCAAATTCCCTCATCCCATCCTATAAGACTTAGTTTGTCCATAAATCTTACTTAAGATGGATTTTGGTGAAAACCTAAGGAGGATACCAAAAGAGGAGGTAACATTCATCAACAAGCATTTTTGTTTTATTTCTTCCTCCAACTCCTTTAATTATTATTTTAACATGATGATATAATAAACACAGTATCTTCCATATACTTAGATTTTAATATGTTAAGGTTATAATCTACAACCATCTCCATTTCTATCAAATGAGTTACGAAATCATTCTTCGTGTGTACGAAAGACTACCGTCTCACAAACTGATGTCATTTGTTTTTTAATTATCACCTCTCAATTCTAGACATAATGATAGATTTATTATTTATATATGATATTTATGTTATTATTATTCTTATTTAATTATTATATCACACATACCTTCTTACTTTCCATTTTGTGGGAATATGTGATCGTCGTTTGTGTGTACAACGGACTACTGTCTCTCGAAGTGATGTGATTCATTCAAGATTTTCATGGAATATATTAAGGATGGGTTTAATAAAAATATGTGATATATATGAAATAAAAATTATTATTTCATGATAATATACATCATTTTTTTTATTTTTTTAATCCATATTGAAATTAGAAAGTGTGTTCACGCGTATGTACGACCTACCATCTCCTTGAATGATGTTTTTCATTTTCTAAAACTAAATTTTATGGATTACTAAAAATAAATATATACTTAATAAATATGATATTTATATAACTGATAAAATTCTAGAGATCATTAAATCATGATCAAATTAAGAGGACCAAAAATAATAAATCAAAACATATATGAAAAACAAAGCAGTTATTACTGTAAACATAACTTTACATAGAATTGTTAATAAAATGGTAATAAAAGGTCATAATAAAATCATATATGGAATGATATATATAAATATTTTTATATTATAGATTTATAATAAAATTATGTTTATTATAAAGTAGTTTTGAACGTGTACAATGGAAATTAAGACTTAAGCTAAGAGATTTTTGTCTCAATTAATCTTCTTTGAGACATACATTATGTTATGCACCAATATTATTTCATGAAGTGTATATATAGACCACTTGACATGTAATATTAGGAATTTATTTATCCTTATGATATTTTAATTTCAATTTTATGTTATTCTTTTATGGGGATTATGATTCAAAGTTAATAAAGTGATAATAATTTTATATTACAATCTCATCATTTATCATGATTGTTTATAATTATGTTTCCGATAATAAAATATTATGATCCATCTCTCAATAAACTAATTATTTTTCTTATACTATGGTTATTCATGATATTTTCATGTAATATTTCCATTTTCCACTCTTTGGTAGTTAAAATAATTAAGAAAATGTTTTTTATGATAATCTGGATTTATTTCTCTCTTCAGTAGAAAATTAATTTTCTTCCAAAACCATGTTTTCTAAAAATGTTTTCAATTTTCTTTATTTTTATACTATTATTTTTTTTTAAAAAAATTACCCAGGTTTGAATTTTTAATAAAAAAAAATTGAAAGGAAAATCCATGTTATTTCTAAACAATGCATGTTTAAAATTTACCAAAAATGTGAATGGAATATTTGTTTTAACATGTACGACGTGAATAAAACTTTATGTATTCATGAAAATTATTTTATTCGAATCTTACATTATAATTTTTCAAGTTTATTTTCAAATAAAAATATTTTTAAAATGATTTATGTTTTAAAAAGTGTTTTTCAAATCAGAAAGGATATTTTCCTCAATAAATGTTTTAAATGATATTTTAAAATAATTGTCCATATAAGATGACATATGTTGACATTACCTATGTTTTACTGGGGATATGAACCAAGTATACTATTATTATTCTTTCTCGTAATGTTTTATTATGAAAATATTTTTATGAAACCCATTTCTCTTCCACATGTTATACCATGATAAAATTCTTATGAAACCCACTTATTTTTTATGGGTTATGCTATGATAAAATTATGAAATGATTACAAAACATGTCTCTTTTACATAGGTTATGATGTGGGGAAATTTTTATGAAACTAATTTAATTTCATTGGTTATGATATGATGAATGTTTTATGATCTTATGGCACACATAAATATGGTTTTTATTATGAGAAGGGTGGGACCTATATCTCCCTCTAATGCATTGGGTAAATATTTATATCTCATGAGATAGAAAAGATTCTAATGGAGAGTGAAACCAGTTTACTAATGTAATTTTTCTGATATGATGGTCTTGGGAGTGAATCTTGACAACTATGATGGTTTGGGGAGTGAACCCATTCCACTATGATAGCCTTGGCAGTGAGCCTTGACTACTATGGAAATAATTTTCTATACTCATGTGTATGCGAAAAATGTAATACCCCGACCCCAGTTTACTAGAGATGATTCATTATATTATTACATTTTAATGATTAAAATAAAGTTATATCCCATAGGATTGAATATTTTAGTCATTTTGGAAAACAATATATAAACATAAGTTCCACATTACACCTTAAAAGAAAAAATAATATAGCAATTCCATTAGAATCAGCTATAACTCCAAGGTTATATCTGTAAGTAATTCAAAATAATCATCTTTGAATCCTGGGGAAAAATAAAACATAATAAAGGTGTGAGCTCAGATGCTTAGTGAAGGTAAGTAATGAAGTTGAAGTAATCATAAACATAAACACTAGGCACGGTGAACAACTATAAACACATGCCCTTAAAAATACACTTGACCATAATATGGTAGGTTTAAAAGATGATTAAATAAAGCCATATAAATGATAATAGGAGAATTAAACATAACCGTTGATATTATACTAGTCGAATAATCACATGGTTTATCAATTACTAATATCATATTGATGGAATTCATAATGTCAGACATCAGAAACATGTTGTCAAGGCCTCAGCCAAGACGTCTAAAAATACTAGGGCAAGGCCTCAGCCAAAACCCAATACTTTTTGGTCTCATCAGACCTACTGATACATCTAGGGGATATATGGGGTCCCACCCATAACTTTCTAAGTCCAATTAATTCTTAATATGAATTTATTTAAACATAATCATCATATACATGTTCAATGTAAATAACATTCCCCAATATATAAACATAATTACAAAACATTCTGAGTAGTGTTGTGAATGACATCAAGTTAGCACATCCATAGTAAAACTGATCATAAACCATTAAATAAAATATTTTATATGATACCATAAAATATTAATCCTAATTAAAAATAATAAATTAACAATAGTGTTGAAATAAATGAAAATGATCTTATAAAATCATCGAGTATTTCTTGAGAGAAATACTCTTTTTCTTGACAAAATAGAGTTCTTTTGGAAAAATCTTTGTATAAAACCATAAGTGAACGAAGATAGTTTTTTTATAATAAAATTATTGATTATATAAAAATAATGGTGGCTTAAAACAGATTAATTAATATTCATAAGTTTAAATGGTTATATATATATATATATATCATTTAGTTATATTTTATGAGGATGAATCACTAGATAATACATTTAGTGATAATTGTTTGCATTATTATAGCGGTTTTTATCATAACAAACTCATTTTGTTTTGTGAATTAGTATTATGTATATATACTGGTTTTAGAGCATTAAATAGGATATAATACATATATTATAGTATTTTTTTAACCATAAAAATAGTATCATTACCATATTTGAAGAATAAATTGAAGAATGTAAGTTCATCCTCCACAAAGGTTGCAAAATGGCACCTCCCAGATGATGATTTTGTTTTTAAAATAAAAGAGAGAGGGTAAAGATATTGATGATGGTTACTAAATTAACATGATATAATTACAATATATAAATGATATGAGAGTTATCATTATAATTTGGATAGAGGATGTGAGGATAGAATAATAAAATAAAGAACTTGAAAAGATACCAAAAGGAAGAGAAAGAGGATTTTACCTCTTGAATAATTCTCCTTGAGAACCTCCTTAAGGGAAGGGTTTTTTGTATTTTGGAAAGAACAAGATATAATTAAGGTGGTGAAATACTAGGGAATATTATTTGGGTATAACTTTGACAATATTCAAGTCTTAAAGGAGTGAAGAGAAGACGGAGTGAGGGATGGGTTTTATAGTAGAGGAGAGGGGAGATTTTAGAATATCTTTTTCATTATTTTATTATTTTGATCAAGAAAAGAAATAATGTTGATTCTTGTGATCAAAAATAGTAATAAGTTCATGTGAGTTTGAACAAAGTTTTCTTACATCATAAATGGCTCAAGGAATAATTCATTTAGTTTCTAATGTATTTATATTGTAAATTACCATATTTTACTATTCAATAAAAAATCAAGTATTTAAGAAAATTCTACAAATTAAACCAATTTTTTTTTGATGTGTAAGATTAAAAAATAAACTCTATTTTATCAAAATAATTTTCTAAATATGTGAAATTTAATTTTAAAATAAAATTATTATTTACTTGAAAAATACAGATTTTAAATTTAAAAATGATTTTACTAGACTTTAAAAAATTAACTAAGGTCTCATAAAATTATCCTAAAATAATGAGAAAATAAAATATTTATGTATGAATCCATTTTATGAAAATTAATTTTCCTTTAAATAATTTTATTAATTATAAAAATGTAATTAAATATCTAGGACTTATAAAAATACCAACACTTAAATATATATACTTTTTAAATATTCACTTAATTTTTCTATGATATAATTATATCATACTTTAACTTATGAGATGCCTAAATTTTATTCATAATTTCATGGGTGATTTTACTATTCATTAGGCTAATTTACTATTCATAAGGGTAATATTACTATTCCTAATGAAAAGTTACTATTTCATCAGTATAGGTTCCTTGTCATCTAGAAATACCTCTTATTTATTTTATTCTTCATTTATAAAGATTTTATTTTTTATATGTGTGATTTTATATGATTCATAAAATAAACATAAGATGGGAAATTTCATTGATAGAGTTTTGGGTCATTACATTCTCCCCTCCTACAAAAATTTCATCCTCAAAATTTATAAAATTTTACCTCATAAAATGATTTGGGTAGGTCTTCATCATAGGGTCTATAATGACCCATACTTTACATACATTGTTATTTCTTCAAAATTGAAGCACGCTTATTACAACATATAACAAAACCATGAAAGGACCGTATAGGTATAATGTCTTTAGAAACTGGGAAACATAAACAACTGGTTCATAAAGCATCTACATTGTATCCCATTTATTTCATCATATCTAGAATCTCATTTTGGCATATCTTACTTAATACCCTTATTCCTGACCTGGGGAAAAGAAAACATACAAAAGTGTGAGCTCAAATACTCATTAAGGGTAAAAAGAAGAAATATCAATCACATCATATTCATAAGAACATATCATTTTGGAAATCTTAACCTGCAAAAGAGATTAGAATTTCATAACATGGGATAAATCATAGTGGTGAAATGTAATCCCAATAATCATAACATAAAACATTAAACTTTGTGGCATACACACATAATCATATAGAATCATTTCTTAGTAGTCAAGACTCATTTCCAAGACTATCTTACCAGAAAAATTCCTTTTCTGAACCGAGTTCATTCCTCGTTTCAGTCTTGTATCACTGAACTGGATTAACCTGCCGTTCCAGCCATGTCTATCTCATGAGATATAAATCTTTACCCAATGCATTGGAGGGAGATATAGGTCCCACCCATCTCATAATGATACTATTCTTATGTGTTCCACAAGATCATAAATCATACATCATAGCATAACCCATGTAATAAAATGGGATTCTTAAACATCATGCCATCATAACATAAATCATATAAGATAAAACGACTTCATAAAAATAATTCCATCAAAAAATAATCAAATCAATGTAAAAATAGGGATAGAAACAGAACCCTATATTATCTTATATGTAAAATAATTTTTATAAAGCACTTGAACTCCATTCTTGAGGAAAATATCCTTTCTACTTCAAAAACATTTTTCCTTTATTAACATGTCATACAATTTTATACTAAAATAAGTTAATTAAAAATAAACATGAAAACTTGTAAATGAAGCTTCATGGAAATAATGTTCTAAAAATCCATTCATGCCGTATAAGTTAAAGAAAAACATTCTTCTCATACTTTGGCCGGAAAAGTCAAAAAAGTACCTCGTACTAAAAACAAAAAAAGATTCATTTCATATATTTTACTAAAAACTAGACAAAGGGTAAAATTGGATTTAAACAATTGTATGATGATAGAAATAATATTACATATTGAGGAAACCTGGATGTGGATGATAAATATGCCCCAGTAATTACCGAAGTATAAACAATCTCGGATAAAAATGAGATTGTGATATTTTCCCTTACCTTAGGTCTGATTTGCTTCGTACATGTCCAAACCTCCTATATAATGATTGAAATAATGTTATTGACTTATTACAGAATCATACTCATTGTTATGATATCATATATGGTCATATTCTTAGCTTCGTATTAGTAATATTTCATTGCTACTTGTTATTCGGGTGTTTATTGACTTTTGTTCATATGCGTGTTTTGTCGAATAAATTACTAAGGTTATAGATAACTCATTTCCAGAATGTTATTAGTGTAATATATATCATATTTATTCATTCAATTCATTTATATAATCATTATTCATTGAAGATCATGTAGAACGAGTCACATCACATCATGGAGACGGTAGGCCGTACGTACGCACGAGCGATGCTATTGTTCCCATGATTGTGGAATTGTATTGAAGTGTATGTATACTATTTCAGATTCAATATCACTTTAAAATAATAATATATAGTTATTCTTTACACCATTATACCCATCCAAGTAAGGTGGTGGTGGAAAACAGATTACACCACGGCGTGGAGACCATATTCCATACGTACGCACGCACGGTGATTTCGTTTTCCATTGGATGGATAGAAGGTGAAATAGGGTTTTTTCATATTTATAATAAAATATCATTATATTTGTGATACTGATGTTATTACTTCATAATGAAACAACTAAAGAAGAGGAAGTAGAAGAAGAAAAAAGTTGAAAGAATCGGTAACGGACATTACCTCCTCTTTGAAGCGCCTCTTCTTAACATTCTCTTAGGGCACTAAAGATGGTCTTTGTAGAATACCAGGACCTCTAGGATGTTTCTAGGGAAGTGGAGAAGATAATTTGTCAGGGGTTGGCCGAGCTTGAAGGCTCAAAGTGGTGTGAGGAGGAGAGGGAGGAGGTTCCCTTTTATAAGGGAGGAGAGGGGCACTTTAAGAAAAACATAAAATATTATTTTATTATAAAGTAATATTCAGTTTTTAATAGCTCCAAATTGATTTATTTAGATTCTAAGGTGGAGATGGGTCTAAATCCTCCCACCCAATAGATTTTAGACAAGTTTAGGTTACTATTTTAACCTTATCATTTAGATTTAACTTTAAGTTAAATAATTTTACTTTTACCGTGTCTTCTTGTTTCCTTACACTATATGGTTAATAAACTTAATATAAAAAGCCAAAAGAACCCCAAATGGTTCATTATTAATATATATATCCTTATCTAAGTCATTTGGCCGAACCTTAGATTTTTAGAAATACAATAACGATTAATAATATAATATTTGTTTTAAAAACAATTTTATGTCAATTTTGACACTATTTGGTACTTTATTTTTGTGAAAATTATAACAGCATTATTAGTTTGAAAAAAGTTAATTAAATTAATAATAACATGTCATATTAACCTATAAAATTATTGTAATTCATAAAAAGTCTAAAATTACATTTATTTAGGTATTTATAACATCAATTATGTTAATATTTCATTAATAAGGTAATTACTGCATAATCATTGTGTCATAAATAAATTAAATTATTTAAAGTCTAAAAATTATAAATAAAATATAATTATGTATGAAATCATTTTATCTTTCTAATGAATATTTATAGTCGAATTTATCTTATTTATAACCCTATATTAAAAATGTTTTAGTTATTAAACCTTGATTTTAACTATTTTAACTATTCTTTAAATAAAATAATAATAAATGTCCTAATCTAATCCAAGTGGACCTAAAGGGTAATATTTTATCCCTAAGGTTGTTTTTGGTCGAACTACACTTATCCAATAGAATTAGTTTATGTGTTAGGGTAATAATAATACCATTTTTACCCTTAATTACCCTATTTACTTTTAACCGTGGTAAATAAAAGTAAAAAAGTTACTATTCACCAAAAATTATTTTTATCTTATTGAACCACATTTTACTCCTTTATTTTAACCGTGTCTTGTGGATTTTTGAAATTCCACTCATAGAAGCGGTAAAATTAAGTTTTATGTAAATTTTCAAACTCTCCTAAGAGGTGGGTAAAAGACGGTGAAAAGTTCAATAAAATTTTTATATATCTAAAATTATTATAAAATGGCTCCAATGAATTAAATTGAAATTATATTGGCATTATGTATCAATTTTGACCTAAAATAAATTTAAATAAAAAGTCAGTTTTTAAATAGTAACCCAGTGTTTTCACTATTCATCAAAAATTGAAAGTTTTCAGAAAAATACCAAAAAATCACCCTAGGATAATTTCGATATTCCGAATCAAAAAATGAAGTCCATTTTGAAATATAAAACTTATAAAATTTCAAAAAGTGGGTATTAATATTCATAACGGCTAGTTTTAATAATATTTTAATAGCATATCGTTGTTTAGTGAAACTCAGTATTGCGTACAATGCAAGTTATCGAGGAAGGTCGCGATTGCGTGTAGAGCAAGACAAGCTAGTGTTGTGTGTAGTAAAAGATCCCTTTGATGATAACAAAATATTTCTCATAAAGATATTAGGTGTTACATTCTACCCCCCTTAACATGAATTTCTCCCTTGAAATTCGTCACTTTGTAACAAACAGATGAGGATACCTCTCCCTCATCATATACTCAAGCTCCCATGTAGCTTCTTCTAATTGGTGGTTCCTCTATAAAACTTTCACCAAGCGAGTGGTCTTATTCCATAGGACTTTTTCGCTACGATCCAGAAACTCTATCAGTTGTTCTTCATAAGAAAGATCTTGCTCAAGCGGTACAACTTCTGAGCTGAGTACATGTGAAGGATCAGGTATATACTTTCCCAGGATAGATACATGGAACACATCGTGAACTTGAGAGAGATTCGGTGGAAGTGACAATCGGTAAGTTACCTTCCCAACACGATCCGGTATTTTGAAAGGACCAATATACCTAGGGCTCAACTTTCCCTTCTTTCCAAATCTCATTACTCTCTTCCAAGGAGATATTCGTAAGAACACTTTATCACCTACTTCAAACTCTAAGTCTTTTCTTCGATTGTCGGCATAACTTTTTTGTTGACTCTGAGCTGCTCTAATGTGTTGTTGAATAGATTGGACCTTTTCTGCCATCTCATCAACAAGATCAGGTCCTAATAGCTTTCTTTCCTCAACTTCATCCCAGCAAGTTAGAGTTCAACATTTCTTTCCATAGAGAGCTCCATAAGGTGTCATCTGAAAACTGGAGTGAAAGCTATAATTATAAGAAAATTCCACCAAAGCTAAGTGTTGATCCCAACCACCTTTGAAATCCAAAGAGAAATCTCTTAACATATCTTCTAGAGTTTGAATTGTTCTCTTAGACTGACCGTCTGTCTGAGGATGATAAGCAGTGCTGAAACTCAACTCTATATCCAGAGTATGCTGAAGACTTCGCCAAAACTTTGAGGTAAACCTTGGATCCTGATCAGATATAATGGAAAGTGGTACTCCATGCAATCTTACCACTTCCTTTACATATATCCTGGCAAGCTGATCAAGAGAGAAATCCTCTCTAATAGCAATTAAGTGTTCCGAATTCGTAAGACGATCAACTATAACCCAGATATCATTATTTCCTTTGGATGTTTTAGGAAGTCCAGTGACAAAGTCCATAGTGATGTTTTCTCATTTCCATTCAGGTATGGGTAATGGTTGTAACATCCCCTTAGACTTTTGTCTCTAAGCTTTAACTTGCTGATAAACCAAGCATCGAGAGACATATTCAGCAACATCTATTTTCATGCCATCCCACCAGAAGTACTCTTTCAGGTCCCTATACATCTTCGTGCTTCTAGGATGAATAGAGAATGAAGAACTATGATCCTCATCCATCAACTCCTTCTTTAATTTTGGGATGGGAGGAACACAAATCTAATTCCTGAACCTTATTATCCCATCAAAATCAAGTTTGAATTCAGGAACATTTTTCACCTTCTTTTGTAACTCTACATCTTCTTTTTGTGCCTCTTTAATCTTCACATGTATAGATGGTTGAACATTCATTTGAGAAAGATAAGATTTTTCCCCTTCTATTATAATTCCAATATCCATCCTTTGTAAATCCATAAATATTGGATCTTTTGTGATCCTCATCATGGATAATCTAGCATGGTCTTTTCGACTTAATGCATATGCCACCTTGTTTGCTTTCCCAGGATGATAATGAATTGAGAAGTCGTAATCCTTAATCAGCTCCAACCATATTCTTTAGTGCATATTCAGATCCTTTTGTATGAAAATATACTTTAAACTTTTATGATTAGTATAAATATCACACCTTTAACCATAAAGATAATACCTCCATATTTTTAATGCAAAGATTACCGCAGCTAACTCCAAATCATGAGTTGGGTAATTTTGCTCATGGATTTTCAACTGTCATGAGGAATAAGCTATCACCATATCATTTTGCATGAGAACACACCCCAGACTCTTCTTGGATGCATCACTGTAGATCACAAACCTTTCTCCACTACAAGGTAGTGTGAGCACATGTGCACTGGATAACCTTATTTTCAACTCCTTGAAATTCTCTTCACATTCCTCCGTCCACATGAACTTAACTCCTTTTCGATTCAACCTGGTGAGTGGATTAGATAGTTATGAAAAATCTTTCACAAAACATCGATAATATCCATCCAAACCAAGAAAACTTCGGATCTTAGTTACTGTTGTTGGTCTCGACCATCTTTCGATAACCTCTATTTTTGCTGGATCCACAGATATCCCCTCTTTTGAGATTATGTGGCCCAAAAATGAATCTTTTTGAAGCCAAAATTCACCCTTGGTAAATTTGGAATAAAGCTTCTACTTTCTCAGGGTCTTCAATACAATTCTCAAGTGATCTTTATGTTCTTCCTTGCTCTTTGAATAGAAAAGAATATCATCTATAAAGACTACCACAAACTGATCAAGATAGTCTCTAAAGAATCTATTCATTAGATCCATGAAGATAGCAGGGGCATTAGTAAGACCAAATGGCATCACTATAAATTCATAGTGTCCATACCTTGTATGGAAAGTCGTCTTTGGTATATCCTCCATTTTGACCCTTAATTGATGATACCCTGAAAAAAGATCAATCTTGGAAAAGTATTGAGATCCGTGTAGTTGGTCAAATAAGTAATCAATGCGTGGGAGAGGATATTTGTTCTTGATAGTGATCTTGTTAAGTTCCCGATAATCAATGCAGAGTCTCATTGATACATCTTTCTTTTTAACAAACAGAAGAGGTGCTCCCGAAGGTGATGCACTAGGGATTATGAATCCCTTGTCAAGATTCTCTTGGAGTTGCTTCTTCAATTCCTACAACTTAATTGGGGTCATTCTATAAGGTGTCTCTGAAATAGGTAAAGCACCCGGTACGAGTTCTATTGAAAACTCAACTTCACGATTTGGTGGAAGACTAGGCAATTCCTTCGGAAAGACATCATCAAACTCCCGTACAATGGGAATATTCTTAATCGTGAGTTTCTCACCAACCATTTGAGATAAATAACTTTCATTTAGTGGAATCAAGACCCATAAGATAGAAGAAATTTTCACTGGAAGGTTATGTTCATCCTTGCATCGATAGATGATCATAGATTGATCTGGAATATAAAATGTGACTTCCCTTATTTAGAAATTGATATGAGCTCCATATAAAGAAATCCAATCCATGCCAAGAATCACATAAAATTCTACTATAGGAATGATCACAAGATTTTCCGGAAGCACTTTCCCAAAAACTTTAATCAGAGAAGAATTGTAAACTTTTGATGCGACTTTTTTGCCATTAGGGGTTGTCACAGCTAACTCAATATCTAACTGCTGAGGTAATATGGTGATACCCTTAGAAAATTATTCAGAAATAAAAGATTTGGTGGATCCGGAATCAAATAAAACATTTTATACTTTAGATTGGATGGTAAGTGTACCTTTCACCACTTCTTTAGCATACTCCACATCGCTGATAGAAATTGCATGTGACTTTCCTTTGTCTTTGGACTTAAGAGTTTGTTGACATCGATCATCATAAAAAACCCTTGGATTATGGAATTGATTGGCATAATGCCCCATTTCTTTACAATTTTAACATTAAAGTGTAGGAGGTGCACTCTATGTAGACTTTTCTTTGTTCGCATCATTAGACATCTTCTTCCCATCATTACAACATTCAAATGCCCGATGACATTCCTTTACATATTTGAAACATTTACTTGTCCCTTTAATACAACTCCCTCCATGTTTCTTTCCACACTTTGAGCATAAGGGAAAACTCATCTTCTTTTCAGTGTGCTCTTTAGATTTCCCTTTAAATTCCATTTTCCTCTTCTTATCAAATGCATATGACTGATGGGTTACTCCAATCTCTATCTCAACCTTGAGAGCTCACTGAATGATTTCCTCGTAGCTATTGAAGTTCCTTATGGCTAACTCTCTTCGAAGACTTGGTTTTAAGCCACCAAAGAATCAATCGATCTTACTCTTAGGTTGGATAATAATTCCATAAGCATACCTTACAAGTCTTGTAAAATTTTCTTCGTAGGTACCAATAGATTCATCATCCTTTTGCTTCAATTTAAGAAACTCCTTCTCCATCTTTGTTCGAAGAATATGAGGGAAGTACTTATTGAAAAATAAGTTATTGAACTCGTCCCATTCCATGGACTCAATTTCATCTCTTGGCCTCGTATTCTTGATAAGATTCCACCATTGATCAGATTCACCTTCCAAACAATATACTGCAAATATGACTTTATCATGTTCAGAACATTGAAGAAATAAAAATATCTTTTCAGTGGTACTGAACCATTGTTCAGCCACTAATGGATCAGTAGACCCACTGAATAAGGTTGGACACTGCCTCATGAAGGATTAAATAGAATTTTTCTCCTTCCTTTGCTCGTTTGGAAGTCATGCATGATTCATAGCTTGAGAAAGTTGTGTGAGCATGGCTACAAGATTTTTCATTCCATCTCCCATAATGTTTGGTTGCTCAGGGGGATAATCATTACATTTCCCGTCGCATTCTGCATTAACATGGTTCCTTCGGGTTCTAGTCATTGACTAAAACCAAGAAGAATAGTGTGAGCAACACTAATTATAATAGGAAAACCACATAATCAAGAATAAAATTTTACACTTAAGGTCTTATCATAGGTTATTCATGGCCATTTCTAAAACACTAATATTTTGTCCTATGCTTAGACATATCCTTAGGGTTCTTACTAAGGCTTTCACATCCTAGTTTCCAAAGGTTGACTATACCTTTGATCTGATACAAACACAAATGACCCATACTTTACATACATTGTTATTGCTTCAAAATTGAAGCACACTTATTACAACATATAACAAAACCATTAAAGGACTGTATAGGTATAGTGTCTTTAGAAACTGGGAAACATAAACAACTGGTTCATAAAGCATCTACATTGTCTCCGATTTATTTCATCATATCTAGAATCCCTTTTTGGAATATCTTAATTAATACCCTTATTCCTAAACTGGGGAAAAGAAAACATACAAAAGGGTGAGCTCGAATTCTTATTAAGGGTAAACAAATGAAATATCAATCACATCATATTCATAAGAACATATCATTTTGGAAATCTTAACCTGCAAAAGAGATCATAATTTCATAGCATGGGATAAATCATAGTAGTGAAATGTAATCCCAATAATCATAACATAAAACATGAAACTTTATGGCATACACACATAATCATATAGAATCATTTATCATTAGTCAAGACTCATTGCCAAGACTATCTTAGCGGACAAAGTCCATTTCTGAACTGAGTTCATTCCTCGTTTCAGTCCTGTATCACTGAACCGGATTAACCTGTCGTTCCAGCCATGTCTATCTCATGAGATATAAATCTTTACCCAATGCATTGGTGGGAGATATAGGTCCCACCCATCTCATAATGATACCATTCTTATGTGTGCCATAATATCATAAATCATACATCATAGCATAACCCATGTAATAAAATGGGATTCTTAAACACCATGCCATCATAACATAAATCATATAAGATAAAAGGACTTCATAAAAATAATTCCATCATAACATAATCAAATCAATGTAAAAATAGTGATAGAAACAGAACCCTATATTATCTTATATGAAAATAATTTTGATAAAACACTTGAACTCCATTCTTGAGGAAAATATCCTTTCTACTTCAAAAACATTTTTCCTTTCTTAACATGTCCTACAATTTTAAACTAAAAGAACTTAATTAAAAATAAACGTTAAAACCTTTAAAGTAAACTTCATGGAAATAATGTTCTAAAAATCCATTCATGCCGTATAAGTCAAATAAAAACATTCTTCTCGTACTTTGGTCAGAAAAGTCAAAAAAGTATCTCGTATGAAAAACGACAAAAGATTTGTTTCATATCTTTTACTAAAAACTCACGAAAGGGTAAAATTGGATTTAAAAAATTTTAGGAGGATATAAATAATATTATATATTGAGTAAACATAGATGTGGATGATAAATATGCCCCAATAATTACCGAAGTATAAACAATCTCGGATAAAAATGAGATTGCGAGATTTTCCCTTACCTTAGGTCGGATTTGCTTCGTACGTGTCCCAATCTCCTGTATAATGATTTAAATAATGTTATTTACTTATTATATAATCACAGTCATTGTTATGATATCATATATGGTCATATTAATAGCTTCATATTAGTAATATTTCATTGCTACTTGTTATTCGGGTGTTTATTGCCTTTTGTTCTTATGTGTGTTTTGTCGAATAAATTCTTAAGGTTATAGATACCTCATTTCCAGAATTATATTAGTGTAATATATATCATATTTATTCATTAAATTCATTTATATAATCATTATTCATTGAATATCATGTAGAACGAGTCGCATCACATCGTGGAGACGGTAGGCCATACGTACGCACGAGCGATGATATCGTTCCCATGATCGTGGAATTGTATTGAAGTGTATGTATACTATTTCAGAATCAATATAACTTTAAAATAATCATATATAGTTATTCTTTACACCATTATACCCATCCAAGTAATGTGGTGGTGGAAAATAGATTACACCACGGCGTGGAGACGGTATTCCGTACGTACGCACGCGCAGTGATTTCGTTTTCCATAGGATGGATAGAAGGTGAAATAGGGTTGTTTAATATTTATAATAACATATAATTATATTAGTGATACTGATGTTATTACTTAATAATTAAAAAACTAAATAAGAGGAAGTAGAAGAAGAAATAAAGTTGAAAAAATCGTTAACGGACATTACCTTCTCTTTGAAGCGCCTCTTCTTAACCTTCTCTTAGGGCACTAAAGATGGTCTTTTTAGAATACCAGGACCTCTAAGATGTTTCTAGGGAAGTGTAGAAGGTAATTTGGCGGGGTTTTTCCGAGATTGAAGGCTCAAAGTGGTGTGAGGAGGAGAGGGTGGAGGTGCCCTTTTATAAGAGAGGAGAGGGGCACTTTAGGAAAAAATTAAAATATTATTTTATTATAAAGTCATATTCGGTTTTTAATAGCTCCAAATTGATTTATTTCTATGCTAAGGTGGGTATGGGTCCAAATCCTCTAACATAATAGATTTTAGACAAGTTTAGGTTACTATTTTAACCTTATCATTTAGATTTTACTTTAAGTTGAATAATTTTACTTTTACCATGTCTTCTTGTTTCCTTACACTATATAGTTAATAAACTTACTATAACAAGACAAAAGAACCCCAAGTGGTTCATTATTAATATATATATCCTTATCTAAGTCATTTGTCCTAACCTTAGATTTTTAGGAATAAAATAACAATTAATAATATAATATTTGTTTTAAAAACTATTTTATGTCAATTTTGACACTATTTGGTACTTGATTTTTTTGAAAATCATAACAGCATGATTAGTTCAAAAAAAGTTAAATAAATAAATACTAACATGTCATATTAACCTATAAAATTAGTGGAATTCATAAAAAGTCTAAAATTACATTTATTTGGGTATTTATAACATCAATTATGTTAATATTTCATTAATAAGGTAATTACTATATCATCATTGTGTCATAAATAAATTAAATTATTTAAAGTCTAAAAATTATAAATAAAATATAATTATGTAGGAAATATTTTTATCTTTCTAATGAATATTTATAGTCGAATTTATCTTATGTATAACACTATATTAAAAATGTTTTATTTATTAAACCTTGATTTTAACTATTTTAACTATTCTTTAAATAAAATAATAATAAATGTCCTAATCTAATACAAGTGGACCTAAAGGGTAATATTTTATCCCTAAGGTTGTTTTTGGTCGAACTAAACTTATCCAACAGAATTAGGACATGTGTTAGGGTAATAATAATACCATTTTTACCCTTAATTACCCTATATACTTTTAACCATGGTAAATAAAAGAAAAAGTTACTATTCACAAAAATTATTTTTATCTTATTGAACCACATTTTACTCTTTTATGTTAACCGTGCCTCTCGGATTTTTAAAATTCTACTCACAGAAATGGTAAAATTAAGTTTTAGGTAAATTTTCAAACTCTCCTAGGAGGTGGGTAAAAGACGGTGAAAAGTTCAATAAAATTTTTATATATCTAAAATTATTATAAAATGGCTCCAATGGATTAAATTGAACATATATTGGAATTATGTATCAATTTTGACCTAAACTAAATTTAAATAAAATAAATTATTATTTAAATAAAAAGTCGGTTTATAAATAGTAACCCAGTGTTTTCACTATTCATAAAAAATTGTAAGTTTTCAAAAAAATACAAAAAATTCACCCTAGGCTAATTTCGATATTCCGAATCCAAAAATGAAATCCATTTTGAAATATAAAACTTATAAAATTTCAAAAAGTGGGTATTACTATTCATAACGGCTAGTTTTAATAATATTTTAATAGCATATTGTTGTTTAGTGAAACTCGGTATTGCGTACAACGCAAGTTATCGAGGAAGGTCGCGATTGCGTGTAATGAAATCCAAGCTAGTGTTGTGTGTAGTGAAAGATTCCTTCTATGATAACAAAATATTTCTCATAAAAATCTCGGGTGTTACAAGCTCCTTAGGCTCCCATGTTTTCTCTTCAATTTTATTATTTTTCTAAAGTACCTTTACCAATAGTGTAAGAACCCGGTTCTTATTTTTGAGGTACGGGCTTCTTCTTTTTCCTTTTCTTTAAGTTTTTTTGAGAAAATATGGAAAATGGGGAAAAATGATAAATTTCAAAACTACATGCCGTGTACTTTGTCCACACGCCGTGTACTTTTGGCCTTGTTGGGATGAGTACACGAGGCGTGTAGCCTTGTCTACGACGAGGGGTGTAGGAACTGACTACACGCCGTGTAGTGGTACCTTACACGTCATGTAGTTAGTCGGCAGGCTTGAATAGTAAGGCGGTGGAGTCGCCGCCAGCTAGGCGACAGTACACGCCATGTACTCAAGAGTACATGCCGTGTACATAGGTCGACAGGTGAACAGTGTGGCGGTGCTGCCAAATGAACAGTTAAATGAAAGAAGTACACGCAGTGTACTTTGTTTTTTCATCTTAAAACAGGCAGTAGCCTCCTCATTTGGGAGAGGAGGTGTTTGAGCAATTTTGGAGCCAAAGAGGATGGACAGACCTTTGAAGATCTGTCGGGTGTTCGTCTGGAATCCGATTCGGCTTCAGACGATCTCGTTGGAACCGCACGGGTAAGCTCTCTCCTCTCCTGGTACCGTTCTTACCAATTCTTTCTCGAGGGGAAGTTATTTACTTTTGAATGGGTTTTTTTCTTCGTCATATATACGCCATTCTTGGGCGTTTTCGGAGTCAATGTTCGGGTATAACGTTCGTTGGCGTATAAGGTAGGTGGATTTGTGTTTATTTTCCAACTATCATGCGTTTTTGTGCGTTTTTGTGCCACGAACCCATGTTGAGGTGTCGTGTGGCTGAGGCCGTTGCTATATTTAATACCTAGAATTGCATAGTTGATTAAATTGTGATAATAAAATGCTGGTTGGGATCGTTGCTTGGATCTGGAACCACCCCAGGGGTGTGTTTCACTGTTTATCCGTTTGGCCAGGATACCCGAGGGTATGCCTTTAATGTAGTAATTGTAGAATTTCCTTGGGAGGAATTGCTTGTTCACTGCATTTTGATATGTTGGGAATGGCCCAGTAACCTGTTTAGCCTGAGGGCGTTGTTGTGATCAGCTTGTGGGCACTGCAATGTTTAGCCTGAGGGCAGTAGTTACTTCGGACTGAGGGAAAATTCTTCCGTTCCTGAGGGTAATAGACTCTGTGCCTGAGGGAGACACTACCTACGCCTGAGGGCAAAATTCTGTTATGCCTGAGGGAAATTACCTGCGGGTTGGGTTCTGCTTACCTGAGGGTATGGTTTTGTTTGTCTGAGGACGTGGAATGTTTACGTAGAAATGCACTATGGTGATTTCTTGTATTAAATGGATTAAATGAATATTAAAAATGGCAATATAACTGATAGTTATTACTTTTGAGTACTGCTTACTTTATTGCATTTTACTACTGCACACTATCGTTTAATGCCTACATGCAGTTGGGCACGGGCCTTTGGTGGGTGCCTATTGGGAATTTATTTCTCTCACCCTGTTTGGGTCACGATTTTCGGCCCTAACAGATTACATTTCTGCAGGTGTAGATGGGGGAAAGAGTCCCTATACAGGTACTTGACTATTGCTGAGGAGTAGGAGGGCATGGGACCGAGCCTAGGCTCGCGATGCCACTGCCTGCTGTTTTGCTTGTTTTGCTGTACTCTGTTTTCTGTTGTATCATATTGATGTATAACATGTTCTGGCTGTTTTCTTAGAACTTGAGACATGTAGCATCATCATTTATATATTGTTGGTTATATCCACTGCTGTTGTGTATTTCAGTTGTGTATGGTTTACTACTTCTATTTTTGGTGTATGTTTTATTTTGTATTCCGATGCGCAACACTTTGAAAAATGAGGGAATAATTTCCCCACTATCAGACCTGGGCCCTCGCTGCTAGTCGACAGCCTCTGGCGTTTGGGGAAATGCGCTTGAGGTCACGTGGCAAACCGGGCTCGGGGAACCCGTTGCGTGGCACCTGGGTCTGGGACGTTACAAAGTGGTATCAAAGGATGTTTCTTTTCTTTGACTTACTATTTGGAGCCATAGTCAGGGATAGGATAGAACGTTAGTTGGTAATAAGTTGTGCCCAAGCGTAGCTAACCCGTGTACAGGGAAAATCCAGTCTACCTCGTATTTTGCGTTCTTTTGATTTTTCAATTTTACGGTTGATATGTTTTCACCGTTGTGTGACGCACTTGGATTGTGCTGTTTATATTTTATCTGTGGGTTATATTTAGTTGCAACCCAATGAGATGAGGGTATGCCGTCTCATGCATCATATACGCACATTCTAGGTATCACATGCCATGCATAGTTTCCATGACATGTAGGTGCATTAGAATTTTCATGTTGTTGTGATAGTTGTTGTGCTAGAAAAGCATGCTGTTGTGATAACTGCTTGATAAATACCCTCCTTGTGATATGGTGTTTTTGTTGTGCCTGTTTATAGAATGGACGTCAAACTTTGGTTTTTGGGGAGTATGGCCCCCCATTGACCAGAATTTGGTGGATCATTGACTGATTGTTGGTTATAACACATATAATATGTCAAACATTGATTCGTGGGGAGTATGGGCCCCCACGGGTCGGAATTTGACACTTAGGTGTTGTTTTTTTCAGTGTTTTCTGGGTTCCAGGCAAGTTTCTGAGGCATACTGTCCGGAAACCCAGTATACACGCTGTGTAGTATTTTTATACACATCGTGTATGCCCTTATGTTTGGGATGAAAAATGAACCTTTTGAGTACACGCCGTGTACCCAGGGTACACGCCGTGTAGTCTCTTACAGTGTCACAAATCGTGTGGACAACGACACGGGGTAGGGAAGGGCTTGGGTAAAACACGCCGTGTAGTTTTGTGCACGCTGTGTAGTGTTGACCCAGAGTCCGGCCGTGTAACTCACAACACGGGTCAGTGAACTCCTGTACAGAAGATGTCGTGTCAATGATGAACACGCCGTTTCGTGTGACCTGGGGACTCGGCCGTGTAACTAACAACACAGGCCGGTGTCACCTCTCCCTGAACACGTCGTGGACCTATGGGACACGCCGTGTAGTCTTTTCCGAGGACAGACCGTGTGGAGTTAGCCGTGTGGCTAGGAAATGGGGTGGTGTACACGCCGTGTGCGGGTGTAACATGCTGAGTAGTGTCAAGTCGAGTAGTCAGCCGTGTCACAAATGACACGGGCAGTTGGAAAATAACACCGTACACACCGTGTAGTTTTGTTCGATGGAAGTCGTGTGGCTTAGCCATGTAGAATGACCCAGACAGGGGAAGAAAAGTCAAGTACATGCCATGTAGTCATTGTACACGCCATGTAGTCTTGTTTTTCAAATTTTGAATGTCTTCTTCCTATTGTTTCCTTTGTGGTTCCTTCACTTTTCAGTCATAATAGTTTTGAATCTAAGGTGTGCTTCTGACCTTGTAGTGTCATGCCACCTAGACGACCGCGAGTTGTTTTCCAGGAAAGCAGTGACAATTATACTCCGGAGATGGTGGGCCATGGGCTACAAGTGGATCCTCCAACAGAGTCAGATGCAGCACCAGCTGTTATACCGGACAGAGGTGCGGAGGCTTAGTTCCTTGAAGGTTTTATATGGTTTATGCAGACCTTTCAGGGAGCACCACAGGCTGCTACATCTATGACTGAGCTGATGTGTATCTTTCAGCAGCAGCATCCGCCTACGTTTTTAAGGGATGGAGGACCACAGGCTGCGCAGTCCTGGATAGGATCGATGCAGACTATTTTTTAGCGTCTTGAGATGCCTCTAGGGCGGAGGGTCAAGCTCGCGACTTACATGCTGCGTGATTCCTCCAAGAGGTGGTGGGATGTTACCACCCAGTCAGAGCATCACAGGGACATGGCGTGGGAAGACTTTTAGGTAGTCTTTTATGACTTCTTCTTTCCCGAGATGCTGAGGGCAGATAGAGCTCAAGAGTTCATGAATCTGCAGCAGGGCGCTATGTCAGTGATGGACTATTCTGATCATTTTACGGAGCTTCAGCGTTTTGCACCCGTGCTGGTGGGTGATGAGACGCTGAGAGCCAGACGTTTTGAGGATGGTATTTGGTATGACATCTGAGAATAGGTGAATGTTTTCAGGTTACCTACTGTACACGTGATTGTGAAACATGCGTTGATTACAGAGAGGAACCTGCAAGAATCAAGTGGTGTGGGCCAGGGCGTTTCAGCACTAGTTACTGGTACTATTTCTGCTGGAAAGAGGAAGCGAAAAATAGACTTCTCTCAGGGTGGCAGTACCAGCCAGACAACTTCTTCAGGTGGCCCGTTCAGGTGCTACCAGTGTGGTAGAGATGGGAACAAGAGATCGCAGTGTCCACGAGACCTAGTGGAGTGCCGAGCTTGCAGCAAGATGGGTCATCTGCAGCGCTTTGGCAGGGCGTTTCTACCAGTGGATAGTGAGAGGGGTTTTGTGCAGACTCTGCGTTCGGGAGCAGGATCAGTGGCTTCTTACCAGTCAGGGAAATGGAATACGTCAGGGCGTGCAGGCAGAGATGGTGGTCGTGGCCGTGGTAGCCAGACACCAGGATCTCAGAGGCAGCAGGGCGGGACAGCTTAGGGTAGCTAGGCTGTGTCATAGGGTTGTGGCACTGGTCATGCATATGCAGTGAAACAGACCTAGTAGGAGTAGAATTCCGGACCTTCTACAGTCATAGGTACTATTCTAGTAGCTTCTTTCTTGTCTTCATCACTTTTTGATACGGGTGCTATGCATAGTTTCATATCTGTACCCATTGTGGAGAGCCTTGGGCTCAGTGTTTCTTCTTCTTCTGATATCATGAAGCTAGACACTTCGTTGGGGACTAGAACGGCTTGTGTGCGTCAGTGAAAGGGGTTCCCCCTTGAGGTTGGTGGGTGTCACTTCTTTTGGGACCTCTATGTCAAGGATATGACGAGCTATGACGTCATTCTCGGGATGGACGAGTTGGTTCCCTTCCGAGATTTTATAGACTGCTATCATCGTAGAGTGCGTTTCACGTCACCAGAGGGCAGAGAGTTTCTATACAAGGTCGAATGGGATGTTTAGGCGAGTCGATCTGGACCAGAGCATCATGGGCAAGGTGGAGTCACAGCCCATATTGTGAGATTATATATGGATGACCAGGGGACTTGTCAGACGGATTTCCCTCTAGTTGTCAATTGTTTCAAGGATGTCTTCCCGGAAGACTTTTCAGGTCTACCTCCGGTGCGTGAGGTGGATTTCTCTATTGAGCTAGTGCCAGGAGCAGCACCAGTGTCCATTCCTCTTTATAGGATGGCCACGCTTGAGTTGCAGGAGCTCAAGAGGCAGTTAGAGGAGCTACAGGAGAAGGGTTTTATCTGACCCAGTACTTCTCCTTGGGGTTCTCCGGTCCTTTTTGAGAAGAAGGCGGATGGTACCCTTAGGCTTTGTGTGGATTATCGGAAGCTGAACCAGTTTATGGTTAAGAATCGATATCCCTCACCGAGGATAGATGATCTGTTTGATCAGCTTCATGGAGACGAGTGTTCTTGAATATTGACTTGAGATCCGGATATCATCAGCTGCGCGTTAGACCATCTGATATAGCTCTCACAGCTTTCAAGAGTAGGTATGGTCTATATGAGTATACGGTTATGCCGTTCGGACTGACGAACATAGCAACAGTTTTCATGGCTCTGATGAATTGTGTGTTCTATCCGTATCTTGATTCTTTTGAGGTAGTATTCGTGGATGACATCTTGGTGTACTCTCACACTCGACACGACCATGCCAACCATATTGAGATTGTATTGAGTACACTGAGAGAGCATCATCTATATGCTAAGCTCTCAAAGTGCCACTTTTGGATGGACCAGATTCACTTCCTGGGTCACATTATCTCAGAGGCAGGAGTTGCAGTAGACCCAGAGAAGGTGAGAGCAGTAGTTTCCTAGGAGCAGCCTAAGAACATGTTTGAGATACGGAGTTTCTTAGGGCTGGCTGGTTACTACAGACGCTTCATACATGACTTCTCCTGCTTAGAAGCACTGTTGGTGGGTCTCACTAAGAAGGGTGTAGAGTTCTTTTGTTCGGATGCTTGCGAGGTAGCTTTTCAGGACCTGAAGGGAAGTTTGACATTAGCACCGATCGTGATACTCCCAGATCAGGGGAAGAGCTATACAGTTTACTGTGATGCATCAGGGATTGGGCTGGGAGCCGTTTTGATGCAGGGTGACTGAGTTGTCGCGTACGGGTCTCGACAATTGAGGCCACATGAGAGGAATTACCCGACGCATAATCTCGAGTTGGCTGTAGTTGTTCATGTGTTGCACTATTGGAGAAATTATCTGTTGGGAGAGCATTTTGTGGTTTTCACCGACCAAAAAAGCCTCAAGTATATCTTTACACAGCATGACCTGAATCTGATGCAATGAAGGTGGGTCGAGTACCTACAGTCCTTAGATTTTGATCTTGCCTATACACCTGGTAAAGGTAATGCAGTAGCTGATTCACTGAGCAGGAACACTTAGATACAGGCAGTGCAGGAGACCAGTGGTGAGTGGAAGCTTATAGCTTTGTTCTCTGAGATGAATCTGGAGGTGCATGACAGTCAGGGGCAGACCTATCTTTCCTTGTTAGCTGTGACTTCTACCCTCCTGGATAGAGTGAGGATGAGGCAGATATCTGATTCAGAAGGCCTAGTTCTACGGGAGTCGGTGGCAAGTGAGGACCCTCCTCCCGGTTGGACGATAGGCGACGATGAGGTTTTGCATTTTCATGGATGAGTATGGGTTCCAAGGGATATACGTGAGGAGATGATGCAGGAGTTTCATGCTTCAGCTTGGGTAGTTCATCCTGGGGTTTCCAAGATGTACCGAGACTTGAGACGTCAGTACTGGTGGCCGGGTATGAAGAGAGAGATAGCTGGGTTTGTTACGAGATGTTCCACCTGTCAGTAGGTGAAGGCAGAGCATCAGAGAATAGCTGGACTGTTATAGCAGTTACCCATTCCAGAGTGGAAATGGGATGATGTCACGATGGATTTCGTGATGGGTTTACTGAGGTCACCTCGTGGCAATGACGCTGTGTGGGTTGTTGTGGACAGAATCACGAAGGTAGATCACTTTTTGCCGATCAAGGAGACCTTAAGTGTGGACGAGATCAAAAGGTTGTATATCCGAGAGACTGTACGTCTTCATGGGGCACCTCTTTATATTGTTTCAGACAGGGATGCCCACTTTACATCTCATTTCTGGCAGAGTTTTCAGAGGGCACTGGGTACACAGGTGCTTATGAGCACAACATACCACCCTCAGAAAGATGGCCAGTCAGAGCAGATGATACAAGTGCTAGAGGACATGCTGTGTGCATGTGTCCTAGACTTTGGGGGCTCTTGGGAGAAGCATATACCCTTATTTGAGTTTTCCTATAACAATAGTTTTCAAGAAACTATTGAGATGGAACCATATGAGGCTTTATATGGTAGGACATTCCGATCACCTTTGTGCTGGTTAGAGGTAGGTGAGGCAGCTTTACTGGGGCCACAGCTCATGCATGAGACATCTGAGCAGGTCCAGTTGATTCGGAAGCGGATGGATACCACGTAGTCTCATCAGAAGTCTTATGCTAATCACCGCAGGCGACCTTTGGAGTTCGTGGTCGGGGATCAGGTTTTTCTACGTGTTTCACCGAGGCTGGGACACAAGAGGATCAGGAGACAGGGTAAAATTTAACCGAGGTATGTGGGGACATTCGAGATTCTGGAGAGAGTTGGGCTGGTTGCCTATCGGTTGCAGTTACCGCAGCGGTACCGATCCATGCACGACGTCTTCCATGTTTCTCAGTTGCATCGCTACCATTCAGACCCGTCTCACACATTTCATCCTGAGGAGGTTGAGCTTCAGCATGATGTGTCCTTTGAGGAGC
The DNA here is from genome assembly GCA_963277665.1 of Viscum album. Lineage (NCBI taxonomy): Eukaryota > Viridiplantae > Streptophyta > Magnoliopsida > Santalales > Viscaceae > Viscum > Viscum album. Next base: position 322,230 of record CAUJRU010000568.1, read on the forward strand.
ATCTGATCCGTATCGTTGACAGGATCACAAAGGTTCTCCGAGGCCGGCCAGTTTCTCTCGTACGGGTTCTATGGCAGCATGGCCGAGTGCAGGATGAGACCTGGGAGTGGGAGGCCGACGTACGTGCACGGTGGCCAGAGCTGTTCTGAGCTTTATCTTCGCCACCCTTAGAAGGGAAATTCGGGGACGAATTCCTATAAGGGGGGAAGTTTGTAATAACTCGGTTCTTATTTTTGAGGTACGGGCTTCTTCTTTTTCCTTTTCCTTAAGTGTTTTTGAGAAAATATGGAAAATAGGGGAAAATGCTAAATTTCAAAACTACACGTCGTGTACTTTGTCCACATTCCATGTACTTTTGGCCATGTTGGGATGAGTACACGGGGTGTGTAGCCTTGTCGGTGACGAGGGGTGTAGGAACCGACTACACGCCATGTAGTGGTACCTTACACGCCGTGTAGTCAGTCGGCAGGCTTGAATAGTAAGGCGGTGGAGTCGCCGCCAGCTGGGTGACAGTACACACCGTGTACTCAGGATTACATGCCGTGTACTTAGGTCGACGGGTGAACAGTGTGGCGGTGCCGCCAAATAAACAGTTAAATGAAAGAAGTACACGTCATGTACTCAGAAGTACACGCCGTGTAATTTGTTTTTTCGGCTTAAAATAGGAAGTAGCCTCCCCATTTGGCAGAGGAGGCATTTGAGCCATTTTGGAGCCAAAGAGGACGGTCGGACCTTTAAAGATCCACCGGGTGTTCGTCTGGAATCCGATTCGACTTCGGATGATCTCGTTGGAACCGCACGGGTAAGACCTCTCCTCTCCTGGTACCTTTCTTACCAATTCTTTTCCGAGGGGAAGTTATTTACATTTGAATGGGTTTTGTTCTTCGTCAGATCGACGTCGTTCTTGGGCGTTTCCGGAGCCGACGTTTGGGTATAACGTTCATTGGTGTATAAGGTAGGTGGCTTTGTGTTTATTTTTTAACTGTTGTGTGTTTTTGTGCGTTTTTGTGCCCCAAACCCATGTTGGGGTGTTGTGTGGCTGAGGCTGTTGCTATATTTAATACATAGAATTTCATAGGTGATTAAATTGTGATAATAAAATTCTGGTTGAGATCGTTGCTTGGATCTAGAACCACCCCAGGGGTGTGTTTCACTATTTAGCAGTTTGGCCTAGATACCTGAGGGTATGCCTTTAATGTAGTAATTATAGAATTGCCTTGAGAAGAATTTCGTGTTTACTGCATTTTGATATGTTGGGCATGGCCCGGTAACCTATTTAGCCTGAGGTCGTTGTTGTGATTAGCCTGTGGGCACTGCACTGTTTAGCCTGAGGGTAGTAGTTACTTCGGCCTGAGGGAAACTTCTTCCATGCCTAAGGAAAATAGACTCTATGCCTGAGGGAAACACTACCTATGCCTGAGGGAAAAATTCTGTTACGCCTGAGGGCAATTACCTGCGGGTTGGGTTATGCTTACCTGAGGGTAAGGTTTTGTTTGTATGAGGACGTGGACTGTTTACATAGAAATGCACTGTGGTGATTTCTTGTATTAAATGGATTAAATGAATATTAAAAATTGAATTATAACTGATAGTTGTTACTTTTTAGTACTGCTTACTTTATTGAATTTTACTACTGCACACTATCGTTGCATGCTTACATGCAGTTGGGCACGAGCCTTTGGTGGGTGCCTATTGAGAATTTATTTCTCACACCCTGTTTGGGTCACGCTTTTCAGCCCAAACAGATTAAGTTTCTGTAGGTGTAGATAGAGTAAAGAGTCCCTATACAGGTACTTGACTGTTGTTGAGGAGTAGGAGGGCATGAGACCGAGCCTTGGCTCGCGATGCCACTGCCAGCTGTTTTGCTTGTTTTACTGTACTCTTTTTTCTATTGTATCGTATTGATGTATAACATGTTATGGATGTTTTCTGAGAACTTGAGACATGTAGAATCATCATTTATATATTGTTGGTTATATCCACTTCTATTTTGTATTTTAGTTGTGTATGGTTTACTTCTTCCGCTATTGGTGTATGTTTTATTTTGTATTCCACTGCGCTAAACTTTGACAAATGAGGGAATAGTTTCCCCACTATCAGAACTGGGCCCTCACTGCTAGTCGGAAGCCTCTGGAGTTTGGGGAAATGCGCTTGAGGTAATGTGGTGAACCGGGCTCGGGGCACCCGTTGCGTGGCACCCAGGTCTGGGACGTTACAAATAGATTCATCTAATTCCTTAATAATTATTCTTTAGTGGCTAGAATCCAGATTGTCTCTTCATAGTAAGATAATTCAGGTTCCAATTATATTCCTTCATAAGTGAGTACATGTGTTGGTTCTGGCATGTACTTCCTTAAAAAAGAGATGCGAAACATATTGTGTACTATATATAGGCTAAGAGGCATTTCTAAATGACAGAACACAACTCCAATTATCTCCAAAATTTCAAAAGGGACAATGTATCTATGGATAAATTTCTCTTTATTTCTAAATCTTATAACACCCTTCCATGGAGATAATTTCAAGAAAACATGTTCTCCTACTTGAAATTACAAATCCTTCCTTCAATTATCGGTATATCTCTTTTTCCTACTTTGAGCTGCTTTAATTTGGGTTTGAATATCATTTACCTTCATTGTTGTTTCCTCTATAATATTTGGGCCTACAAAATTCCTTTCACCAACTTCCATCCCAACATGTTGGCGTATGAAATCTCTTTCCATACAATGATTCATATGGTGCCATTTGAATAGTTGAATAGAAACTATTATTGTGGGAAAACTCTACCAAAGGTAAATAATTATCCCACATACCTTGAAAATCAAGTGAGCATGATCTCAACATGTCTTCTAAAGTTTGTATCATGCTTTCAAACTTACCATCAATATGAAGATAATGAGCACTACTCAAATGAATCTTATTATTAAAATATTTCTCAATACTTTTCTATAATTTTGATGTAAATCATGGATCATGATAAAAAACAATTGAGATAGTTGCTCCATGACGTCTTACAACTTAATTGATATAGAGCCGTGTAAGGTGATCCAGTGGGAAATCCTCTCTTATTGTGAGAAAATGCACATATTTGGTAAGTTTATCAACAATTACCCATATTGCATCATTCCTTCTTGGAGTTTTTGGTAATCTAGAGAAAAAATCCATGATGATGTCATCCCATTTCCATGTAGGAATAGGTTGAGGTTGCATGACTCCTCTAGGATGTTATCTTTCATCCTTTACCTATTAACATACTAAACATATTAATACATAATTAGAAATTTCAAACTTCATGTTATCCCACTAGAAATGTTCTTTCAAATCTATTTATATCTTAGTGCTACCAAGGTGTATAGAGAAATTAGAACTATGAGCATCATCAAATAACACCCTTTTTAGCTTGGGTATAGAGGGAACACATAGTCTCTACCAAAATTTCAGAATTCCATATTCATACACGAAGTCTGCCAACTTCCCATCATTCATAGCTTTAATTTTCTTTTGAAGATTCATGTCATCAGGATGAGAAATTTTAATCCTTTATAATAAAGATAGTTGGGAAACCAATTGAAAAAAGTAATGATGTTTCACCTTCCTTGATAATTACCATATCCATATTTGTTAGATCCATGTACATAGGGTTCTTAGAAATTCTCATTTGGTTTGGAACTCTATGATAATTCTTACTCAATGAATTAGCTACCTTATTTACCTTTCCTAGTTGATATTGTATGGAACAATCATAATCCTTGAGTAGCTCGAGCCATTTCCTTTTCCTCATATTGAGTTATTTCTGTGAGAATATATATTTTAATATCTTAATCATTATATATCTCACATATTTTACCAAATAGATAATTTATCCATATCTTCAGAGAAAAATTATAGATGCTAACTCAATATCATGAGTTGGATTGTTTTTTTCATGAATTTTTAACTTCTTTGATTCATAGGCATTAACCCTATCATTCTGCATAAGGACATAACCAATTCCTTTATTTGATGCATCACTATAAATCAAAAATCAACCATTTCCCGATGGTAGAGTCAAGATTATATCATTCACTAACCACTTATTCAATTCTTCAAAAAAATCTACATAATGTTTTGTCCATGCAAACTTAACCCCTTTACGAGTAAGCTTGGTTAGCGGGTTAGCTAATCGGGTGAAGTTCTGAATGAAACACTGATAATAACCTACTAAACCAATAAAAATACATATATTGGTTACATTTGTTGGTGTATTCCATTACTGGAGTTTCTATTTATTTATAGGATCCACTAAGATTTCATCCTTAGAGACAATATGGCCATGAAAAGAAACTGTTTGAAACTAGAATTCACACTTTCTAAACTTCCCATATAACACATTTCTTCTAAGAGTATTCAGAAAAATGCATAATTTATTCTCATGTTATTTATAGATTTTGGAGTATACCAAGATATCATTAATAAATACCATAAAAGGTCATCAAGATATTCCTTGAAATCTCTATTCATTAGATCCATGAAGACAGAGGGTTCATTAGTCAGTCCAAAAGGCTTTACTGTAAACTCATAATGCCCATACCTGGTTCGAAATGTTGTCTTTGGAATATCTTCTTTCCTCACATGCAATTGATGATATCTAGATCAAAGGTCAATTTTTGAAAAATATTGGGCTCCATTAAGTTGATCAAAAAAATCATCAATGCGAGGAAGAGGATAACTGTTCTTTATCGTAATAGAATAGATCTCCCTATACTCAATGAAAAACCCCATAGATCCATCTCTCTTCTTAACAAAAATAACAAGAGCTTCCCATGGAGAAACACTAGGGTGGATAAATCCCTTATGACTCAATTCCTCTAGTTTTTTCTTCAGCTCTACTAATTCCACTATGTCCATTCTATAAGGGGTCTTTGATATAGGACTTGAAGTAAGAATTAGATCAATAGAAAAATTGATTTCCCACTCTAGATGATGTCCAGTTAAATCCTCTTGTAATACATCAACAGGTTCTTTCACAATAGGTACATACTCAATTTGAAAATTTATTTCCCCACCTATAGATATTGTTTTATCTTCCTATACAAGAATTGAATTTAGTAGATCTACTGGGGATGGATCTAGATAAGAATCAAATGGGAAGATTTTTACTCTAAATATGATGGATTCTATATCATTCTCAAAAAGTTGTAACTTCCTTCTTCCTGTAATATATTTTTACATCTTAACTTGAAATCCAATTCATACCTAGAATTATATAAATGTTAATCTGGGGTATAATGATATATTCAACAACTAAATAAATTTTATGTGTCATAAGGGGGACTGATTGGCACATAATTTTTGTAATGATACTTCCATTAGGAGTTTGGACTGACAACTCCTGAATTAAATCAAATTAGAAATGTATTATTTTTTGGAAAACTGGGAAGATATAAAATAATATGATGATCCAGAATCAAATAAATCATTGGCTAATTTGATTAAATTATTTAAGTACCTACCACCACATTATTAGGAACTTCAACCTCAACAGTTGTGATTGCATAATCTTGTCATTTATCTCTTCCCCTTCTCTAGGAAATGTTTCCTTGATGCTTAGGAAAATAATTGACATAATTTCATATCTCTTTACAATTGTATAATTGAACATTGGTGTATTATTTATTTTCCTTTCAATCATGATATTGGTGGCCTCTATATACACATTTGTAACAGACTCCTTTTTCTTTTAAGCAGGCTCTACGTTGTTTCTTTCCAAAAGTATCACATGTTGTAAAACTTCCCTTTTTTATTCTTCCCTTTATACATTCGTTCCTATACTACCTATTATTCTATTTCTTTCCTTTAAATTCATAAGAATTAGAGAATTATTTCTTTGTATTGATTTCACATGATATTATATCTTTGTATGATGAAAAATTTTGGGAAACTAGTACCCTTTAGATTAATGGTTTTAAACCATCAAAGAATCAATAAATATCTCTACTCAGATTATATATGTAGTCTAAAGTATGACCTTCTATCGTTGAAAAATTGCCTTCATACTTCACAACATTTTCATCCTATTTTTGTTTCAAACTCAATAATTTCCCCTCCATATCACCTCATTGTTCTCGAGGAAAATATTTTTCTAATAATATTTACTTAAAGTCCCTCCATTCAATTTTTTATATTTCTTCCTCCTCCTTTGTGTTTTGAATTAATGACCACCACTGATCCATATCTCATGATAGATGAAAAAATCCCATGACAACCTTCTCCCTTTATTTACATCCCAAAGCGATAAATATCTTCTCTAAAGAACTTATCCACTGCTCTACTACAAATGAGTTCATAGTCCCATTGAATAATGGAGGTTATTATCACATAAAGCGGTCTAACATTTCTCTTCCATGTTGTGGATTAGGATTCTCCATATGGGTAAGGTTATTATTCATAACCTAAGTCAACTGTCCCGGTATAGTTATAAGTTTCTCATCACCAGTCACAGCTCCAGAACCAACATCATTATCTTGCATAGGTTAGAAACCCCTATATGGGATACGTACATTCATGCAGTTTCAATTTCTTCCACTAGGTGGCATTTTTAAATAATGGAATAAGCTAAATTAGGTTATGAATCATAATTTATAATGTAAAACTAGCAAAAAAATAACATAAATTTAAATTTTATGCATGTCTGATCTCATAATCATAAGCATGGTTACTTTGAGGACATATTTAAATTTAAATACTTAATAATGGTTTATAAAGAAAATGTGGATTATCTAAGAATATCCCCTAGGAGTTTCAAACCAAGTGCACATTAAGGCCCGTTGTCATGTACTAGGTTACCCTGAGTTAAGCCTGGAACACCTTGTTGATTTTGTTACTCCAAGGTACATTTTTTCTAAAACCATGTCCACTTGTAGTATCCAGACAGGGATGTATTTTCTAAAAAGATCCACAGAATATATACCTTACTAAAATTCTAGGATTTTCCTATATAATTATCCTCAAATTCTATCTTAGATTTTTGTTCCCTAATTTATTTTTTCTAAATCTATTTTCCAAGTTTTGTACTAAGTTTCCTCTAATACCAACTATAATGACCCAACCCCAGTTTCTTGGAGTCGGTGCATTATTTTATTTCATTGGAATGATTAAAAGAAATTCATATCCTGAAGTACTTAATAGTTTATTAGTTTTTGAAAATAATATATAAACATAAGTACAACATTACAATTTTAAAGGAAAAAACAATATAACAATTCCATTGGAATCATCCATAACTCCTAGGTTATCCCTGTAAGTCATTCATAATATTCATCTTTGAATCCTGGGGAAAAATAAAACATAAGAAAGGGGTGAACTCAGATTCTCAATAAGGATTAGTAATTCATCAGAGGTTATCATAAAAATAAACACTAGGAAAGGTAAAAAACTATAAACACATGCCTTTAAAAATACACTTGAACATAATATGGCAGGTATGGAAGCTGATTAAATAAATCCATATAAATGATCATAGGAAAATTAAACATAAACATTGATGTTCTAATATTTTAATAATCACATTTTTTATTAATTACTAATATCATAATGAGGGAATGCATAATGTCAGCCATTTGAAACATGTTGTCAAGGCCTCGACCAAGACATCTAAAAATACTAGGGTAAGGCCTCAGCCAAAACCCAATTCTGTTTTGTCTCATGAGACCTACCAATACATCGAGGGGATATATCGATACCCATACATCACTTTATAAGTCCAATTCATTCCTTGTATGAATGGGGTTAAATATAAACATCATATATGTGTGCAATGTGAATAACTTTCCCCAACCTGTAAACATAATTAATAACCATTCTGAGTAGTATTGTGATTGGTATCAAGATAGAAAATCCACATTAAAACTAATCATAAACCATTAAATACAATATTTTATATGATATCATAAAATATTAATCCCAATTAAACATAATAAATCAACAAGAGTGTTTAAATAGATTAAAATGCTCTTATAAAATCATTGAGTATTTCTTGAGAGAAATACTCTTTTTCTTTGCAAAAAAAATAGTTCTTTTGGAAAAATATTTGTATAAAAAAAGAAGTGAAATAAGATATTTTTTTCATAATAAAATGAGTTGTTTTATAAAAATAATTATGGATTAAAATATATTAAATATTTCATTTTAAAATAGGTAAGAATTTTAGAAGTTCCCTTGAATTGGAATTGTTTATTTGAGAGAATTGAGATAGATATTTATAAAACATTTAAATACCTATAAAATAAAGATATATTATGATTGGTAAACATATATATAACATTAAAACAGAATTTATGAGTATTAAATAAGAATAATTAAGAATTTAATTTGGATTAATAGAGAAAAAAAGTAACCTGAAAGGAAATGGTTGTTCGAGTAGAAAACTCTTACCTTATGTCTGAATGAGTTCAGCACTTGACCTTAATATCCCGGATAATCAAATTAAATCCATTAATTAATTATTTCAGAACCTTATATATATATTTATTTGTTTTATTATAATTTTATTAAGTTAATTTATGGCCTTTTTGATGAGTTATAAGATACAATTGTATTTCTTGGGAGTGTTCATTTCATTGGTTTTCACGACTGGTATACTTGTATATGAGTATGGAACTTCATGTGGAGAGGGTATAATTATACATAATTGAATTTATATGATAGTAATGAAAATAAATAATATTAAATGTTTATATATATATATATATTTTATATGGTATGAGGATTAATCATTAGATAATACATTTAGTGATAATCGTTTGCATTATTACGACGATTTTTGATCATAACGAACTCATTTTGTTTTATGAATTAGTATAATATATATGTACTGGTTTAAGAACATTAAATAGGTTATAATAAATATATTATTTTCTTTTTTAACCATAAAAATGGTATCATGACCATCTTTGAAGAAAAAATTAAAGAACGAAAGTTCATCATCCATGAAGGTTGTAAATTGGCACGTCCCGGACGATGATATCATTTTTAAAATAAAAGAGAGAGAGTAAAGAGATTGATGATGATTATTCCATTAAAATGATATAATTATAGTATATAAATGATACCAGATTTATCATGATCATTTGGAAAGATTATGTGAGGAGGGAATAATAAAAGAAAGAACTTGAAAAAAAATCGAAAGTAAAAGGAAGAGGATTTTACCTCATGAATAATTCTCCTTGAGAACCTCATTAAAGGAAGGGGTTTTGAAATTTTGGTAAGAAAAAGATCTCATAGACCTGAGGAGAGATTGGGTAAGAGGATTTGGGAATTTTTTTTACAAGAATCAAGTCTTAGAGGAGTGAAGAGAAGAGGGGTTGAGGGTGGGTTTTATAGTGGAGGAGAGGGGTGATTTTTTACTATCTTATTCATTATTTTATTATTTTTCTCAAGACAAGAAATAGTGTTGATTATTGTGACAAAAAATAGAAATAAGTGCATGTAATTTCTAACCAACTGTTCTTACATCAACGATGACTCAAGGAATAATGTATTTAGCTTCTAATATATTTATACCATAAATTACTGTATTTTAGTATTCACTAAAAATTCATGTATTTCAGAAAAATCCCAAAAAATATCCCTAACCATTTTTCAGTGTTTAGAATAAAAAAATAGACTCCATTTTATCAAAATAATTTTCTAAATATGGAAAATTTAATTTTTAAATAAAATCATTATTTACTTGAAAAATACAAATTGTATATTTAAATCTGATTTTACAACACTTTCAAAAATTAACTAAGGTCTCATAAAATTATCTTAAAATAATAAGATAACAAGATATTGATTTATGATTACATTTTATAGAAATGACTTTTATTTTAAATATTTTTATTAATTATAAAATTGTAATTAAATTTTCATGATTTATAAAAATACCAACAATTATATATATATATATATATATATATATATATTAAATATTCAATTACTTCTACTATGATATAATTATATCATAATTTCACTTATGAGATGAATAAAATTTTTTATACTTTCATGAGTGATTTTAATATTCATTAGGTTGATTTACTATTCATAAGTGTAATATTACTATTCTTAAGGGAAAGTAACTATTTCATCAGTATAGGTTTCTTATCAACTAAAAATACCTATTATTTATTTTAATATTCATTTAAAAAGATATTATTGGGTTCTATATGTGTTTTTTTATGATTCATAAAATAATCATAAGAAGTCAAATTTCATTCATAGAATTTTGGGTCATTACAAAAAAATCATGTCTTATGCCAATGTTATGCTCTCATGGTTCATGATCTTTGATTCCCTTATTATTTATGTTTTATGAACTGAAAATAATTATTCCATTGCTCAATATTATAATCTTTGATATGAATAACATGGTTTTAAAATGTTTTTCTCATGTTCTCATACCCTTATGTTCATTTTATGCTTACATATCTCCCTTGTTTACCCTTACTAAGCATATGAGATCACCCTTTATTATGTTTCATTTACCTAGGTTATGAATAAATGTATTATGTATGATATGTATAAGAAGGTTTGTAGTTATAAATTTCATATTGGTAGATGATTTATTTTACATGTTCAACAGTTGTTCGTATTTCCATGTTTTTAAAGTCATTAAACTATTACAGCCCTCAGGCATGTGTTTATGTTATGTAATGAATATTCATAAAAAAATGATGTAATATCTATGAATGATAAGCCTAAGTGGATATAGTTTGTATCATAGGAAAGTTTTTAATTAATTTTTTTAAACTAAGATGAGAAAAAATTTAGTGAGATCCTTAGATATATTTATAATCATGTTTCTAGAGATGTCCCTAAGGATAAGTCTAATGATGAGTCAAAGTATTTGAAAGTATACTAGAATTTTGGTAAAGGATAGAGAAAGTTCTTTCTAATCAATTACATCAATATTTGGATACTACAAGTGGATGTGTCTATATCATAGAGGAACCTAGGGGTAATAACTCTGAAAAGGGTGCATTTATCTAGACTCAATCATTACCTGGTGCTTGAAAATGTGCGTTACTGCACACCTGGTTTGAAAATCCCTAAGGAATATGCTTTGGGAATTTACAAACTCTTTATAAATTAAAATGAAGTATTTAAATATATTATGACTATCAATGAACAAGATAAACCTAAGTTGTCATATATTAAAGAAGTTGTTATGATTTAGACACCCTGTAAGTGATTTTCATTGTTATTTGGTTACTCACTATGATTATTATTTATTACACTATAATTTTTTGTTTTAGTAAATGGATGGAACCCAAAGGAACCGTGAAAATACTGAGTGTTATTGAAAATGAAATGATTTTCCTCCTGAGAATTCAAATGTTGTTGGATTTGGAAAGAAAAATATCATTTTTATTCTCACATAACATTCTCAAGCTATGAATTATTCCAAACTTCTAAACGATTATAGGAGAGAATAGAATTATATTGATTCCTTCATGAGGCACCAGCCAGCTTCCTTTAGTGGAACCACTAGTCCTATAGTTGCTGAGAAATGGATCAATACCATTGAAAAGATATTTTATATTATCCATTGTTTGAAACATGAAAAAGTCATTTTGGTTGTCTACCATTTGTAAGGTGAAGCCTATCAATGGTGGACTCTTATAAAGAATATGAGACAATAAGATGAACTTGACTCCATGGATTGGGATGAGTTAAATAACTTAATTCTCAATAAGTAATTTTCTTGTATTCTTCATATGAAGATGAAGAAGGATTTACTTGAGCTAAAGAAAAATTATAATGAATTCTTTGGTACCTATAGGGAAAATGTTACTAGACTTTTGAGGTATGCTTTTGGTATTATCATCCAACATGAAATTAAAGTTGATCAATTCTTTAGTGGATTAAAACCAAGTCTCTAAAGGTCGTTATCCATAAGATACCTTAGTAATTATGAAGATATTTTTTGATGTTCTATCAAGTTGGAAATTGTGGTTGGAGTTACATATCAATCTTTTGGTTTTGACAAGAAGAGAAAAATGGAATTCAAAGGAAAATTTTGAAACCATATAGAGTAGAATATGATCTTTACTTTATGCTAAAAGTGTGGGAATAAATATGGAGTAAATTGTTTTAAGGGGAATAGTAAGTGTTTTAAGTATGGAAGGGAAGTTCATTAGGAAAATGATTACTAAAATGATGGAAAGAAGTTATCTAATGATGTTAATAGAGAGAAATATGCACAAAATAAACCACCCACACTCTAGTGTCTCAAATACAAGGAGTATGTGCACTATGATATCTAGTGCCCAAACATGAAGGTTAATGAAAAAGATAAATGCCAACAACCTCTTAAGACAAGATAGAAAGATAAATATCATGTGATTATTATTTTTGATGAGGGTTGCATTAATAACATAGTAAAAGGTACACTTACTATCCAATCTATAATTTCTAATGTATTACTTGACTATGGATCTACCCATTCTTTCATATATGAAGAATGTTATAAGGGTATCAAGATACAACCCAAATTATTAGATGTAGAATTAGTAGTGAAATCCCATAACGGTATGATGATCACATCTCAAGTCTACTATTATTCTCTGGTTGATGTTGGTGGGAATGTTCTTCCTGAAAATATTTTCTTTCTTCCTCTAGTGAAATTTGAATTTACCTTAGGCATGGATTGTATTTATATTCATAAATCCGACATAAATTTTCAAGGAGGTGATTTCACCTTTGATATTCCAAACCAACCAATGATCATCTATCAATGTGATGATAAGTATGAAATTTTTATGGATATCACACCCATTATATAGGTCTTAATTATCATCTATAAAGGGTTTTTATCTCAAATGGTTGAGGATAATCTTAAAATCAATGATATGCCTATGTGTGGGAATTTTTTGATGTCTTTCCATAAGATTTTCCTAACCTTCCACTAAAAATTGAAGTTTATTTCTCAATAGAACTCATGCCTGATGGCACACCAATTTCAAAGAAACCCTATAGAATGGCCCCAATTGAGTTTTAGGGATTGACGATGAAACTCCAAGAGAACCTTGATAAGGGATCCATTCGGCCAAGTCTGTTACCTTGGGGTAAACCTATTCCTTTTGTTAAAAATAAAGATGGATCAATGCAATTTTTCATTGATTATTAAAAGATAAACAAGATCATAATTAATAAAAAGTATCATCTTCATCGTATTGATGACTTGTTTGATCAACTATATGGAGATAAATACTTTTCCAAGATTTAAATTCATTATGGATATCTTCAATTGAGGTTCAAGAAGGAAGATATACCTAAGACAACATTATGTTCAAGGTATGGACACTATGAATATATAGTAAAGTCATTCTGTTTTACTAATTACCCCACTATATTCATGGATTTTATGGATAGAATCTTTAAAGATTACCTTGATCAGTTTGTGGCATTCTTTATAGATGATATTATTATCTATTTAAAGAGAAAGGAAGAGCATGAAGGCCCCTTTAGAATTAGACTAAATACACAAAGGAAGAAGATACTATATGAAAAATTTACAAAGTATGAATTTTTGTTACAAAAGGTTTCATTTTTGGGTCTTATAATCTCAAGAGAGGGTACGTCAGTAGATCCATCAAAATGGAGGCTATTGAATGTTGGCCTAGACCAACCATAGTGACTAAGATCTGTAGTTATCTTGGTTTAGTTGAATATTATCGATGGTTTGTGGATAATTTTTCATGATTATCTAATCCTATGACCAAGTTAACTTGAAAGGGATCCAAGTGTCTCTAGATAGATGAATGTGGAGAAACCTTCAAAGAACCGAAGAGAAGATTAGTCATCCCACTTATGCTTACACTACCATATAGTGGAGAAGGGTTTGTAATCTATAGTGATCTATCAAATAATGGATTGGAATGTGTTATTATACAAAATGAAATATTTATCGCTTATACATCATGACAATTAAAGATGCATGATAAAAACTACCCAACTCATGATTTGGAGTTAGTTGTGGTAATTATTAAATTAATGATATGGAGGCATTATCTTTATAGATAAGAGTGTGATATATATACCTAATAAAAATTTTAAAGTATATATTCACATAGAAGGATTTAAACATGCTCTAGAGAAGGTGTTCAGAACTAATTAAAGATTATGACTGCACAATACATTACCACCATGGGAAAGTGAACAATGTGGCTTATGCTTTGAGTCAAAAGGATCATGCCATATTATCCATTATGAGGATCATAAAAGATCTAATATTTCTAGATTTTCAAAGGATGGATTTGTAAATCCTGAATAAAGGGGTAAAATCTAATCTTTCTAAATTTAATGTTTAACCATCCATCCATGTGAATTTTAAAGAGGTGTATAAGGAAGATTTAGAGCTACAAAAGAAGGTTATAAATGTTCCTAAGTTTAACCTTGATCATGATGGAATGATAAGGTTTAGGAATCATTTATGAATTCGGTATATACTAGATATAAAGAATAAGTTATTAGAGGAAGTTTATATTTATTCATACTCTACTCATCTGAGAAGTATGAATATGTATAGATATTTTAAATAGTATTTCTAGTGGGATGGAGTGAAGAGAGATATTGTGGATTTTTTATCTCAACTATTAGTATTTCAGAAATTTAAGGATGAAATATAAAAGACTAATAGGATGTTACATCTATTACCCATACCAAAATGAAAATGGGAAAACGTCACCATGGATTTTGTTGTTGTACTCCCCAAAACATATAAATGGCATAATTCTATATGGGTTATATTTTATAACCTTACTAAATCAAAAAAATTCATCACTATCAGATAATACTTCTCTCAAGATCATCATTCCATGATATACATTAAGAAAGTGGTAAGGTTTCATGGAGTACCATATTCCATTGTGTCTGATCGAGATTCTAGGTTTAACACAAACTTTTGGTGAATTCTTAAAAAATCTATTGATATAGAGTTGATTTTAAAAACCACATATCATCCTCTGATCGGTGGTCAGTCTCATAGAAAAATTCAATACCTATAGGATATGTTGAGATCTTTTTCTTTATATTTTAAAGGTGGTTGGGATCAACACCTTCCTTTAGTTGAATTTTCTTACAACAATAGATTTTAATCAAGAATTCAAATGGCTCCTTATAAATCCCTATATGGAAATAAATGTAGAGATACAATGTTCTATAATGAAGTTAGAGAAATAAAGCTATGTAGAACTAATATAGCTAATGAAATAGTAGAAAAGGTTAGATCCATTCAGAAGCACATAAAGGAAGTTCATAGTTGGAAGAAAAGTTATATTTATAATCACTAAAATGATTTATAATTTAAAGATAGTGACAAGGTGTTTCTAAGAATTTCTCCATAGAATAAGGTTAGAAGATTTGGGAAGAAATGGAAACTGAACCCTAGGTATATCGGTCCCTATAAAATTATTAATCACATCGAGACCATATATTATTGCTTGGCGCTTCCACCAAACCTGTTTCAAGTCCACAATGTGTTCCTGTATCTCTCCTGAGGAAGTATATACCTTAACCTTCACATGTAATGAGATCATAGGTTATACCATTTGAGAAAGATCTTTCTTATGAGGAACAGCTGATGGAGATTCTATACCATATAGAGAAAGTTCTACAAAAAAAGACCAATCACCTAGTCAATGTTTTCTGGAAAACCCATAATTTTGAGGAATATATTTGGGAACTTCAGGATATGATGACGTAGAAGTATCCTCATTTTTTTATATCGAAGTGATGAATTTCAAGGGAGAAATTAATTTTAAGGGGGCAGAAAATAACACCTTGGATTTTTATGAATTATTTTATTTTGAATGAATTAAATTTATTTTATTTCTTATGTTACATGAAACACAAAGTTAAGCTTTTACTACACCTAACACTAGGTTAGTTAGTCTTACACATGACACTGAGTTTTAACAAAACCATGATATATTATTAATATAGTTATTTAAAAGAGATCATTATAACCAGTCTGTTAAAATTAGAGAGATGAATAGTAATAACAACTTTATAAATATTAATGACAATGTTTTTACATAAAGGAAACATATTGATAAAAATACTTAATTTTTGAAAGCCTTTATATGTTTTGAAAATACTATTTTCTCAAAAAACATTTTTTATTCATTTTTGAGAACGTTAATAAAATAAATTTTTTAAACTCTTAGGAAACTAATTTTATAAAATAAAACACATTTTTTAAATCATTATTTTGATATTAACTTAGGGATAATTTTTGGGTTTTTTTTTTGAGTTTTATTTTTTTGATGAATAGTGAAAAATACCGAATTTTAATTAAAAACTACCTTCTTATTTTATTTATTTAAAATGTTAAATTATATTTTAAATTGGTTTTAATGTAAAACTAGTACAATTATATATAAATTAATTCAGTTTATGTCATTGGAATTATTTTCATATTGATTTTTGATATACAAAACTTTGAAAACATTTGAACATTTTTTCTTTAAAAACCCACTTTCTCGTCGCATTTGTGACATTATTTTTTAAATTAACATTTTTCACTTCTATGAATGGAATTTGGAAAAATGGATTTCATGTTTTGAATCAAAACAATTTATATTATCTAATATGTTCAACTTATTTTTTTACCATAATGAATAGTAAAAAAGATAAAAATTGTTTACTGCTATTAAGGTAAAAATAGGTTTACCCGGGGTTAAACTAAAAAAATAAGGATTAAAATGGAATATAAACTTGTATAAAATATCTTTTATTGAAATATTTCAACATTATAATGTTTAATTTTTTAATATGATCAATTTTGGATGCTTTTAGGATGTAAATATTATGGCTAAACCTTTTTCTTTCAAAAAACTGCAAGTGTACCACTCACCTCACTTATAATAGGCAGCCCCTATCCTCTATTATTCACACCTTAAAACCATTTTGGTTTAGAAAATATCTTCTCAAAAAACTTCAAAACATCAATCCTCTCATTCTATAGCATCAATTTGTGCAGAAAGCCAACCTAGGTTGACTTTTGGTGCAAACCTAAGAAGGAAACCTAAAAAAGAGGTAACATTCATCAATGGGTGTTTTTGTTTTATTTCTTCCTCCACCACATTAAATTATTATTAAACCATTAGTATATAATAACCTCAGTATCTTAAATATACTTAATTTTTTTATGTTATGTTCATAATCTAAAACCATATCCACTTCCATCAAATGGGTTAGGAAATCATTATTTGTGTGTACAGAGGACTACCGCCTCACGAACTGATGTCATTTATTTTTCCATTACCACCTATCAATTTTGGAAATAATGATGGATTTATTATTTATATATAATATTTATGATATTTTTATTCTTATATAATTCTTATATCAAACATACCTTCTTACATTCCATTTTTGGGAATATGATAACGTTGTTAGTGTGTACGGCGGACCACTGCATTGCGAAGCAATGTGGCTCATTCATGCTTCATATGGAATGTATTAAGGATGGGTTTAATAAAAATATATGACATAAAAATGATTATATAATCTCTATTTATCTATATTTTCTCTTTTTTTAAGGGAATACCGAGGTGTAACCCTTTCGAACCCTCCACACCAGGAAATCCCCCCTCCCTATGAGGGGATCACTTTAGAGAGAGCCCCGACCAGGAAGGACCCATTGCCATCCGAGATGGAAGAGCATCACGAAAGATGATTACATAATAGGTTATGGTTTGAAACATAAATCTATCAAAATGTTTGGTTCATGCCTCATTTCACCCACCCAGTCATAAACTGGGTGACCCGACAAGATGACCGGATCCTAGGGGAAGGAGAAATTCGCCCATGTATAGACTCCTAGGAATCGAACCCTACACCTCCCAAATAACAGAATTGTTATAAAACTATCCTTAAAAACTTCACCACATATAAAGTGGGAAAAAATTATTCTATAATGATAATATATATCATTTACTTTTTGTCCTTTCAATCGAACAAGAAAATAGAAATAGTGTTCATGTGTTTGTACGGCCTATTGTCTCCATGAACGGTGTATTTCATTTTCTATCACTAAATTTTATGGATTACTCTAAATACATATATATGGAATATATATTATATTTATAGCAATATAAACATTCTTGATATGATTAAATCAAGATAAAAGTAAGAGGAACAAACATAATAAATCAAAACATATATGAAAAACAAAGTGGTTATTACTCTAAATGTAACTTTAACATGGAATTGTTAATAAACATGTAATAAAAGATCATAATTAAATAATATATGGTATGATATATATAAAAATTATTCTTTAATATATGTATAATAAACCTATATTTTTTATACAAGAGGTTTAACCATGTACGACAGAAGTAAATACTTAAGGTAAGATATTTTTTTCTCTATTTTCCTTCTTTGAAACATATGTTATATTATACACCTATATTATTTAATGAGGTGTATATATAGACTATTTTATATGTAATATCATTAATTTATTTATCCTCATGATATTTTAAGTTTCATTTTATGTTATTCCTTTATAGGTCTTACAATTCAAAGTTACCAAAGTGGTAATTATTTTATGTTACAATCTCATCATTTATCGAAATTATTTATGATTATGTTTCCAATGATAAAATATGATGATATATCTCTCAATAAACTCAATAATTTTATTATCCTATAATTATTCATGATATTTTCAATTAATAGTACCATTTTACCACTCTTTGGTACTTAAAATAACTGATAAAATATTTTTAAGAAAATCGGAATTTATTTCTCTCTTTGGTTAAAAATATATTATCTTCCAAAACCATGTTTCCTAAAAATATTTTCAAGTTTTTTTATTATTCTCATATTATTTTTAAAATACATTTTTACACATGTTTTAATTTTTACAAAAAAAATTAAACGAAACCTCATTTCGTTATCCAAACAATGGCCGTTCGAATTTTACTGAAAATATGAAATAAATCCTTGTTTTAACATGTACAACATGAATGAAACATCATTTAATCATGAGAATTATTTTATTTAAATATTCCGTTATAATTTTTAAAGGTTATTCTGAAGTAAAAAAAATATTAAAAATGTTTTATGTTTTAAAAAGTGTTCTTCAAAGTAGAAAGGATATTTTCCTTAAGAACTATTTGAAATGATATTTAAAAAAACATTTTTCATCTAGTATGACATCTGTTGATGTTACCTATGTTTTACTAGTGATATAAACCAAGTATATCAATATTATTATTTCTATGAATGGTTTATTATGAAAATATTTTTATGAAAACTATTTCTCTTCCATGGGTTATACCATGATAAAATTCTTATAAAACCCGCTTCTTTTTGCACGGGTTATGATATGAAGAAACAATGAAATGATTATGAAACCTTTCTCTTTTACAGTAGTTATGATGTGATGAAATATATATGAAACCCATTTCATTTATTGGGTAATGATATGATTAATGTTTTATGATCCTAGGGCACACATAAATGTGGTTTTCATTATGAGACGGGTGGGACCTATATCTCCCTTCAATGAATTAGATAAAGATTTATATCTCATGATATACATAGGATTGGGACAAGGAGTGAACTCTGTTCAGTAAGGGACTTTTTCCACTTCGATGGTCTTGGGAGTGAACCTTGACTAATATGATGGTTTGGGGAGTTAACTCATTCCACTATGATAGCCTTGATAGTGAGTATTTACTACATTGGAAATGATTTTTTATGCTTATGCATATGCCAACAATATATGTCTTATGCCAATGTTATGATCACCTGCCTCATGTTCTTTGATTCCCTTGTGATTTTTTTATTATGAGATTCCAATCATTATTCAATGAATCAAGATTATGATAATTCAAATTCAAGGTATGATTTTAAAATGTTATGCTTATATTCCCATTATATTATGTTTGTATTACACTTACATATATCTATTATTTACCCTTGCAGAGAAAATGATCTCACCATTTCTTATGTTTCCTTTCCCAAGGATATGAACAAATTTATTATGTATGATATCTATATTAATGGTGATATTTATGAAAATAATAGTGGGAAATTATGTAGTTTTCCTATGGAGCAGTTGTTTGTGTTTTCATTTTTCAAAAAGCACTAAACTATTATGGTCCTCAGACACATGTTTATGTAATGCAATGAATATTCATAAAAATGATGTAATATCTATGAATGATAAGCTTGAGTCTCTATAAATACCATAAATTAGAGGTTATAATGTTTCTCAAAATCTCTAAAATCACAACATGGCCCTACCATCCTCATTGTAAAATCTCTACATGCATCACTCTATGAATATGGAATAGTTCCCATCTCATATTTGAAGGTCATCCTAAAATGTTTCTTTCACCCAACCTATCAAAAATATACTCAGGATTATATCTTCTTAGGTACTCACATGCTATTGGGTAGGAATACTCTCCCCACATTCAGATCAACTGTATCAATGGCTTCAAGTTATCTCACAGTCATATCATGTTCTAATTTGAATAATTATCACTAATTAATTAGTCATCCCTACTCAAGGGACCTAAGTTTACTTATCCAGGCCCTTTACTGTCACATAATTTAGTTAGTTAACACTTCTCTGGGTTACATGTATTCCATGTCTCATATTTATAATCAATCCCTTGATCATCAATGGGTGAGGCATCATGTCAGTGTTGAAGGGTCGTTATAGTCCTTAACACTTTTTTCACTTCATGGGGTTTTAATGAAATAACTCATTCCATTTAATTCACACACCTTCAGGGTTTACACTTCACTAAATATATATTTATAATCAATTCCTAGACCTTCTATATTCGAGGCATAAAGACCATGTTCAAGGATCCATCGTGGCCCCTGACACTTCCATCTATCCTTGAGTATCTTAATTAAATAAATAATTATTTAATTTAAAAATTTCAATAGCCTACAGTGGTGATACCACATATCATGTGCTACATAAAAATGTTTAAAACATATAGCAATTCAAAGATACCAACTACCACATCCATGGAGCTACCATCCTTCGATGTAGCTCGACTATTGATTACAAATCTCATCTAATCCTATTATTATATTCTAAGGCTTTATCTCAAGCCACAATATTTAAAAAAATTTATCAAAAAAATTATAAATAATTTTATAATTCATTCAAATGGGAATAAATCTATAAAATATTATAAATCATCTCCTATGTATAAAACTATGATCAAATGGGTGTGAAAGAATATGAGAAAGAACACTGTGATTTTTTATGTGTAGGAAATGAGGACATAGAGAAAAAAACTACTGAGGAAAAATTAATAGTTTGGTTAACATGAAGGAGTTAAATAAAGTTCATCCTAAGGTACCGCTAAAAATTAAATGTTTTAAATGTGGGATAGATTATAAATTATGTAAATAAGTTCCCTATTCCAATGGATAATGAGTAAAATAGGCATAAATAACTCCCATTACCAATGGAACAAAAACAATCTTATGAAATGAATACAATTGAATGGAATGATAATTAAGGCACATTTATCCTCCACTCAAGATTTTTGGATGCATTATTTGATTCAAATTATAGAAACTCCATTATATCTAGGGAGTTTTAAAAGAGCATAAAACCTCCACCCAAAAGTCTAGATATTGAATTATGAGTGAAAACTCCTTGTAGTGCAATGATTGAATCCCAAGTCTTTGACTCTACTTGTATTTTGGTTTTTGGGGTTGATAATTCCTCCAAATATAGTTCATTTTCCCTTAATATAATTATATGTGATGATAGGTATATGTTGGATCTCTCTAAATATAATCTATGATAATTGATGAGATAAGGAAATCAAGTTTCATATCTAAAATCAATCCACAATCATTTATCGATACAAGACTGAGTATAAACTCCCCATAAAAATAAATTACATTGTATGGGTCTTAAAACCAAATCATGAGAGGCATTTTCCTAAAATGGTAGGGGTAAATATGATTATATTAATATTTCCTATGATACCATGGTATATTTCTCATTAGAGGTTATATCTCTAGTGATAACAATGTTAATAATACTCTCAGCTATTTTCATTAGTGAGATAATTAAAATTACAAGGACATGATTTAATTAAGGGGTAACATACCAAGTTTTTTGAAATATTTTATTTCCTTAAACTATATATTTATAATTATTAAAAATTTAATTTTATTATTTTAAAATTATTTAATTTAATTATAAAATAAGACACACAATAACTAACAACATTTTATTCATTCATAATGGAACATTATAACAAAAGTATATGAAACCATGAATTATATTAAATAGATGATTACATCCTTAAAAAGTGAATAAATTAAAAGGGTTAAATAATTATAAAATAATTATATATTTATAACTATGAGATCCCATGTATCATCTTCACCCTTAAGAATCATCACAAGAAGAACTAAACCTACAATGAGAAAGAACAACATGAATGGAGAAAACATTATGAACAATCTTAAAAGGAAATTATAGTAATGAGAAGTATGATTTAAAAAGTTAGAATAAAATGAATTTATTGGATTAAATGGGGTAATTTAGTTTTTATATATTAGTTATAAATATAAATATGGTCGTTGGAAATATAATCATTGAAAACATGGTCATTGGAAATATAATCGTTAAAGAATTGTTTTTTAAAGTGTTGTGTATTTTGATCTTAATAAAATTAATCACTATTTAAGAGTGATTTTAATTAAATTTATTGATAATATATATAAATTAATATTCATCAAATATTTTTTACTAGATATGTAATAATAAAATCATTTTATGCTTCAAAGATACATTTTCTCTAAAATTGTTTTTATGTGTTATACACACTTATATTAATTTTTTTTCTTATCACCTTTAGAAATTGAATCTAATAAAGTAGTTTTTATATTTAGAATCATGATAATAAAATTATTTAATGAGAGTAATTTTCTTTTTATGAATAAAAATAAGTTACCAAATTTAAACTTAATTACCACAGTAATGGTAAAAGGGTTATTTTCAAAGAATTTGTTTTAGGTGGTGTATTTTTATCTAAATAAATTAACTTGATATTTTTTAAATAATGTATCTAATTTAATGATTAAACATATAAATTTTTTATTTAGGATCATTTAATTAGTATTTTATAGTAAATTATATTATGAACCCAATATATTTAAAAACACATTTTTCTATAAAAAAATTATATACATTATATGTTTTAATTTAAAAATTAAATTTTCATATTTAAAAGTTGAATTATATTAAATAGATTCAAAATTAAAAATATACACATTAAAATTTGGTAAAAGGTTCATATTATATTTTTGGTAACAAAATAATTTCCATAGAAAATATTTAATCTTGGTTAATGGGGGTAAAAATGCTGTAATTTTTCATGGATCATTTTTTAAACAATTTCATGAAACATAAACCATTTAAAAAAACTTTTTTATGTTAGAAATAAATACCCACATGTATTTACAAAATTTATTTACCTTAATTACATAACTCCCATATGATTCCATTGTTACCCTTCACCTAACTAATTTTCCCAACAAAATTTCCCTCATTTTCACCTATAAAAGGAGATCACTTCCTGGGAAACACTTATCCTTTTAATTTCTATTAAATTTTTACCCATTTACCTATCCTAGAAGCCTCTTCCACATTATTAATCCTATAGTCACAATAAGGTTTCCTAAGTCCTTATTTTAATGGAAATCATCATGAGGAGTGATTTTTTCATGTAAGAGTTTAGAGCGCATCTGACATAAAAATAATCCAAGTTAAGGGGTTTCATCTTAATTCCCATTAATTGAGGTATGATTTCATGTTATAAACTATTATTATTTTAAATAGTGAAATTACTACCATATTTACTTCTATAATAATTATTAAGTTTTATTTAATGGGATTGAAAAATCTATTCCATGATCCCTCCTTGATATCCTTTTGATCCAGTTCTAACTAATGTTGTAAGGGTTTCTCATCTAAATTTTATTAATTTTGTACATATCCCATATTCACCATTTATTTTCTTTTTTTATACTTCCCTATGAGTATAAATTTTTATAATATTCATGAAACTAAAGGGATTTAAAAATCCATCTCATGTTCACTTTTTCAATGGATCGTGATTCAAAAGTTACCAAGAACGTAAGGGGTTTTTGTTTACACAATTTTCCTTTAGCTGAGTTATAATACTTCTCCATACACCTCATTCTTTTATTCTTGTTTTATTCTATCCCATGAATTAATTATAATGTATTTCATATTTATTTTTTTATTGACATTTATTCATCATAATCTTGTTTACAAATAATTCTTATCTCAAAAATTATATTGTCCATAAGGGGTTTTCTTGACTCAACTTCATTCCCTAAGTCATAATAAATCCTATTTGACTATGGTATTAAATGATTGATTCATTATATACTATAATTATATTATTTTTTATTTCATTCTTTTCTTGGGAATTTACATTTTTACATCAAATCCTTCTTCTTTTATGAATTTCTTTATTTATAAAATAAAAAAAAAATAACATTGTTCAAAATAATTCTCATCTCTTATAATAGTAATTTATCTTCTATGTCCATAATATTTCTTTCCAGCAATGTTATCCTTTCTTATTTGGAAAACTTAATATGTATTATTTACTATTATCTATGTACTTATCTTTAAAATTTTTCAAAAGGAATATTTATTACTCTTTTAATGATGTGGGATCAAATAATGATATTTTAAAATATAAAAAAAATGCATTTCATTTCATTCTCATATATTTTATCATCCACTTCATATTTATTGAATTAACCCTTATTTATTTTCAAGGTTAAATTATTGGGATTTCTTTTAAAATTATGTTTTCAAAACGGGATTTCATGTCACCTTCTTGAAAATTATTTTTGAATGTGACTCGTAACTTTGTATTTTTACAACAATGTTATTAAATTTTTTATAAGAACTCTTTTATGGTTTTTTGCTTCTATTTTTACTCCTTGTCTCAAAAATATCTATCCCCTATTGACTTATTTTTCATTAATCACTATCTAAATTATCTTATAAAATACAATTTTTGGGTGATTGGATTTTTGTGTCCATCCATCAGATTCTTATGGCATTTTGTGTGATACCATTGGAATATGGTACAAAACCCATTTTATTTTTGTGGATATTTTATGATACAATGAATGATTGATTCTTTATGGAACAAATATGTATGGTTAATAATTATTAGATGGATAGGTTTATTATAACCCTCTAATGCATTGGGTAATCCTTAATATACCATGAGATAATTATAAGAATTGAGTATTGATTCTCTCTATACTATGTTATGATAATCAGTTAGTGATGTTTGATCCATTTTCTTATGAGAATCATGTAGTAATGCTTGATCCACTATGTTATGGGAAACATTTATTAATTCTTACTTCACTATGTTATGTTTTTTATGGTTATTCTTGTGCTTCATTCCACTAATATGCCATATTTTAAAGATATGGTACATTTACATGATTTATAAATTTTTATCTTATATGTCTAAGTTATTATAAATGGATCATGATTATTTTATCATGTTTTTAAACTCCTATTCCATGGTATTTGTTTGTTATTTTATGACTATATTCCATTTTATCATGAATCATGGACTATTATTATGACTTAATGTTCTTTTTAATCATATGTTTCTCCCTTACTGATTCTTACTCACATGGTTATGATTTAATATATTTTATGACTTTTTCAGAATTTTGGCCCTTACTGGGTGTTGGAGACCACTATTTATTTATTTTCCATTTACTCTAGGGAATTATATACAGGATTATCTATAGAATAAAGTATTCTGTATAGAAGGTTATGAGAGATGTTGAATCAATAATTTGTAATAAAGTTTTTATTTATCCACTTCCCAAATACACTGAAGCTTTAGTTCTTGGGGTTGTGTGAGATGTAATATTTAAATTATGATTTTTTTTAAAAATATTCATGTTTAGATTTGGTTCATAATAGTTGGTATTATATCTAATGTGTAAATAATATGTTTTTTACACCAGATCTAGGAATACAGTTTTAGGATGTCACGCCGACCCATTAAGGTCGTTTTACATCCATTAAAATAGGAATTATGTAGTCATGTTTAAGAATAATCCCTCAGTAAGATCCACATAGCCAAAAAAGAATATAAAAATATATCATGGTTCATTTCAGTAGAATTCAACCAACATGTTATATCAGAAAACTCTATATAAGTTATAATTAACACTCTAAACAACTGAATCATCATCGTTAATGAAATAAATCACACATAAGCATATTAATATCATATAAATAATACATGATAAATATGATGCATGAAGGAACCTCTTTAGGCTATGGAACAGTAGCCAAAAACTGTAATAACCATCTCAAATAAGAACATCATAATTGAATCAATGGCCCAATCATAACAGTGAAAACCAAGAACAATAATCTTTTCACCCTATTAACTAGTATTTCCTGGTAGAAAGGTTTTTGTGATGCACAATATATGGTCTATCACAAGATTCAATACATTCCTAAATCACCTATTTACCATCTACTAAATAGTGAAACAACAAAACTCTCTGATACCACTTTGTGACGCCCCGCCCTGGTTCACTCTACAGTAATAATATTAACCCCAATAGCTTAAATACCCTGAGGAGGGGGTGAATTAGGGTATGATTAAAACAATTCACCTTTTATAATATTGTTTTTTATTAATACAATTCACCATATTTTTCACCATAATAACACATATTAAAATAAAAAACAAATCCCTAAAATTGTAACAAAGTAGTAGCATCAACATTGTAAACAACATGATAAAACATAACCTCATGTGAATCTCCCATTTCCTAATTTATTCAATTAAGTCTAATTCATTATATTTTTTAATTTATCCTTACCATCCACCCAAAAAATTTAAACAACATAAAATTCTAACATTTTCAAAATTAAAAAATATTGTTCTTGAATACCTTACTATGATACGATGCTTCACAACCACTACCAAAAATGAGGGTAGGAAAGATGATCACCAAGTTATAATAATGCAAGGAAACCCTTTGGAATTCATGGAAACAAGAATCCTCATAAAACCCATATCCTAGGACTAATCCATAAACCAAAACCACAAATCTAGTCATCTAAAATGAAGTAAAAGAAAAGGATAACTAAAATGAAAGAAGAGAAAACTCATATTGTAAGGGGAATTATAGATCCAAAACACCCAAGGATAGAATATCATCAATGGGATATCAAAGTTCTCTGAAAATACTTATTTTACCACTAGTGGTTCAAGGTAAAATGAAGGGAATATAAAGAATTTAATTTGGGTGTCAAATTTATGTACAGATGAAAACATAACAATTCATGGAATGAAATCTTATTATATGATGTAAATCACAAAAGAACCCCATAATTCACCACTTTAAAAGACCCAAAATGTTGTTAAATAATCAATTATAACTTCCTCTGAGATTCTTTCCATGAATTGCCTAATATTTCTCCCATTCAAGGATTAGTCAATATTATTCTATAAGATGATGAAAAATAGTTCACACCACATACCAAATGGTACATTCCATGAGTCACTTAGATATAGAACCACTAAACACTATGCCCCCTGCTACATGTTGTGAAGTAGAAGTTCAATTTAAAAACCCAAACCTATAGAGAAATCCACTAATTCTACCCTAAAACCTACACACTTTGAAGTAGCGGTTCATGATATGAAGGTCACCTTGGAATAATATTTTGAGTTCATAATCTAGGATTCCCTACAATGAACCCCTCATTATTTGTGCTACAAAACACCCACCTTAACCCATTCATGTTAGGAAATATTCTTACATTTCATAAACCATCAATCTTACCTCAAATGATCTCTACACTACCCTTACACAGAATCTTCAAATGAACTTTACATAGACTGGGAGATATTTATATAGTGAAGCTACCTACACACTATAAAGGGAACCTATATAAGTCCCCCTCACTAATTTTCCTAAAAAACTTCACACCATGAACCCAACAGTCATGCTATAAACCTAACATTATTGCCATGAAACACCCCTTTAGATGAAATTTTATCTCCATAAATGTCTCTACCCCCTCGAAACTCTCTTATCACCTCTAAATCCCAAAAATTCATAAAGAAACATGATAGAAAGGTTAATATTGTTACATTGGAAACCTCTAAAATGATTCTCATCCTTGAGAATCAAAACCAACCCTGAAGAAATCACAAAATTCCCAAAAACCTCAAAACCCCTTTAATATATCTCTTAAAAAAGAATGAAGTTATCAATGAAACATAACAATAAATAAAACACCTCAGATATATCATCAATTATATCACTACATCATCAAAAAATCACAAATCAAATAGCTCAGGGTACTGGGTGTGCATTTATAACTCACACTCCCATATACTCTCTTCTAAATAACCATACTTCTATAAAATCCAAAATAGGGGAATAACATTCCCACAAAATACTTTCTCTTGATGATCCTGAATCTCAATTGGTTATTCTATAAATGTTGCATCATCCTCGATATATAAATCCACACATTAAATGAAATAAGAATAATCATAAAGATATTGATGAATTTGTGACATATAGAAGACATCATGGATCCTCTCTAGCTACAGTGGAAGCTCCAATCTGTCATATCCTATCCCAATGGGGCATGTGATGTGACTCCCCAAGCCCACCTCCAATAGGCCATGTGTTGGAGACTAGAACTGAGTAGGCATATCATTAACATGGGAGGCCTTAGCCTAACTACCTATACTCATGCACACATCTCTAAGCACATACAATGTTAAAATGTAAAAAATATTGAATAACCATGAAATCATACATATAAATCCTAAAACCAAAGTATGATAAGAATTAATGGAAAGTAAATAGATCTAAATAAAATCTCACCACAAATTTTGAAAACAAGACCAAACTAAAATTAAATATGGGTACTACTATCAAGATACCACAGGAACACACCCTCTTCAATCCAAATCACTAAGAACTACCTGGTCCTAGACCCTTTAGGTATCTGTCAAAAGGCCAATCATCGTCACATGACATGACACATGCGTGAAAATCCTATGCGTGGGTGAGTCTAATAATACACAGTAGGACACCCTAAACCCATAAAGTATATAATTAATAATAACAGTCAGCTCTATATAGGTATATGTCTACAACACATATAATAAGAATATCCAGATAAACTCAACAAAGACACATAGTCTCAAGGTAAATTAAAAACCATAATTCCAGTTTAGGATTCTTTCCTGAATGTCCCATATAACACTTGTCTAGGAGAAGACACTCCAAAAGTCAAATGGTACCGATGAAGTCTATCTGAGAGGTAGTTCTCATCGAGTCTCTCTATTAGAAGTATATGTTGAAATTATTAAGATATATGATACACAAATGAGGATAACTCCCAATTCCATGGGGTATACCAACAATTCAATCTCGATTAACCCTCTGAGTAGAGGATTAGAGATCACATAGTGTTGGTCATGATGATACCAATAACTCCAACTAGGTCAAGAAGATGAAAGATGATCTCACTCTGAGCCTCATAGAAGTATTCCAAAAACTTTTTCCAAGAATTCTATCTAAAGGGATCACAATCATATTTTTGGGACATGATTCCATACTAACCATTTGGGAAAATGATAAGGGGGACACATCCTAATGAAACTTGTCTAAGTTTCATAGGACAAACTTTGAAGGGGTGCACTATGTGTAATAGGATTACATGGCGTGTCTCTTTAGCACCGAGTCCTACCCATGTAAATGGACCATGATCATGTTTGTGTGGAAGTACATGGCATGCCCTTTCCCATGTACTTATGTCTGTGTCCAAGTAAATGGCTATTCCTATGTACTCTTGTCTAGGCCATGTTCATGTGGGAGTACACAACGTTCCCTTGGTCGTGTAATCTTGGTTGTGTACATGTACCCTCTGAGGCACACATCAATCCATCAGGTAAGTAATCACATTCCATGTGACATGGGTCACACACTGTGTGATCCTTAAATTCACATAGAAACCCTAGTTGCTGCATAGGGGTCCCACACACCATGTAATCCCAGATTACATGATATGTAGATCAACATTTCTAAAATCACACTTTTCTTCCTTCTAAATATTTTCCCTCTTATTTATCCCTAGATCCACCATGAACCTTTCTGAGAAATGCGAATCTACTTTGGTTGGGTCTTCTATTGTCGTTCGATGAATTTCAGTCACACGATTCACATGAAAATTGTTTTCCATTGATTCCTATTATCATTGCATGTACCATTTGAAAATAGGGGTCTCCAATATATTATGACTCATTCACTAATACTATCATTGCATGATCCCCTCATTGAACTGAGTATAGATCTGTGATACCAAATCATTTCTCTAAGAAACGGTTGTGAAATGATCAATTATTTAGTATTTTTGAAAAAAAAGCCAAGGGATTTTCCCACGATGAATGAATAAATGGGAAAGAAAATTAAAATTAAAAATATGAGGAATAAAACTCAGCCAATTTTCATGTTGTACTTGATCCATTTCCATTATAATGGTGAATTAAGGGATAAATAATTAATCACAAAGCAATTCCCCCAAAAGACCCTCACAGATAACCCATCACGCAAAACAACCGAAATGTGTATCAATACATTGTTTGATTAATTTACATTCATTTTAGAATTAGATAATAAGAAAATAATCCAATAAAAACATTCTTCCTCAATTTATATTGATCGCTGATGAGGAACAAAGTTGTGTTGTTGTCGTTGGTGAGATCCTTTGATTCCATTGTGCACCGATCATCAAACTATGATCTAGCTATCATTCTTCTGAGATAGATCCTCCACCACTCTCTTTAAAGGTTCCCTAATGGATCTAGGTTTATGAGGATAATCATAGAGTTCCATCATATTAGTTTAATTATAGATGAAATTAAGTCTTTGCCTCAATGAATAAATAAATAAATTTATTTTATTCATTCTTACGACCACGATGACTTTTCCACAAACATACCATGTTGACAAAGGTTATATCTTTCCTTAAGGTAAAAACCACATTATTAACCCAAAAGTTCCCTCATATTTCTGATTCAGTCCTCTATTTAGAATTTATTCCACTTTTTCAGAAAAATTGTATGCATGCTATTTAATATATTTAATATATTTCAATCATTTATTATAGCCACGAAATGCCTCAGAATCGCACGTCATCTCAGTGCATGGTCTCAAAAATAATCCATATAATATTGCATAATAATACATGGAAAATAAAATTCATTACATTTTCCCCACCATGGGGATTTACATCCTGAAAATCCAAAATAAGAGGCTACACAAAGAGATGTGGCTACTGAGCACATATCTGAGCCTCCTGCTCCCAGGTGCTCTTCTGAAAATTATAATGCTACCACTAGACACACACTAAAGGAAATACTGACCAATAGAGGATCATATCCTACTAATCCTTTATCTCCACCATATACTCAGAAAAGGAAGCTTCATCCTCAATGTTCAGCTCACCCCAATCAATAACATGTGATAGATTGTGTACGTACCTCCTTAGTTGTGACATGTAGAAGATGTCATGTATCCAGTCTAAATATGGCGGTAGATCTAAGGGGTGGTCCACCTCACCAACTCTATGAAGTATTTGGAAAGAAATAATAAATATCATAGATATATTGCCACCCTATCCAAATCTCTATAATCAACATCGAGGTGAAACCCACAAGTACACATGGTCTCCCTCTTCAGACTCCAAAGGCCTTCATCGTCTATCTTCATGTGAATTTTGACAACTCTATGTTGTTATAATATTCTCCTATATGATCTTCACTTTCTCTATAGTGGCTCACACCAACTCTAGGGCCATGAGTGCTAAAACTCCTGGGTTAGTACAATAAAGTGGTGGCCTGTAGGGTTAACTATACAAATCCTTGAATGGTGTCATACCAATGGTGGAACAATAGTTGTTGTTGTATAAAACTATACCAGTGGTATGTGATCCTCCAAACTATGGCCAAAATCCAACATGCAAGATCACAACATGTCCTCCAGAACCTGAATGTTCTACTCATTCTGGTCATCATTATGTGGATGAAAAGTTGTACTCAAATGTAGCTAGGTCTCAAAAGCCTCCTGCAATCCCCTCCATAACCAATATGTGAAGAGAGAATCATGGTTAAAAATGATCATTGATGGAACTCCATGGATTCAGAATATCTCCTCCATATAGAGGCTTCCCAATCTCTCTACTGAACTCTACTCTCAGATAGCTAGGAAGTGGGCAAACATGGTGAGTCGGTCTATGATCACCCAAATGGAATTGCCTCCCCTAGATGTGCATGGTAATTATATCATGAATTCCATGGATATCCTATCCCACTCCCACTCTTGTGCCCCTAGGGGTTGATCTAAACCCACTAGAACCTATTTCTATACCTTTACTTGTGAACAATTAAGGCATCAAGAGATGTAATTTGCAACTCCCTTCTTCATCTTCAACCACCAAAACTAATATTGGTGGTCCTGGTATATCTTTTCCACACCTGGATGCACCGCCAAAGGAGATATATGAAATTATATCAGAACCTCCTCCCACAAAATCACTGGTACCATCGTGCATACTATGAAAAGAACTATATGCTCCCCACCTTAAAAAAATCCATCAATAGCATGTCCAGTGGGTATCTGAGTACATAGGGTCTCATAGTTAGTATCCCCAAGTTCAACTTCCCCGACCCACTATAAAAGATGATGGGTAACAACCATAGACTCAAGGTAAGATTATCCATATTCATCCATAAATGATAACTACAATGAGGCCAACTTCTTTTATGCCTTATTCAACAACTATAAACAAGATCTCCTACTAAGATTATTTGATACCACATTCCCCTTCCTAAGAGTATAAGCAATTTCGGAGTTATAATTCTAGAGTAACTCTAGACATAACCTATGTCTCAAGTTAAGGTCCTTCTAAGAGAATATATACTTGAGACTCTTATAGTAAAAAAATATGATAAACCACTCACCCATCAGGTAGTGTCATCATATCTTTAGTGTGAAGACTATTGCTGCTAACTCAAGACTGTAAGTCATGTTGTTATGCTCATGTGGTATCAACTAACATGAACCATAAGAAATCACCACCTACCCCTGCATCAGTACACAACCAATCTTAGTTCCTAATTAATCATAGAACACTGTGTACTAGACACCCTCATATGGTAATATCAAGATGGTAGCACTCATAAATCTCTGCCACAACTCCTAAAAAACTTGTTGGCACCTCTTCATCCTCACAAAAGGATGTCCCTTTCAGGTCAAATATGTCATGGGTGCTGATATCATAGATAATGAAAGTATGAATATTCTATAATAGCCCACCAACCAAAGGAAGATCCACACATATATCATACTCTTGGGTGGCTCCCAAGAAAACACTGGCTTGACATTTTCTGGGTCCATTACCACACCATCTATTGAGATAACATGTCACAAAAATTGTACCTTCTAAATCAAGAAATGGAACTTCGAGATATTACCATAAATATAGTGATCTTAAATTATGTCTAAAACCATATTAAAGTGTCTTTAACACTCCTTCTTAGACTTTGAGTACATGAGTATATCATCGATGAAGACTACCATGAACCAGTCTAAGAAGGGATAAGAGATATAGTTCATGAGTCCCATGAATTCTGCTAGGGAATTTTTCATGACAAGTGGAATCACCAATTACTCATAGTGACCATAAGAAACATCTGAATTTTATCTTTGGTATATCCTCATCCCATACTTGCAACCGATGATAGCCTGATCTGAGGTCAACATTCAAGAACAATCATGCCCCTCTCAACTGATCAAATAGGTCATTAATCTTCTATAGTGGATACTTGTTCTTCACATTCACCTAGTTCAAGCACTGGTAGTCCACACAAAACCTCGATCTCCCATCCACCTTTTTAGAAAACAAAACTAGGGATTCTCAGGGTGAATCACTAGGTCTAACAAATCCCTTCCTCTATAATCCCTCCAATTGCACCCTCATCTTTCAAAGATCTTTAGGAGCCATCCAATATGATGGAATAGATATCGGGGTCATCATGAGGTGTAGATCAATGAAAAATTATATCTATTAGAATAGAGGTAAACCTAGAACATCCTCAGGAAATACATACTCATACTCCACCATAGTTATAGGGAATGAAAAACTCATAACATTCACTACACCAAGGTTTATTCTATCTAATAGATGAGTAATCGAATTCACCCTCATATGCATGGGTCCCCCTGAGCTTCCTAGGTTTCCTTTTCACTCAAAAAGGAAAACTTGGTCTCATTACTGTGGAAACACCGCATCCTCTACCTAAAGCATAAAATCTTGGTATAAACTATAGATAACCATTACATAACTAAAATTACATTATAAGTTCTCATTAATTATACAAAGAGATCACAATATAAAATATTACCTCTAAGAGTTAGGTCACTATAACAATCTTGATCTTTATTCCACACATAAACAAGATTCATTACATAAACTTGCACTTAAGACAACTCTGAGGATAGATAGTTCTAGTTTCTTAGGAAATTAGGAACATTACATGAAAACTTAAGACATAAAATACAACATCTTTATTGAAAACTTCTTTTATATGACCACACCATTATTTCGTACTTAGCATTTCATGGGATAACATGAGGACATGCATAAGAAAAAGGTGAGATATAAAGCCCAGTAAGGGAGTAAAAAAGTCATAACATGAAGAATATAATACATGTTAGGAAATAGTCATATCAATGGATCAAAAGAGAAACATTAACATAAAGGCATGATATAGCATGATTATTATGACATGGAGATGTGACAACAAAATTTAACATGATATTAGCATGAGCCAAGGTTCACTGCACACGGAGCATGAGTAAAACCTCACGGTACATGAATTATCATGAGTAAAAGCTCATTGCACATGAATTATCTTGATTCAAAACCCACTTCACATGACATATCAGGATACTATTATTTACCCAATGCATTGGAGCGCTATCAGGATGCACCCTTCTAATCATTTCATTTCATGCATAAGTGTTCCACATAGATCATAAAACATGGATTCATTAAAAATCATAATTTATTCCATGAATAAAATATGTGGAATATATAAATGTAAGTCATCAATCAAAAAGTACATGTGCATAAAGGTGAATACTCTTGATAGAGAAATGGTTATGGTATCCACTTACACGATGATTTTGGTATAGGAAATTTTTGTGTAACTTCGGCAGCATAACGACGTCAAATAGAAATTACAAAATGGGTTGATTGGAGAGATAGGGGTATCTAATAATTTATACATGAAATGGAAAGTAAGTGGGTCATGTAACATAATATCCCAACATGTTTAAAAGAATTTAGATGCATAATATAAAATAATTTCTTGAATGTAAATGAGGAGAGAGAAATCCCTTACGGAATTTCGGCATGGTAACGGGTGTATATGGGAGTAATTAATTAGAGATAAAGAGGTATCTCATCATTAAAACATAAGGAGGAAATTATAGTGGATATTATAAATCATACCCCAAAATTTTTAATTGAAAATAAAATTTCATAACCATAAAAAGAAACTTGGATGTAAATAAGGAAGGAAGGAAAGTGAGGATCCCTTACTTGAAAGTGTGTGACTTAAAGAGCTTGATGAAGGGCTTCTTGAGATCTTGGGGCACCTTAGAAGAATTATAGAGAGAGTAGGTAAGATTATGGAAGTTCTACAAGGGTTTTTAGTGAATAGAAGTGGGATCTTATGTGGGTTTATATAGGAAAATAGAGGTAAATTCTTTAGTATTTCACAAGCTTAGGTTTTGGAATATATATAATTAAATATTAAAAACCACAAACCAACCCATGGTTTTATCCAATGGGGAGTGAAAAATATTATTTTATAAGTAAAATGGTCTAAATTATTAAAATATTAGGTTGTCTTATGTGGAGGTGAGTCACACTCTCATGGAAATCATTTTAAAAAGTTAAAATATTTTATAAGTGTTGGAGGGTTCACTAAGGCACCATAAAATTAATAAAACAAATCTAAAATCACATTATTTTAAAGATAAAACATATATTATCCTAAAATACCTTTTATATTATTTTTATTACATCACTATTGGTTCATTATGATGTTATAAAACAGATTATATATTTAAACTGTATTTAATTTTTACCCAAAAATTCAACTATCTTAGAAAATGATGAAAAATTCACTGTTATAAAATTTCAATGTCCTGAATCCAATGATGATATTAATTTTATCTCAATAATTTTTTAAATATTTTAATTTTATGTTTTAAAATAAAAACCGACATTTATCGAAAATTCATGGATTTTGACAAAAACAGTTTCCAAACCTTAAAAAAATCACCATTGTATTCATAAAAAATATATGATCATTTATATTTAATAAAAATTTATTTAGTAATAAAAATTTATTAAAATATTATTGAATTCAAAAATCCATTAATTCATTAAAATAGATTTCTTAATTGAATATTAACTAAAAATACTATTTGTGCCTTAAAAAACATTTACAAAGTAACAATAATAAAATGATTGCATATTCTTTGTACAAAAATAATGCACATAATCATAGTTATAGGTTATTGTTACATAACCCATTATAACACCTACATAAGACCTAAGGGTAAGGTGTGTGATGGTGCAGACTCTTGGGGTGACACGGATAACATCACTTGTGTGGTAATTTCTATTAACTTTTACTTCTCCCATAGACAATTTTGTTCAAGATTAACATATTGAATCTCAACTTGGGCTTATTAAAGAGCGAAGACCAGTGATGCTACCTCCTTTAAGAGCTATGCAAATGGGATTTATATGGATAAATTCTACTAGATGAGGTCATCGCTTCCTTTTTCTGAGTAAATTGGATTTGTTAAAGTCTTATATTTATACTAATCATGTGATCATTGTTCAACTGTTATATTAGCAATGGTAACAATTATTAACAGTATTTTAAAATCCAAAAACATAAAAATAATGAATTTAATATGTTTTATATAACCATTTTACATAAAAATATATTTAATTAGATCAAGACGAATTTTCATTAATAAAAGTTTGGGTCATTATAATCTTCCCCCCTTAAGATATTTTTCCCTCAAAATTTACTTTTTCCACACTAAAATAAATGAGGGTAACTCTGCTTCATCACTTCCTCTAATTCCTACATTTCCTCTTTAAAGTTGTGGTTTCTCCACAACACCTTGATGAGGGGAATGGTCTTATTTCGTAGAACTTTTTCTCTATGGTTTAAGATCTTCACTTTCTTCTCTTCATAGGAGAGGTAATTCTCCAATGGTACCACCTCTAGATTGAGTACATGCGATGGTTAAGGTATGTACTTCCTCAAGAGTGATATGTGGAATACATCATGTACTTGATATAGGTTCGTTGGATTTTCTAGTCAATAGGCCACTACTCCAATGCGATCAAGGATCTCAAAAGGGACGATGTACCTTGTACTAAGCTTTACCTTCTTCTAAAATCTCATAACTTTCTTCCATAGTGATATACAGAGGAATAGCATGTCTCTAACATCAAACTCTAGGTCTCATCGACGATTTTCAGCATATATTTTTTTTAAATCTAAGCAGCTTTAATGTGCTACGGGATGATCTTAACCTTCTTAGACCATTTCTTCGACCATTCATGGACCTGGGAGTTTTCTCTCCCCAACTTCATCCCAAAATGTCGGTTTTCTTCACCTATTCCCATAAAGGGCTTCATAAGGATCCATTTGGATTCTTGAGTGGAATTTGTTATTGTAAGAGAACTCAACCAGAAGAAGATATTGATCCCATCCTCATTTGAAGTGCATTGAGCATGATCTCAACATGTCCTCAAGTGTTTGGATAGTCTGCTCAAATTGGCCAATATTTTGATGATGACAAGTCATACTAAAGTCCAGTTCAGTATTTATAGTGTATTAGAGACTCTTCTAGAACATAGAGGTGAATCTTGGATCTTGATCAGATACAATCGATAGTGGTACTCCATGCATCCTTACCACTTCTTTGATGTATATCCATGCTAGTTGATCCAATGAGAAATCCTCTTGAATTGCAATTAAGTGTGAAATCTCAACAACCCAGATAGAATTTTTTCCTTTGGATGTCTTTAGAAGTCTGGTGACAATGTCCATGGTGATGTTCTCCCATTTCCATGTTGGTATGGGTAATGGTTGCATCATCCCCTTAGAATTCTACCTCTCAACCTTCACTTGCTGACATACCAAGCACTTTGATGTATACTCAACAATATCCTTCTACATTTTATCCTACCAATAATTCTTTCAGAGATCTCAATAAATCTGTGTGTTTCATGAGAGAATGGGGAAATTAGAACTATGTACATCATCCAAAAGTTAATTCTTTAACTCTAGATTTGATGGAACACATACACTACATCAAAAACTGGCAATGGAAGCGCTACCCCTTTATCAGCGCTCAAAAAAAGCGCTGATAAAGGGGGCCTTTATGAGCGCTCAAAAAAAGTGTTGATAAAGGGTGGCCTTTATCAGGGCTCAAAAAAAGCACTGATAAAGGGGGGGGGGGCTTTATCAGTGGTTTTTTTAGCGTTGATAAAGGCCCCCCTTTATCAGCACTTCTTTTGAGCGCTGATAAAGGGGACCCCTTTATTATCACTTCTTTTAGTAGCGCTGATAAAGGGGGGATTTATCAGCACTGAAATATTTTATATTTCAAAAAAAATCCGGAAAAATAAATTATTCTTATATAAGTATATTTATTCAGATATAAATATAATATATATTTTTTAAATATGTTTTATATACGTATAAATAGACTATTACATTTAATATATAAGAAATTTATTGAAAATGGATTCAAAATATTTTTAAAAAATATTATTAATTAATAATTTTCTAATTATTATCGATTAAAAATAATTTAATAACAATTTGAGGACATGAAAAATAAAAACAATTAATAAAAGATCTAAAATATGTTGAAAATGTAACTCAAACTTCAAACGGCCATAACTTTTGATCCGGGTGTCCGTTTGAGCTCTACAGCATATCAAATTGAATCATGTGACGAGCTCTATGCTCTAGTGACTTAGGCAAAGCCTTTATCACAATTTTGAAGCCCAAAAAAGATCCATAAGGCCTCTAAAACTAAGTTTTTAGTCGGCATACCCCGATTTGTTAACATTTAAACAAGTATAACTTTTGATCTGGATGTCTGTTAGGCCCGTACCACATATAATATCGAATATTGTTTCATTTTCTTTGATTTGACTGGTTTTAGAGTTGAAAAAGACATCTGGATTATATGTTATGGATGTTTTAACATTCTATATCTTTTCAAATACACACATATATATATTTATTCATAAATATATATGTGTTTGTGTGTGTGTGGGTGTCTATGTGTGTGTCTGTGTGTTGTATATATGTATATATGTATTTATTTATTTATTTATTTACTTACTTATAAACACACATCGAAAACATATTTTTTCATAAATGTATTTAAAACTAATCTTTATAAGTACATTCTATGGCTTTTCAAATACACACATATATATATTTATTTGTAAATATATATATATGTGTGTGTGTGTGCTTCAGTGTGTGTCTATGTGTTGTATATATCTATGTATATGTGTATGCATGCATGTATTTATTTATTTATAAACACTCATAAAAAACATATTTTTTCAGAAATGTATTTAAAACTGATCTTATAAGTATATATTAATATACAAATAAATATACGTATAAAAAATTATAACTAAAAAAAATATATAAATATATTAATATATGAATTAATATATTTATACTAATATATGAATAAATATATTTATATTAATAGGAATCTATATCAATATATGAATAAATATAACTATATATATATATCATTAAATAGAGAACAAAACGAAATTGCATAGTGGTAAAGGTGTAGCCGCGAAAGGGGGGAGGTCCTGGGTTCGAGTTCGGGTGGAAGTGAAAGGGGTGCATGCGTATGAGGATGCGCGGGAAGGGCAACACGCGGGAGACCTCCTAGCACTGATAAAGGGGGTGTGAAGCGCTGATAAAAGCACTGCCCCGTATTATTTTTAATTTTTTTAATTTTTTTTTAAATTTTATTAGACCTTCAGCAGCGCTTTTTAAAAGTGCTGATAAATGCCCCTTTTATCAGCACTAAAAAAAGTGCTGATAAAGCGGTCTTTTATCAGTGCTTTTTTTAGCGCTGATAAAAGCGGCCTTTATCATCACTTTTCAGAGTGCTGATAAGAGGGACCTCCCCATATTATCGCTGAGCTTTACAGTGCTTTTTTAGCGTTGTTAAAGCCCTTTTTTAGCACTGATATAGGCCATTTTTGTAGTAGTGATAGTCTTGACCCAAATCTCACAATTCCTTCTTCATTAACATTGAACTTTTAGGATTTACCTTTTATGATATTTTCCACTTTCTTTGGAATTCCCACATCATCCTTTTGAGCATACTTTAACCTTTCCAAACAAGATGGTTGAGTAATAATTTTTGAAAGGATTGATGATGTTCCCTTCTTTATGATTCCCATGTACATATTTATCAAATCTAATAAGATTGGATCTTTTTTAATTCTCATCAATGAAAGAGTTTATGGATCCTTTCTACTTAGAGAATCTTCCACCTTGTTCTCTTTCCATGGTGGTAATGGATTGAGAAGTCATAGTCATTGATCAACTCTAACCATCTTTGTCAGTGCATATTCATCTCTTTCTGTGTGAATATATACTTGAGGATTTTATGATCTGTATATATTTCACAATTCTCCCCAAATAGGTAATTTTTATAAAATTTTAAAGTGAAGATTACTATAGATAACTTCAAATCATGTGTTGGATAGTTTTTCTCATGAACATTCAATTGCCTTGAAGAATAGGCAATGACGTTGTCATTTGGCATCAACACACAGCCCAGACCCTTCTTCGAAGTATCACTAAATACCACAAAAAGTTATCCACTTGTGAGTAGTGTGAGCACATGCACAATTATAATATTCCTTTTCAAGTCCTTGAATCTCTCTTTGTATTTATCACTCCAAGAGAACTTGACTCCCTTCAGAGTTAACTTGGTAAGAGGGTTGGAAAATCATGATAAATTTCTCACAAATCGGTAATAAATCTAGCTAAGACAAGGGAACTATTGATATCCATCATAGATGTTGGCCTCAGACATCATCAATTTCATTTTTCATGGAGGGATCCATAGATATCCCATTGATTATGATGATATGACCTAAGAATGAGACTTCCTTCAACTAGAACTCACACTTGTTGTACTTTTCATAGAGCTTCTCCTTTTGCAATGTCCCTAGTACAATGCTTAGATGCTCCTCAATATCCTCCTTTTTTTGGCGTATATTAGAATATCATCTATAAATAATACCACAAATTTGTCGAGGTAATATCTAAAGACACAATTCATCAAGTCTATTAAGATTTCTGGAACATTAGTGAGTCTGAAAGGCATTAATATGAATTCATAGTGCTTGTACCTTGTAAGAAAAGTAGTATTGGGTATATCCTCCTTCTTCACCCTTACTTGGTAATATCTTGACCACAGATCCACTTTGGATAATTATTATCCTCTATGTAGCTGATCGAACAAGTCACCAATTCATGGAAGAGGATACTTGTTCATTATTGTGAATTTTTTGAGGTCATGATAATCAATGCAAAGGTGCATTGACCCATCCTTCTTCTTGACTAAGAGAACTGGTGCACCCTATAGTGAAGCACTCGGGTATATAAACCCTTTATCTAGATTCTCTTGTAGTTGTTTCTTTAGCTCCTCAAGCTCCACAAAAGCCATTATATACGAAGTCTTGGATATTGGCAATTCCCCTGGTATAAGATCAATTGA
This sequence comes from Viscum album, assembly GCA_963277665.1. Taxonomy (NCBI): domain Eukaryota; kingdom Viridiplantae; phylum Streptophyta; class Magnoliopsida; order Santalales; family Viscaceae; genus Viscum; species Viscum album. The sequence goes on from CAUJRU010000568.1 coordinate 364,266, forward strand.
GAATTCAACATATCTTCTAAGAGGAAGACCATGAAATTCCTCAGGAAACACTTTAGTGAATTCCCTCACAATAGGATTGTCTTCAAGGATGGTACCTTCCTTAGACTTAATCATCTGAGCAAGATACACATTCTCATAGGGTAGTAATGTTCACACTTGATATGATAGTGCTAAAGAAGATTCATCCTTCTCCTTGAACTTGTACAGAATCGGGGGTAGATTCTCCATATGAAGAGTGATTTACCTCTCATGGAAATTTATTTTAGATCTATATAGGGAAATCCAATCCACGCCAATAATTGCATCAAATTCCACCAGAAAGAGTATGATGAGGTTTTTCGAGAAGTTTAGTCCAAAAATTGTGATAGGGGAGGAGTTATATTCATGGGATGTAATTATATCCCCATTTTTCATTCTCACTGACATCTCTACTTCCATTATTTGTGGTGGTGTTGAGATTGTTTTACTAAACTTTCAGGATATAAAAGAATTCATAGAACTATAATCAAAAGGTAAATTCTCTATTATTGAATGAATAACTAGTGTACTTGTAACCACTTTATTTTTGGGATTCTATTTGGCATTATTGATGAAAAAATTCTTATCCTTGCTGCCTTGTAGGTTGTTTTTTTCCTCTAAAAACCCTTGTCTTAGAGAACTAGTTTGCAAAGTGCCCTGGTTCTTTGCAGTTAAAGCAATGAACAATGCGTTGAGGGTCGAACAGAGCATTCCTTTCCTCTGTCTTAGTAGTGAGTTTTTTTTATCGGAAATTAATGGCTTGGTTCCCTTCTCTTCTACACCTAAATCATTTCATCATCCCCTTAAATCAATTTACAGGGTGCTTATTTATACACCTTTTTCAAGTGTGGTGTTAAAATTTCTTATCACCACTGGATTTATCCATCAGACCACTAGAATTAAATTCCATTTTACAATTCTTATCCCCATGATACTTTTAAGATTATCCAATCTAAATTTTGACTTTGAGGGCACATCATACAATTTCCTCATAACTATCAAAGTCATGAATCTTTAGGGATCTTTGTATTCAAGGTTTTAGCCCACTAAAGAAGTGTTCAACCTTGCATTCGGGGGTAATGACAAATCCAGAGGCGTATTGTGCAAGCCTTGTGATGTTTTCCTCATACACTCTGATGGATTAGTCATCTTTCTACTTGAGGTAAAAAAAAGTCCCTTTCCATATTAAGTTGGAGGGTTCGTAGAAAATATTTATCAAAAAACATTTTCTGGAAATCCTTTCATTCCAATGCCTCATTATCTTCCTCAGGTTTTTTAATTTTTATCAATTTCCAACATGTATCAGATTCACCCTCTATATGATAAGCAGACAGAAGAACATTATATTATTAGTAACATTGAATAATGGAGAATATATTTTCAACGGATTTGATCCATTATTCAGAGATTGAGGGATCAGATGATCTATTAAAAGTAGGAGAACTTTGTCTCATGAAGCTCTTGATTGTAGCTTGTTCTTTCTTAGTGGGGGTTGTACATTCCTCTTGACCCATTTTTCTATTCAAAACTTGAGTGAGCTTAGAGATTATCGTGACAATATTTGAGATTCCTACTCCCATCAGATTGGGCATCTCATTAGAATAGTCATCACATTAATCTCTGCATCAGTTGTTAGCTAGAGTCCTCCTATTACTGGCCATTGGCTGGAATAAAAGGAAATCTAGTGGTAACACATAAAGGGTAATCCAAAGACAAAAAGTGATAACTTATAAATTACTTTTATTTCCTTAACTTTTGGATTTATAGGATTCAATCTATGTTATCCATGATCTACTTCCCATCATATATTCTTAGGGGAATTTTTTTATTCCCATAATAATGGTTCATACTAAGATTATGAATTTACCAAATAATATCCACTGGGAGTGTCAAACCAAGAGTGTATAAAGGCCCATTTTCGTGCACTAGTTCCCATTCAAGTCTAGCTCAAAGTAGTGTTTTTGGTTTTTACACCTAGATACATATGTGCTAGAAGCACCTCTACTTGTTTTTATCCAGATAGGGATATATTTTCTTGATACACCACTTACTCTATGCTCACAAAAATTTAGGTATGTTTTTATTATACTTAGTCTTATCCCTAAGTCTTTCACTAGGGTTTTCTAATCCTAATACAAAAAATAACTAAACATATCCTCTGATAACAACTATAACAACCCTGCTCTTTATTCCGCAAATAAAAATGATTCATTACATAAACTTTCACTTAAGACAACTCTGAGGATCGAGAGGTCTAGTGTCTTGGGAAATTAGAAACATTTCATGAAAACTTAAGATATAAAATACAAAATATTTATTGAAAACTTCTTTTACATGACCACAACATTCCATCATACTTAACATTGCATGGGATAACTTGAGGACATGCATAAGAAAAGGGTGAGTTATAAAGCCTAGTAAGAGAGTAAACAAGGCATAACATGAAGAATACAATACCTGTTAGGAAACAATAATATCAATAGAGCATAAGAGAAACATGAACAAAAAGTCATGATAAAGCATGATTATTAACATGGAGATGTGGCAACAACATTTAACATGATATTTAATGAGTCAAGGCTCATTGCACAAGGAGCATGAGTAAACCCTCATTGCATGTGAATTATCTTGATTAAACCATTATTGCACATAAATTAGCATGATTCAACACCCATTGCGCATGACATGTCATGATACTATTCTTTACTCAATGCATTGGAGCGCTATTAAGGTGCACCCTTCTTAATCATTTCATTTCATGCATAAGTGTACCACACAGATCATACAACATGGATTCATTAAACATCGTAATTTATTCCAAAAATAAGTTATGTGGAATACATAAATGTTAGTCCTAAATCAATAAGTACATGTTCATAAAGTTGAATACCTTTGATAGATAAATGGGTATGGTATTCACTTACACGTTGATTTTGGAATGGAAAATTTTGGTGTTACTTTGGAAGCATAATGATGTTAAATATAAATCGTAAAATGGGTTGATGAGAGAGAGGTGGGTCTCTCATCATTTATACATGAAATGGATAGTATGGGCATCATGGAACATAATATACCAACATGTGTAAAGTAATTTTTTGGGACCAAGTTAGCTGATGAAGTTGTTGGATGAATGAAGTATTGTCTTTTGTTGTCATGAAAGTTTGAGAATAAAGGAAATCAATTCACTTTGTATAAGTGGGTGAGGAAAGACAGGAAAGTTACAATACTTTCCACAGTAAATCTGACGATGCTTTGTTGGTATGTATTTCACAAATATCATAAGTTGTTTGGAGAACTTATGATGTAAGAATTATGAATGAAAGGGGGAGAAATAATGCAACCAATCAGTATGGTTTATCTTACAGAATCAGGTGTCTAAGGTGGTGCAGTTTCTCAGTGTTTGCCAAATTTTTGGGGTCCAAAATTTGGAGTTGGGATAGCATCACAAAAAGTGTATTTTCTTGAATATAATATAAAAATATAGAAAAGGCATTAATTTCATGAATATTGGCTTCATGAATTATATTTTGTGAATACATGAAGAAAGTTGATGGTGTTCTTCACGATTACGACAAGCTTCGTGAATAGTAGAGGTTAAGAGATTCACAAGAAAGATTTTCGGAGCAAAGGAAGGAGCATTGCGGTGGGGTGAAGGAAGAAAGATCATCATGGTGGTGCAAATTATTTGACATAACTCTTCACGATTACGATGAGCTTCGTGAATCTGGAAAATAGCCATGGTGCTTTGCGAAATAGAGTGAATTTCAACAGAAATTTTGGAGCTCCGCGATTTGATGCTAATGTGGCACTGAGGTGGATGGAATTTTTTATAGTTAGTGGGAAAAGCCTATAAATAGTACCCTTCCCCCTCAAGTGAAGTATAGAGACTTAATTAGAATTTTAGAGCTCTTGAATTGCGAAGAAGGTTCGCAGAGGAAGTGAGCTATGTGAAGGCAGTAAGATCTGTGAAGAAAAGGATCTTCACGGCAAGCCGTTGAGATTTTAAAAACAAGAAATTCACAAAGACCAAATTGTGCTCCGTGAAATAGTGAGCTATGTGATCTAGTGATCTCTGAAAACTATGGAGATTTTCAAACTAAAGTGTTCCGCGAAGCTGGGAGCTTCACAGCTCTCTGCGAGCTAAAGATTTGAGTACCCAAATTAATTGAGAAGTGATTTCAAGTGGATCAAGATATGATTGGGGTATAGTACTAAGTATCATTAAGAAGTCTCAGTAGTTCCTATCATCTTTTGGATAAGAAATAGAATAGTTTTTTCAAATATCATATTTGTGAATGATTGTCAAGAAGCATAAAGATATTGATTTACCCTATTTGTGCTAATATGGTGCACAAATTCTTGAGGATTATCTCCCAAGTACTACACAAGTGAAAGGGAATATCCTACTCATTATATTCCACATCAAAGGATTATTTTCTAGTGGATTTTTTGGTACTAGATTATTTCCATAACATACCAAGGACGTAGCGACTCTTGTTGAGTAGTAAACATGTAAATCTTGTGTTCCTGTGGTTGTTTGTGTTCGGCATGTAAAAACTCTATAACAGGAGGTGAAGGTTATTTAAAATAGGGGAAACATAAAAGAAAAAAGATATCACTGATTCACCCCCTCTCCCTCTCAGTGATACTTGTATCCTAACTGGGTAACTTAAATTTGTATTCTTCATTTGTTCTTTGATAATGTTTTGAATAGAAGTTTCGATGGAGAATATGAATTGTGTGAATAGTAAGGGGATTATGATATTTTATGGGAATAATTATTATATCTGGAAAGACAGAATGATGCCTTATCTTATGTCTCTTGGATATGAAGTTCTTGAAACTACACAATATGGATTCTTTATTATTGATGACAAGGTTCCTCTAACTCCTATAGATAAGAAGAATCTTGAGAATGATGGAAGTTCTAAAAATGCATTACTCTAATGTCTTTCTAAGAGTGAATTTTTAATAGTGAAAGGTGTTTCTATAGCCAAAGGAATCTAGAACAAACTGAAAAACATCTATGAAGTAAATACAAAAGTGAAGAAGGAAAAACATTAAATCTAAAGGCTGAAGTATGAAGACATAAAGATGAGTGAGCATGAATAGGTTGGGGACTTCTTTACCAGGATAAATGACATTTTCAGTACAATCAGATGTCTTGGTGAAAATTTGTATGATTCTACAGTTGTTGAAAAGATCTTGATAATTCTTCCTGAAAAATTTGATGCTAAAGTTTCATAATTGGAAGACATGGATATTAAAATGTTATCGCTGGATGATTTGCATAGCACTCTCATCACTTATGAAGTGATAAGGGAGAATGCTATAAAGAGAAAAGTAAAATCTGATAGAGAAATGTCTTTCAGGGCTGTAAAGAAAGTGAGGTCAAAGAAAAGTCTTTTTGAAGATGAAGCTGGTGAATCTGATTCTGAAAATGAGGTATGTCAAAATTTTGATGAAATATTGTCCTTGTTTTCTAAAAATGTGAAAAGAGGACCAGGGAAATACAAATGGAAACTCCATTTGAAATGTTTTGAATGTGGATTAGTTGTCCACTTTGCGGCTAATTTCCCTCAAAAATGGAAATATGAACATAGCGATGAAGAAGACAGAAGACCAATAAGGTCATGGAAGAAAAAGGGTGTAAAAGATAAATATTCTGGAAGAGGTAAGGATAAAAAGTTTGTAAAATCAAAAAGAAGAAGATTTTTTTCAAAAAAAATGGTGATGATAGCGAGACTGAATCTAAAAAATTTGTTGCTGAGAAATCTAGAGAGAGTACCTTTTTTGAAATAGTGAATACTGGTGATTATGAGATCAGTAGTACTAAAGAAAAAGAAACTAAACTTTAACAGTAGCTAAAAGAAGATATGAAGGAATGTTTGAGAAATATCGGAAGGCCTGAGAAGTAAAACAGGAAATTGACAAATGAAAACTCTTCATCAAATGACCATGAATGTTTTCCTGACAAGAAAGAAAAATTTGAAAAGATGGATTTATTGTGAAAAGTGAAAATGATGGAAATATAGTTACTAGAGGCCAATGTACAAGAGGGAATTTTTTCCAAGTTGGTGAAGTGCATAACTCTTGTTACATGGGTGTAGTGAATGAAAATCAGTTATGTCATAAAAGGATGGGAAATATGTTTTAGATAAATATATGCAAGTTATCAAAGAAAGATAGTGTCTCAGATATGCCAGATTTATCAAGAAGAAGATATTGGTGTTGCACTATTTGTGAGAAAGGGAAGATTAGAAACTCTATGCATAAGAGAGTTTAAATTCACTGATAAAGACCCTTAGAACTCATACACTCTGATATTTGTGGACCAATGAGCAAGTAATATAAAAATGGAGATATGTACTTTCTTACTTTCATTGATTAATTTACTTGCATTACTTGTGTTATGTACATGAGACATAAGTCAAATGCTCTGACAATGTTTAAGAGTTTCATGAGGAAATTAGAGAAGGAATGTGATTATTCAGTGAAGAAGTTGAGAACTGATAATGGTGGTGAGTATAATAATGAAGATTTTGAAATTTATCTTAATAATCCTAGAATTAGGTATGATTTTAGTTCACTATACACACCTCAATAGAATGGGGTTTATAAAATAAAGAATCGAAGTCTGGTGGAAATGGGGAGAACTCTATTACTTGAACATGGTCTTTCTCATTATTATCTTAGGCAAGATATGATCACTGCTATGTATATTTAGAACCAATTTTTCTATAGGCCAAACGCAGATATGACTCCATATGAAATGTTATATGAAAAAACACCAAGTTTGAAACACTTAAGAGTTTTTGGGAGTCCATTCATTATAAATAAAAAAGGTGCAAACCTTGGAAAGTTTTAACAAAGAGGAGATGATGGAATTTTTATTGGCTATGCTCCAGAAGGAAGAGGATATAGATGTATCAACAAAGAAATAGGAAGAATTATTGATTCTTTAGATGTAAAATTTATTGAAAATGTTGAGAAAGAAAATAATTCATATGATGATGTTGAAGTTGAGCAGGATTGAGAAGATTTTGTTGATGATTCTGATAATGTTGCAAATTGTGTTAATCCTACATAAGAAGAGGAATCCGACTCAGCAATCTCGAGTGATGAGGATGAAGTTTGAACAACTCATCATAGTATGAGGAAATAAGTAGAGGCTCAGAACATTATTGGAGATCAACATCAGATAGTTCAAATAAGAATAATAATGAATGTTATAACACATACTTCTCTTTATTCGAAAGTTGAACTGAATGATGTAAATGAAGAATTTGAGCATCTAGAATGGGTTCAGGAAATGAATGAAGAGCTTGATCAGATATATAATAATGATACTTGGAAACTTTTACCCAATCCGTACAACAAGAACATTATTGTTACAAAGTGGGTTTTAGAGAACAAGCTGAATGAAGAAGGTAAAGTAATAAGAAACAAATCAAGATTGGTTTTCAAAGGGTATTCAAAAATTGAAGGCATTTATATTTATGAAACATTTTCTCCAGTGGAAAGATTAGAAACAATCATAATCATTCTTGATATTTCTGTACAACGAGGTTAAAAAATCGTTCAAATGGTTATAAAATCTGCATTCTTGAATGGTGGCCTTGATAAGTATGTTTACATTCATCAACATTATGGATTCGTTATTGGGATGGATGAAAGTTATGTTTCTAGGTTGAAGAAGTATTTTTATGGGCTAAAATGGGCTTCTAGGGCATGGTATTCTAAATTATATACTTTCTTAAGGAAGATGAATTTTAAGAAAGGTAAAGTTGACAGCAATCTTTACATCAAGGAGTGTCAGGAGTTTTCACGGATCGTAATTGTTTATTTTGATGACATTATCTTTTCTGGGAATGATGAAAGATTGTTGGTTGGAGTAGAGTACTCAAGAGGGTGTTAATTGAGTATCTATAAAAATTTATGTTTAAAATTTATTCTTAAAAAGGTTCCCCAATAAATTTAAATACAGCCCAGTTAATCAAAGTAATATGGTTATGAAAGTTTGACTATATAAATAACTTCTTATAAGATTGATTAATTCTCAGTAATCTTAATATTAGTTATTAACATTACTCTTGAAGATATTATAATAAGGAAAAACAATTATAACTTCTTTACAAGATTAACTATCATAGTAAATTTAGTGATTTCTGACTTATACAGTAAAACAGAGAAAACTAAATTAAACAGCACAGCGGATATAAAACAAGTGTTTCAGTCTCAAGCTGAGACTTAATCCACTCCACTTGGTGATCACCTACAACTAATAAGTTTATATAAATAAACTTGATCCACACCCTGGATCGGGGTTAAAAATATTACACAAGACTGTCCAGGACACACGACCTCTTCTACAGTTCTACGTGAGTATGAACTTTGTTAGGTCACACAGGGACCTCTTACACACTTATCCATGGGAATACACAAGTGTAAAAAGATGTATGAGAAATGATATATTGTATCCTTTAGTTTAATGTAGGATACAATGCGTATTTTTATACAGACACACTCACACTACTCAAAAGATAAAAATAATACACAACAGGGAAGAAATGGTGAGATAAGGTTAGAAGTGCTCTAAGTGTTAGTCTATGCAGCTATAGACTTCTAGGATGAAGCAGATTCATAAATCGATTCCTCTTGAAAAAAACAAAGTATCTCAAGTTAGCTAGATCTGTCTCATGTTATTCGTGGAGTTGATAGTGAAAAAATGTTTGTGACTCTAGGATTCGAGTATTCTTCGTGTTTTTTTAGCAGTTTCGGGTTGCATGCGTAGGTTCCTTTTTCAAGAATTCTCGTGCTTCTTCATTATCATGAACACACTTAATTCCCTGTTGTCACAACTATCACCACCTTTTTTTCTAGCCACGCTGTTCTTTTTATTCTTATAATGCATGTGTTGGAGCTGAAAGGATGCATGTATTCTGCACCTCATACCTTGTACTATTAGGTGACATGTCTACAAAGAAACATTAATTATGTCAGTACATTTAATAACTTAAAATATTACTGTTAGAAATTAAATTGAAAAATGAAAAAACAAATTAAGAAACGGTGTCACAGTCTGTCTGGAAATGGTGTCTCCTTGAAAAGAAGTCTCCTTCTTTGGCTTTGAGTGGTGAGACATTTATGATGGCATAGTTGTATAGAGATCAGGAACTGGTAGCACAAATGTGGTGTTTGATCACAGTGTCTGAATGGTCACGGTGTCTGGATGGTCATGGTGTCTGGATGGTCACGGTGTCTGGATGGTCATGGTGTCTAGATGGTCATGGTGTCTGGGTCACAGTGTCTGGGTCATGGTGTCTGGTCATGGTGCCTGGGTCATGGTGTCTGGTCATGGTGTCTGGGTCATGGTGTCTGGTCATGGTTTATGGGTCATGGTGCCAGGTCACCATGTTTGGGTCCTTTGCCATAAAAACAAAACCAGTGGCAGACTCATGGTATTTCAAACTTAGCCAAATATCTGAATACAAACTTAAATAGTGACATTCATAGAATGGATTAGACTTAATAATTTATCTAGGAAATCCATTATTACACAAACTCAACATAGTTTAGAATCATTAAACATGGCACTCAAGATCTTGTATAGGATTATTTAATACATAAAGAAACTAATCATCTGTACACATGATTTTAGATAGATTAAACAGGATTAGGAATATTTACATAATGTATAGGATTTTTTATCATTAAAACATTATTAACATATTAGGAGTCCAACAATCTCCCCATTTTTGATGATCACAAATCATGTGAGTGAGAGATTTATTCTTAGATAATGTGTCTCTTCTTTAATGTGAAAATATAATGCATAGTTCTCCTCATTTTGGGATTATTAAAAAGAGTAAATAAGAAATAGAAAATAAAAGTTAATAATTCATTAGATGGAGAAAAAGTTTCATAACAAATAGTAAGTGACAAGAATAAAGAAATCATCCCTATCAAAAGATAGTAGTCATTTTTCTTCATCATTGGCTTGTCTTCTCTTTTTCCTTGGCAGTAGCATCAGATTAAGAATCCATAGAATCATTGGTGGAATTGGAAGAAGGGAGTGAACCAGTGGATAGAGAGGTAAAGGGAGTCCTTGAAAAATATAAGGGGCCATGGTAGCTGCAGTGGAAGACTGAGGCAATTGTTGATCAACGATAATAGGCCTAATCTAACTCAGAGCCTGACAGATAGTATAAGGCCCCGTGCCTTAAACCTTACTTAATATTGAATTAAATGAATAATTCACGTTGAGGATCTTTTCAGGTTTAGAGTTTTAGAGAATTAGAACATAACTATTACATCTCAAAAGATTACAAAGTATACACTTCTACCAAGTTTCCATAGAATAAATAAAAAAAAACTCTTAAAAAGAAACATGTCTAATTCCATGTTTTATAAAGCATGACTTTCCCTTGATCCCATCCTTGACCCTATTCCACATTAAGTCCTGTGAAAAACATTTCAAAAAAACTTGGGGTGAGCACAAAAAGCTCAGTAAGGGATACAAAAAGGATGAAAATTGTTAGTTTATCAAAACAACAAGTAAACCATGTATACTTTATCAAAGTAATACTTTTCACCTTTATGAAGTAATAAAAACTCTTCACTGAATAAAGTATCATTACTTACCTTTTTGTAACCAAAGGATTACCATAAAACCCATATAAAGAACACATAGAATATATAAAGGTAACTTAGGACATAAACATACTTAAGTGGAATAACTATACGGTTGAATTCCACACATATCACTTAATGGAATAGTCATACGGCCAATTTCCATACATACTTAATGGAATAGCCATACGGCCGACTTCCATACCCAATGCATTGGAGGTTATAACGTAACCACCCGTCCTAGTATTCACGGCACCACCCGTCATATGGTTTATAACGTAACCACCCGTTAAAATGTCCAGGTACCAATATAAAATCATAAAACATAAAACAAATATAAAGGAATGATAAAATTTCCACATTTCAATCACAATATATCATAAATATATTGATATAATAGAATCCTTTATCAAAACCATTTTCAATACCAAAATACATAAAAGAGTATATGGTATTTATTTTATTTTAAAAACATTACGGCTTGTTGAGGAAGCCAAAGACCAAATAATACTCGCGGTGGCGGAAAAGTTCGTTGTCACCGCGTACGTTAAAAGAAACATTCCTTTTTGTCGTTTTGTAAAACGCTTCGTAGAAAAATATTCCTTTTGTATAAAAGTAAAAGTCAAAGGGTTTTATACACCGTAAAAAAAAGTTGTGTATAAAACGAAATATGCCTCAATGAAAGGAGATTGAGACGAAGTCCCTTACAAAGATCATTTTTAAAATAAAATAGATCTATTATGTGTATTCACTATAGGTACACATAAATAATACAAAATAAGACATAATAATATCATGACATAATTTGAAAGTAGGAGATTAACCCAAAGAATGGATGTTGGGTTAAGAAGTTCCCTTACCTCGGGTCCGACTTGACTCGATCGTTCTTTAACGTCCTGAATAATAAACTTGAGTTAATTTATAATTGATTAAGAACCTTTTTAAAGTTTATTATTCCTTTTATATCACTTACTGCCATGTTATAAACATTATGTAACCATTTAAGTTAATAATGTTTGTTTTGTCAATATTTGGTTCTTAAGTCGAAAGTTGACTTCTTACAATTACATGTTTTTCGTGTGGTCAAAAGTTCTTTATATCTAGAATGAAATTCCTGATTTGGATATCATATATATCATATATATCCATCATATACATGTATTTATAATATTACATAATCATTTAGATATAATAAATGAAATGCACCGTTCATGGAGACAGTAAGCCGTACGTACGCATGAACGCTACTTTCATTTCTTTGTCATATTAATGGAATTAAAAATAAATGAGAGGTATGTATATTTTAATTCCAGAATTATATTCATAATTTAGATATACTATTCATTATATATATCCATTATATACATGTACTTTTAATAGTACATTACATTTGGGGATAAGAAATGAAAGGCACCGTTCATGGAGACGGTAAGCCGTACGTACGCATGAACGCTACTTTCATTTCTATCTCATACATTAATGGAAAGAAATAATAATGATATAGAGGTATATTATAATTCCAGTATAACATCATATATAATAACTTTAAATCCATCCTTTACAGGTCCCACATATGGCATTAACGAATCACATCACTTTTAGGGGGCGGTAGTCCGCACTTCCTTAAATGAAGATATCGTGTTTACCCATAATGGAAACCATAAAGGTATGCCAAAAATAAAAAATACAGAAGCTTAAAGAAAACATAAACATATTATATATCATATATAAAAATAGTGACATCATAATGGCCACCCTTGAAGGTGTTAAATGAGTATTGAACAATCATCGTTTCGGGAGGCAGAATTTCGCCATCCACGGAAACCGTATGTTCTTTAACCATTTGATGTAGTTGTGTGAGAGTGTAGCTCAAATAAATATTATAAAAACATCCTAGTATATTGAAGATACTGGTTTTGTTACAAAATAAGTAAATAAAAAGAGTTTAGAGGGTTGGAGAAGCAAAATAAAACAAATGAACAAGAGAGAATGAATTACCTTTAAAAGTGTAACTCCCTTTTGATTTGAGCCTAAAGGCTTCCTTTGAAAGGATTCTGCCCAAAGGGAATCCTCTAGGATGAGGAGAGGGATGTGGAGAGAGTAATTGGGCAGGGGTTGGCCTAGCCAAAGGCTTTAGGATTGTGTTAAATGAGGTAGAGGTGGGGGCCTTTTATAAGAGGAGAGGAGGGGCACTTTTGGAAAGTAAAGAGATATTACTTTATTTGAAAATGTGATTAGGTTTTAAAAGGTCCCACATTGATAGAATTCGTGGATAAGGTGATAAGGCTTCGAAATCCACTCATCCAATTGGTTTTGGCCATGTGTAGGTTTTAGATTTTGCATTATCTTTCTATTTTATTTAAATTGTCAAATAATGATGTCATCGCTGCATCATTATTATGTCATAAATAATTTATTTTATTTAAAGTCTAAAAATTATAAAAAAAATACTATGATGTAGGAAATATTTTTATCTTTCCAATGACTATTTATAATCAAAATTTGGACTTGTGTAACCCTACTTAAAAATTGTTTTAATAAAACAACTCATGTTTGTGTCAATTTAATTTTAACATTAAATAAAAATATATTATTGTCATTTTCCAACTAAAGTGGCTCCATGGGGTCCCCAAGTTGGCCCATGGCTTGTCTTGGTCGGCCATGACTCACCCAATAGGTGTAGGACAAGTGTCATGGTGTTTTTACATTATTATAATACCATTTTTACCTTAAACTACACTAATTACCTCTAATCGCGATTAATGAAAAAAGTTACTATTCACCAAAAAATTATTATAATATCATTGAACCACATTTTACTTCTTAATGACAACCATGTATGTCGGATTTTCAAAATTCAATACACATTAGTGGTAAACTTTCATTTAACTGAAAAATCAGTTTGCTTGATTACCACTTAGTGGTTTCACTATTCATCAAAAATTGAAGTTTTTCAGAAAATTACCAAAAAATCACCCTAAGATATATTTGATATTACGAATTCAGAAATGAAGTATATTTTACAAAATTCAAAACATATAAGTCAAATTAATTAATTTAATAATTAATTCCCGCTGTCATGACAAATAGCGTGTTTTTGTGAAATAATAAGTATCAAAAGATTGACACTAGTTTAAGTCCAATTTCAAAGTGAAATTAATTCCAACGACCACCATTGGATTTAATGGTAAAAATATTTTCTAATTTCACTTTAAAACCAATTAAAATAATAATCTAATCCTATAAATAAATTAGATCAAAAAGAGGTTTTGAATTAAAATACAACATTTTACACTATTCATAAAAAAATGAACTTTATCAGAAAGGTACCAAAAATTTACACAAAGTAAATTTTGATGTCCCGATTCTAAAGAAGAGTTATATTTGGTCCAATAGAATGTAAAAGAGTGATCAAAACTATATTTAATGACGGTTCGCCGTCAAAAGGTGATAAGTGGACCTTTCGTGAAAATTAGGGTATAAATGCCTAAAATTGAACTCTTTCCGTATTTTAAGCCTTTATCTTTTATTGGTTAAATGTAAAAACATTTAAAAACATATATAATAATATATTAGTTATTTCTATCCATTCCCGCCAGTACAACGGCTACTCGTTAACTAACATTTAAAATAATATTATTTTATTACTTGTGTGCAACGTAAGTTTTCAAAGAAACTCATCGTTGCGTACCGAGTACGCTATCGAATGTAGAAACCCCTTTTAATTAAAATTAATATTTAATTCGTAAATATTAATAAATATGAAAATTCTTTATTCTTTATTTACCTGGGATGTTACAGATAGACATAGATGTAGAGGAAAGGAAAGAGGATGAGAAGGTAGGCAAACCAAATCTCAGGGGAGAATATGCAGGAGCAACAATGGAAGTACTATGAACATGAAGATAAGGCCTCAAAAGTTTGATGAAGTCAGCAATGATCTCTCCACCATAATGCATGGTTTTCTCAAATTCATCCTTGTTCTTTATAAACTTATCCAACAAAGGAGTGAAATATTTGAGATTTTGGACATGAGTTTTGAAATCTTGAGTAACAGGAGGGATTCTCATATTCTCCACTAGGTAATTGAAATGGTTGGTCATGTCATTCTTAGAGAATATCCTATTGAAGTATAAATCCACCATCTTAGAAATTTCTTGTTGAGCATCATTGGAAATCTGGGAATGAACTCTCACCAAATCAAGAACTTCGTCACTGTTCTTGGCAACGTCAGATAGATATTCCTTGTCAAATCCACAGATCACAGATTGAAGTTATTCTTTGAAAATTGTTCTGAGCAGATCCCTATCTAAAGAAGGTTGAGATGGTTTTTCAGAAGTACGAGAAGTGGTAACAGCCGAAGTAATGGATTTCATTTTATTTAGAACTTTTTGGAGACAACCTTTATACTAATTAGTTAACTTATTAAGACCAATAACAAGATCACGCATCTCTTGAACAATATGCTTGTTTCTTTCAGCTCCCTTTCCAACTATGAAAGTGAGATTATGTTGAATTTGGGAGGCTAATTTCTATGGAATTTTACTAACAACATACTCAATAGGATAATAAATAGGTTATGGTATTGAGTTCCTCACTCTCTTAATTTCTTCAACCAAACCTTGGAGAGTCTTTACTTCATCACTTAACTATTTGTTCTCAAATCTGACCTCTAGAATCACATGAAGAATCTTGGGTTGAATCTTCCGTGTGATCTTTTCCAACAATAAGGCAGCATCTCTTTTTCTCAAGTTGGTTACAGGAGCCGGTTGGGTATTCATGAGTTTTTAAACTCCGGCTAATAGGGTAGTTCCAAATGCTTTTAGATCATTCTTATTCACAAATTTTGGAGGTTCTTGTGAAGGTTCAAGGATAGAATCTGAGACAGGACCAGTATCTTTGGTAGAGATAACTTCTGGTGCAGATGCCAGTTTCAATTGAAACGTAGTAGATAGATCAATTCCTTTAACTGCAACTTCCTGGGAATCATTCACATCAAAATAACTAGGGAATTTATACCATGTATACACTAATATTGGATCAATCGGATTAGGTACTTAAACACTTTCCAAACATGGAGGTTTCTCCCCTTCACCAGGTTCATCTTTCTCAGGACTGAGAGATTTAGATCCCTGATCTACTTCCAAAATATCATCCCTGGTATCCTCACCCATTTCCTTTCTAGACAACTAAAAGGCTTTATCTATTATCTCTTCATTAGTTGGAATAATTTTAGGAATAGTTTTTTACTCTGGGTGTTCTTCAAGAGAATCTTCTTGAACAATAGAAAGATCTTCTTCTATATGCTTCTCTACAAAATCCTGTTCGTTTACCTTAGCAACAGATTCTTCTTTAGTAGCAGGTTGTTTTTTTAAATCAGCAACTTATTTAGGAACATGTATTTGCTTCTCAATTAATAATTGAGGATGAGATTCACTCTCTTCCTCAACCATAACAATTTCTATTGAAGGTACAACATCCTCTTCCTATTCTTCCTCATCAGAATACTCAACAATTTCATCTAGTTCCAAACTAGGATTTGAAATATCCTAAGGTCTTGAAGAGTGTTCCAACAGATTAAAATTTTCATAAACCCTGTCATTATCTTCCACCTATGATTTTATTCATGGATTACAACTTATTTTCATTATCTTTACTGTAAATTTTGAGATACAGAACTCATTGTCCTTAATGGATTCTTCATTTGGTCTAACCAACCCTTTTGTATGAAGCATAGCTGAGATAAGACTTGAATATAACAGGGAGGTTGACTTGGAGGTTGTTTTGATCAAATAACACATATGGTGTATAACATATTTTTATAAATTGATATTATGTCCATTTTTTATGAGATGTATCAAAAATACATCCTAATACTTGAGTGTAGAAAAATCACCTTTTATGGGGAAAATCAAATTCTGAACAAATTTAAACAGAAGTCTGGTTTCACCATCTAGCTCAGCAGCTATGGATCTTATCTTTGTTTCATTCTCATTTAAGCTTCCCAACGCTTCTTCCAAAACAAAGAACTCACTTGGAGGTGGAGGACCTATCTAGTAGTCCTCAAAAATACCTTTATGAGGTATCATAAGGCATGAAGCCCATATCCTCTAAGAAAACATGAAACTCTGGCCATTGATCCAGCTTATCAAAACATAGCCATCTTCTGAATCAAAAAAGAATTGAACATACTAATAAAACTGTGCAACTAATTTTGGGTAAATTGTTCTATCCTCCTTTGTGAACCAATCTAGCCATCCTTTCTCTCTAAGTACTTTCAATACCAAAGACTTACTTTACAGAATCCACTTAGGGCATATCTTCTTTTCGGGTACCATTATTCTGTCTACCAGATTCGGATTCAGAGGACCTTTGGGTGATAACTTCAGTGCTATTTTATCTTCTTATTTGAACTGCGCTTATCAGGAGTTGACGATGATGGGCATTTTATCTTGGGCATTCAACAACGATTCAAGAGAGAGAGAGAAAAAAACCAAAGGGTTGAGGGAGGGGTTACGGTTTGAGAGAAGAGATCTTAGGTGAAGAAAGAGTGAAACTTCTTTAGTTTTTATCATTTAGGGATACCATGCATCGTATAAAAAAAGCCCAGTAAAGTAAAAGAACACACTAATTAATTACCACAATATGGGTTATAATGTATAAATAAAACAATAAAGCGTCTTTATGGTGAGACCATAATCAAATTTCTCTGTGAGACCGTAACTGGCTTTCATGGTGAGATCGTAACTATGTGATTTCTAAACTGTGCGACTATATTGTTTGATACTGTAAGTGCTAGACAGTAACCAAGAAATAGTAACTATGAGACCATAAACATGAAACAGAAAGTCTAAAGACAGAAAAATTATATAACTGTTAGACAGTGACTTGTAAAACAGTAAACTATGAAACAGTAAGCTGTAGAACCGTATATTTACAATTTAAGATTTATCATTCCCAATTCACGTATGATGTAATGTATTCTTTCAATATTTAATGGTTTGGTGAATATATCAACAAGATAATATTCAGTTCCAATGAATTCCAAAGTGATGTCACCTTTTTTATAATGATCTCTCAAAAAGTGATGTCTTACATCAATATGTTTTGTCCTAGAGTGTAAAACAGGATTTTTTAAGATGTTAATAGGACTTGTATTGTCAAAATTTATAGGTAAATGTCTGAATTGATATCCATAATCTATTAATGTGTGTTTCATCCACAAAATATTTGCACAATAACTACTAGCAGCTATGTATTCCACTTCTACATTATATAATGCAACAGATTTTTGTTTCTTACTGCACCATGATACTAGTGACTTGCCTAAAAAGTGACATGTTCTAGAGGTGATTTTTCTATCTAACTTAAAACCACTGAAGTCAGCATCATAATAACTCACTAACTCAAAGTATTGTCTTCTAGGATAGAATAGTACTAGATTGGGTGTATGCTTGAGGTATTTGAAGATTCTTTTAACAACATTTAAATGAGATTCCTTAGGATTCTCTTGAAAATGAGCACACATACACACACTAAACATAATGTCATGTCGGCTAGCAGTTATGTAGAGTAAACTTCTAATCATCCCTCTATAAGTGGTTTGATCAACAGAATTTCCATTTTCATCAAGATCTAGCTTACAATTAGTACTCATTAGAGTGTCACTACTTTTAGTGATATCCAATCCAAAACATTTTAGAAGATCTTTAATAAATTTTCTTTGATTTAAAATAATCCCATTATTATTTTTAAAGATTTTAAATCCAATAAAGAATTTGATTTCACCCATTAAACTCATTTCAAATTCGTTTTTCATCATTTTAGAAAATCAGTACATGAAGAGTTTTTTGAAGATCCAAAGAAAATGTCAGCTAAATAGATTTGAAATCCTAAACATCATTGGAAATTTGTTTTATAAAAAGGGTAGTATTGGCTATTCATTTTTTAAAACCTTTGGAAATAAGAAAAGTACCTAGTCTATCATACTAGGCTTTTGGAGCTTGTTCTAAACCGAATAAATCTTTTGATAATTTAAAAACATGGTTTGAAAAATGAGGGTCTGTAAAACCAGGGGGTTACTCAACAAAGACATCCTCATCTATATACCCATTTATAAATTCACATTTAGCATCCATTTGATATAGTTTGAAATTCATATGTGCATCACAAGTAAGTAGAATTATGATGGTTTCAAGTCTAGATACTAGTGAAAAGGTCTCTACATAGTCAATTCCTTCTTGACTATAGCCTTGTGAAACCAATCTATCCTTATTTCTAACTATATTACCAATTTCATCTACCTTATTTCTAAACACCCATATAGTGCCTATAGTGAATGTATCTTTGGTTCTGTCTACAAGTTTCCAAACTTTGTTCCTTTCAAACTGATTAAGTTCTTCTTGCATAGCCATCACCAAAAATTCATCATTGATAGCATCATTAATGTTTTTAGGTTCAAGTTGTGACAAAAAAACTTGATGTTCAACCTAATTTCTAAGAGAAGCACTAGTTTGAGTTCCTTTATCTAGGTCTCCTACAACATCATCTAAATGATGGTTCTTAAGAGTTCTAACAGCTCTAGAAAAAGAAGGACCAGTGATTTTAGGTTCTTCAATAGGTTCGGGTTCATTGTGACCTGAATCTAAAGAATTTCTAGAACTAGAAGTTTTCACATATTTCTTTATAGGATGGTTAGAGGATTTTTAATTAATTTCCATATTTGATACATTATCCTCTAGGTTCTCTAGAGTGGTTTTAGGCTCATGTGGATTTTTTTCATCAAATTTGACATGGATAGATTATTCCACACATTTAGTTCTTTTGTTAAAAACTTTATAGGCTTTACTAGAGATTGAATATCCTAAAACGATTCCTTTATCACTCTTGAATGCAAATTTTTCAACATTTTACTTATTATTAAGGATATAGATTTTGAAACCAAAAACATTGAAGTAGATAACTTTGGGTTTTCTATTGTCCCACAACTCATATGGAATTATTTTAATAATAGGTCTAATAAACACTCTATTGATAATATAGCATGTTGTATTTAAGGTTTCAGCCCAAAAATAAATAGGTAAGTCATATTCACTAAGCATGGTTCTAAAAATCTCTTGTAAGGTTCTATTTATTCTTTCTAGAACTTCATTCTGTTGAGGTGTTCTAGGAGCAAAGAAATTATGAATATAGCCATTTTATGAGAAAAAGGATTCAAACTCTTGATTTTCATACTCACGACCATGATCAGTTCTTAAGGATTTAATTCTAAGTCCACTATGATTTTCTACAGTTTTGACATATTTGGTAAAATGCAAGAAAACTTCGCTTTTGTGACCCAAAAAGAAAGTCCAAGTATATCTAGAAAAGTCATCTACAAGAACATAAACATAGTGCTTCCCATTTAAACTAAAAACTCTAGATGGTCCAAACAAATCCATATGAACCAGTTCAAGAGGTTGAGAAGTTTACACTTATTTTTTTGTTTTGAAGGAAAATTTGTGTTTCTTTTCCTTTTGATAAGGATTACACACTTTATCATTTGGAAACTCAAGTTTGGGTAGGTCTTTGACTAAACTTTTTCTAGTTAAATTTCTAATAGAGTGAGTATTATAGTGTCCTAGACTCCTATGAAAAGTCCAAGATTATTTGTAAAATACACTTAAACATGAAGCATTTTAAGAAACTAAAGAATTTAAGTTAACATAATATATAATTTAATTTCTTAAAGCAGAAAATAGTAATTAATTTTTAGAATTAAAAACATTAAAAACATCATTTTCAAATTTAACATGAAATACACTATCACATAGTTGTGAAATAATAAGCAAATTATATTTCAATCCATAAAAAAAAGTACTTTGGAAATCAAAACTAAGTTATAGTTACCAATTTTTCCAAGGCCAATAATCTTTCCTTTGGAATTGTCACCAAAGGTGACATGTCCTCCATCAATTTTTATTAAATTCTTGAAGCATGAATAGTATCCTTTAATGTGTATTGAACACCCACTATCCAAGTACCATAAGCTTTTACAATATCTCTTTAAGCATCTTTCCTACAAAATAGTCAGATAAAAATATATTTTGGTACCCATACTTGTTTGGGTCTAGTAATATTAGTGGCTAGTGCTTTAGGAACCCATATCTGCCTCATAGGTTTTCTATAAGAATTATGTAAAGTACTTGAAAAATAAACTCTATTTGGTCCCGAAAATATTGAAACAGTAGAGAGTGTATCATAACTTGGACTAGCTGAATGTTTTCCAGAACTAGGAGTAAATCTGTATGTCCTATATTTAGAAACAATGTTATTTCTTCCAAAATTGCTTTTACCAGGTTGATAGCCAATGCCAGTAATATATTTGGGAGCAATATTTTTACCTAGAATTTGAAATAAGGTATATTTACCATTATTAAACCTTTCAAGATCCGTTTTTAATTGCTTATTATATAGTTTTAATTTATTGTTCTCTTTAAGTAATTGAGCATTTTTCTCCCTTTCAACAGTGAGTTCAGTTTTAATAGTTGAGGTAAGAGCATGTTGTTTCTTTAAAGACTTGTATTTATATTTTAATTAATTGCATGTCTCTTCAAGAATATTACATTACTCAAACATTTCTTCATTATACATAATTTTAGAGTCACTCTCATATCCAGAATAATAGGAATTGTGTATAGGAGATTCCAATGTTACCTCAGATGTGTTTTTCATAAAACACAAATTGGATTTTCTAGCCTGTTTATCATGTGAATATTCTAAGTCACTTGAACTATCCTCAGAAACACTCTATGTTGCTTTCATTGCCTTTTTATACTTTCTATCTTTTTCCTCATATTTATTTTTGTACTTGAGTTTGGGACAGTCAGCCTTGATATGTCCTTTTCTATTACATTAATAGTAGACTATATCATCAGACTTGTCACTCCTTTTCCAATCCTTCTTCCAACTTCCTTTTTGATCATATCTTCCTTTGAAATTAGGCTTTCTAAAAATTTTCTTCTTCTTGTAAAATCTCTTAAATCTTCTAACTAATTGATCAATATTCTCATCACTATCAGGTGATGATTGTTCACTGCTGAAACTTTCTATAGAAACTTCCAATTTCCATTTCTCTTTGTGTTTAGAGGTGGTGGTATTGAACGTAACTGATTTTCTTTTGGGTTCATCCTCTTCTTACTTGTTGACTTTCATATCCTATTCATACATAATCATTTTTCCAATGAGTTCTTTTATAGGTATCTTGCTGATATTGCATGAATCTATAATGGATACATAGGTTCTTCTCCATTTTTAAATTAAGCATCTGATAATCCTCATAATTTGTTCTTTGGTAGTGACTTCTCTTCCAAGAGAAATCATTGTGTTGACAATTTCATTGAATCTGGGATACATGTCAGAAATAATCTCATCAAGTTTCATTTTAAAGTTATCATATTTAATAGTATAAGTATTAAGTCTCATTTCTTTCACACTAGAAGTTCCTTCATGTGAAATAGACAAGGTATCCCAAATTTCATGGGAAGTTTTACATGTAGAAATTCTATTAAATTCCTCATCTCCTAAAGAGAAATATAAATCATTCATGGATTTACAATTGTTATTATAAGAAATATTGGTAGGGTCATCCCAAGTGATTCTATCAGTGTCAGGAATCTTATACTCATCTATAATTAAAGACTAGATTTCAAAACTCATACTTTGTAAAATTATTTTCATTTAATTTTTCCATTGAGCATAATTGGTTCTATTAAAGAATGGTGGTTAGTTTTTTGCTTTACCTTCCAGTATATTATCCATAATAAAGGAATACTTTAAAAGAGCTAGAAATTTATAATTAACAAAAATTTACATATCTTTAAAGTACAACTATAATCATATTTGAATAGGGTTAAAAACAGAGTCTTAATAAAGAAAACTTTGATACAAAATGTTGGTTAGAGTAGAGTACTCAAGAGGGGGGTTAATTGAGTATCTATAAAAAAATCTATTTAAAAACTATTCTTAAAATGGTTCCCCAATAAATTTAAATACATCCCAGTTAATCAATGTAATATGGTTATGAAAGTTTGACTTTTTAAATAACTTCTCAGAAGATTGACTAATTCTCAGTAATCTTAATATTAGTTATTATCATTACTTTTGAAGATATTCTAATAAGGAAAAATAATTATAACTTATTTCAAAGATTAACTATCAAAGTAAATTTAGTGATTTCTAACTTATACAGTAAAATAAATAAAAATAAATTAAACAGCATAGTGGATATAAAACAAGTGGTTCAGTCTCAAGCCAAGACCAAATCCACTCCACTTGGTGATCACCTACCACCATGCAGTTTATATAAATAAACTTGATCCATACCCTGGATCGGGGTTAACAATAGTACATAAGACTGTCCAGGTCACACTACCTCTTCCATAGTTCTTCATGGGTATGAACTTTGTCAGGTCACACAGGGACCTCTTCCACACTTATCTATGGTAATACACAAGTGTAAAAAGATGTATGAGAAAGGATATCTTATATCCTTTAGTTTAATGTAGTATACAGTGCATGTTTTTATACGGACACACACTCACTGCTCAAAAGATAAAAAAAATACACAATAGAGCTGAAAGGATGAGATAAGGTTAGAAGTGCTCTGAGTGTTAGTCTATGTATCTCTAGACTTCTAGTATGAAGTAGAGGCATAAATCGAGTCCTCTTGTGGAAAACAGAGTATCTCAAGTCAGCTAGATCTGGCTTGTGTTCTTCATGGATTTGATAGTGCGA
The DNA here is from genome assembly GCA_963277665.1 of Viscum album. NCBI lineage: Eukaryota > Viridiplantae > Streptophyta > Magnoliopsida > Santalales > Viscaceae > Viscum > Viscum album. The sequence goes on from CAUJRU010000568.1 coordinate 387,690, forward strand.
AAAATGTTTGTGACTCTAGGATTTGAGTATTCTTCGTTTGTTCTTTAGTAGTTTCAGGTTGCAATTGTCGGTTCTTTTTCAAGAATGCTCATGCTTCTTAGTTATCACACACACACATGTTTCTCTATTGTCACTACTGTCTCCACTTTTTCTTATGGCAATGTTGTTCTTTTTATTCTTAGAATTCATGTGTTGGAGACAATAGGATGCATTTATTCTGAACCTCATACCTCATACTGTTAGGTGACATGTCTACAAAGAAACATTAATTATGTCAGTGCATTTAAAAACATCAAATATGACCATTAAAATTTAAATTGAAAAATGACAAAATAGATTAAGAAACGGTGTTACAGTATGTATAGAAATGGTGTCTCCATGAAATGGTGTCTCCTTGAAATGGTGTCTCCTTCTTTTCCTTTGAGCGGTGAGACGATTATGATGGCATAGTTGTATAGAGATCAAGAACTAGTAGAATAGATGTGGTGTTTGATCACAATGTCTAAATGGTCACGGTGTCTGGATGGTCACAGTGTCTGGGTCAAAGTGTCTGGGTCACGGTGTCTGGTCATGGTGTCTGGGTCATGGTGTCTGGTCACGGTGTCTGGGTCACGGGGTCTGGTCATAGTGTCTGGGTCACAGTGTCTGGTCACGGTGTCTGGGTCCTTTTCCAAAAAAAAAACATAACTGGTGGTAGACTCACAATTTTTCTCAGACTTAGCCTAATATCTGTATACATACTTAAACAGTGACATTCATAGAATGGATTAGACTTAATCATTTATCATGTAAATCCATTATTACACAAACTCAACATAGTTTTCAATCATTAAACATAGCACTTAAGATTATTGATAGGTTTATTTAAAGCATAAAGAAACTAATCATTTTTACACATGATTTTAGATAGATTAAACAAGATTAGCAAGCTTTACAGAATGTATAGGATTTGTGATAATTAAAACATGATTAACACATGAGGAGTCCAACAAAGATCATGTGAGATATTTTTTGATGAGATGAAGAAGTTATTTTAGATTTCCATACTGGGAGAAATGAACTAATTTCTTGAGCTACAAATTTCACAAAAGAAGAATCACATTTTTCTATCTCAAGAAAAGTATTCTAAGGAACTTCTGAAGAAGTTTGTCATGGAAAATTCAAAACTAGTTTCCACACCAATTTTAATGGGAACCAAGTTGTCTATATATGGAGAAGGCAAGGAAGTTGATCATAAAGAGTTTCTAAAGATGATTGGAAGTAGGTTATATTTTACTTCCTTAAGACCCGACATCATCTATGTTGTTACTTTATGTGAAATATTTCAGATCGCTCCTAAAGAATCACATTTTATTACTGGAAAAATAATTCTCAGATATATCAAAGGTACAACAAATTTTGGAATCAGGTATGATGGATCAAGAAGTATTGATCTATTCGGGTATTCAGATGCTGATTGGGTAGGAAATGTTGATGATTGAAGATCTACATCTGGTGGAGTTTTGTTTCTAGGAAAAAGTTGTGTTAGTTTGCATACTAAGAAATATAATTCAGTAACTCTTAGTACAGCTGAATCTGAGTATACTGCTACTAATCAAGATGAAACTCAACTGATGTGGATGAAGACTCAGTTGGAATATCTACTTGTTGAAGTAAAACTACCCTTTCTCTTGGGTTGTGATAATTAGAGTGCAATCAATATTACAAGGAATCTGGTACAACATTCTCATTCAAAACACATTGACATAAAGTACCACTTCATCAAAGAGAAGGTGGAGAAGAATTAATTGAGTATGGAGTATGTTCCTACATCTGAACAAGTTGTTGATATATTCACAAAACCTTTACCAAAGGAACAATTTTCAAAATTGAGTTTCAACATGGGTGCCCAACCTCCTTCTCATCAAGTTTGAGGTACGTGTTTATGTCCCCTCTCTCATATTACCTTTGGATAGTGTTGTCAAGGGGGATAATTTTCATAAATCTATCCTTATGGAAGCATGCATAAAGAAGGAGTTGTGGGTAACCTATGAATTCAATATGTAATTGTGTGAACTATTCTAACTATTTATTGGAATAGTTGGAAAATGGTTGTATAGTGTTTGTAGGAAACATCTTTTTTATTTACAGAAATTTTGAAAAAGGCTACAGAGAAAAGATGATGCGATTTTGTTTCATAGTCATCATTTTTGGACAGCATGGTCTTGCTGTTAATAATTCTGGTTTTCTAAAATGATTTAGCTCATATAGGCTTAGAATTGTTGATAAGTGACCCATTGCTTGAGGTTTCAATGTTCAGTGATTTATGAATCTTGGTTGACAAAAAATCCAAATGGAGAGATTTTTGGGACCAAGTTTGCTGATGAAGTTGTTGAATGAACGAATTATTCTCTTTTGTTGTCAATAAAGTTTGATAAGAAAGGAAATCACTTCACTTGTATAAGTGGGTGAGGAAAGATAGGAAAGTTATAATACTTTCCACTGAAAATCTGACGATTCTTTGTTGGTATGTATTTCAAAAAGATCATAACTTGGTTGGAGAACTTATGATGTAAGAATTATAAAGGAAAGGGGGAGAAATGATGTATCCAATCAGCATGGTTGCTCTTATAGAAAAATGTGTTTAGGGTGGTGCAGTTTCCCAGTGTTTGCCAAATTTTTGGGGTCCAAAATATGGAGTTAAGCTAGCATCATGAAAAGTGGATTTTCTTAAAGAGTATCAAAATATGTAAAAGGAAATAATTTCATGAATATAGGATTCATGAAGTCTATTTCGCGAAGACATGAATAAATTTGACGGTTTTCTTCACAATTATGGTGATCTTCGTGAATGGTAGAGGTGAAGAGCTTCGCAAGAAAGCTTTATGATGCAAAGGAAGAAAGAGCATCATGGTAGGGAAAAGGAATAAAGAGTATCATGATTATGCAAAGGATTTTATAGAATGCTTCAATATTATGACGAGCTTTGCGAATCCATAAAATATCCATTGTGCTTTGCAAAATAGAGTGAATTTTAGTAGAGATTTTGGAGCTCCGCAATTTGATGCTAACGTGGCGCTGAGGTGGATGAAAGGTTTTAGAGTTGGTGGGAAAAGCCTATAAATATGCCCTTAACCCTTTGAGAGAAGTAGAGAGACTTAACAAGAATTTTAGAGCTCTCAAATTGTGAAGAAGGTTTGTGGAGGAAGCGAGCTCTGCAAAGGCAGTAACCTTCGTAAAGGAAAGGAGCTTCACGGTGATTCGTTGAAATTTGTGAAACAAGAGCTTCGCAAAGACTAGTCTACGCTCTATGAAATAGTGAGCTTTGTAATCCAGTGAGCTTTGATAAATAGGGAGATTAGAAAACTAAAGTGTTCTGTGAAGCTGTGAGCTTCATGAAGGAGCTTAACGAAGGAGCTCTACAATATGAAGATTTGAGTACCCAAATTAAGTGATAAGTTCTTTCAATTGGATAAAGATATGACTGGGGTATAGTACTAAGTATCATTACAAAGTCCAAGTAGTTCCTATCAGATTCTGGATAGGAAATAGAAGAGTTGTTTTCAAAGATCAGATTTGTGGATGATTTTCAAGAAGCACAGAGATATTGATTTACCCTATTTGTGCTAAGAGGGTGCACACATACTTGAGGATTATCTCCCAAGTACTACATGAGTGAAATTTCATATCCTTCTCATTGTATTCTACATAAAAGGATTTTTTTTCTAGTATATTGTGTGGTATTGGATTATTTTCGTACCAAACCCAGGGCGTAGCTACTCTTGTTGAGTAATGAACATTATAAATCTTGTGTTCCTATGGTTGTGTGTGTTCGGTAGGGAAAGAACTCTTTAACAGGAGGTGAATGTTATTTCAAAATGGGGAAACATAAAAGAAAAATATTTCATTGATTCACCCCTCCCCCTCCCAGTGATACTTGGATCCTGACTGGGTAACTTCAATTGGTATCAAATGGATAGGTTCCCTTTGTTTGTTCTTTGATGAAGTTTTAAAGAGAAGTTTAGATGGAGAATCTGAACTGTATGAAAAGTAAGGGGATTTCGATATTTTATGGAAAGAATTATCAAATTTGGAAAGACAGAATGATGCCTTATCTTATGTCTCTTAGATATGAACTTCTTGAAACTATAACAGATGGATTTCCTGCTATTGATGACAAGGTTCCTCTTACTCCTATAGATAAGAAGAATCTTGAGAATGATGGAAGAGATAAAAATGAATTACTCTCATCTCTTTCTGAGAGTGAATTTTTAATAGTGAAAGGTATTTCTACAGCCAAAGGAATCTAGGACAAACTAAAAAACATCTATAAAAGAAATACCAAAGTGAAGAAGACAAAACTTCAAATCTGGAGGCTAAAGTATGAAGACTTAAAGATGGGGGAGCATGAATCAGTTGGGGACTTCTATACCAGGATAAATGATATTTTTAGTACAATCAAATGTCTTGGTGAACAATTGGATGATTCTACAATTGTTGAAAAGATCTTGAGTGAGTTGCAGAAAAAGGTAGAGCTGGTTCAGAAGGGTAAGTTTCCCGAATTAATCATTGATAATGATTTTGTTTTGAGATTTGGGAAGAGATTGTGTGTGCCTTGTGATTCACAGTTGAAGAGAGATTTGTTATGTGAAGCTCATAATCCTCCGTTTTCAGTTCATCCTGGAAGTACTAAGATGTACAGAGATTTGCGGGAGTATTACTGGTGGGATGGAATGAAAAGAAATATTGCTAATTTTATAGTGAAGTGTTTGAGTTGTCAATAGGTTAAAGAAGAGTGGTAGTTACTGAAAGGGATGATTCAAACTTTACCAATGCTAGAGTGGAAATGGGAGAATATATCCATGGACTTCATTGTGGGTTTTCTGAAGACACCTCGAGGTAATAATGCAATCTGGGTTATTGTTGATCGATTGACTAAATCTGCTCATTTCCTTGCCATACGAGATAATTTTTCCCTAGATCAACTTTCCCGTCTGTATCATAATGAGATAGTCAGGTTACATGGAGTTCCTCTCTCCATTGTATCTGACCGTGATCCCAGGTTCACTTCTAAATTTTGGAAAGGCCTTCAGAAGTCGTTGGGTACTGAATTAAATTTTAGTACAAATTTTCATCCTCAATCAGATGGGAAATCAGAACGAACAATTCCGAATTTGGAGGATATTCTACGTGCTTCTTCGATGGATTATCAGGGAAGTTTGGACCAACATCTTTATTTGGTTAAGTTTTCTTATAATAACAGTTTTCATTCCAGTATACAGATGGCACAATTTGAGGCGTTATATGGGAAGCGGTGTCGAACTCCAGCTTTTTGGGATGATGTGGGTGAATGGAAGCTGATGGGACCTGAATTGGTAGAAGAGATGTCAGAAAATGTTCAACTGATACAGAAACACATGAGAACAACTCAGAGCATGCAAAAGAGTTATGCGGATAATAGGAGGAAGGATCTCTCTTTTGAGGTAGGTGATCATGTTTTGCTCAAAGTATCACCATGGAAAAGTGTGATGTGATTTGGTAAGAAAGGAAAGATGAGTCCAAGGTTCATTGGACCATATAAAATTCTAGAGAGAGTCAGATCAGTTTCTTATCGAGTGGCTTTACCTCCGAGTTTGTCTCAGGTACACAATGTTTTTCATGTTTTGATGTTGGGAAAGTACATGCCAAATCCATCTCATGTTTTGAGTCCAGAGGTAGTTCAGTTGGAAGAGAACCTATCTTATGAGGAACAACCTGTCCAGATTCTTGACCACAGGGAGCAAGTGTTACAGAATAAGGTGATTCATCTGGTAAAGGTTTTTTGGAAAAACCACATGATTTAAGAGGCAACATGGGAATATGAAAATGCAACGAGGGATAAATACCCCCACTTATTCGATAAGTAAATAAATTGCGGGGACTCATTTTTCTAAAGGGGGAAGGATGTAACATCCAAATTAATTAATGAATAATAGATATTTTTATCTATGTCTATTAATGAATTAGATAGTTTTTAGAAGCCTAAAATGAAAATAAATCTAATCTTAAGCATGGAATACACTAATATTTTTAAAATATTGTTTTACTGCCTTTTAATGGCCAACCATTTTTAAATCTATATTTTGAAAATTTTATAAGCTATGTTTTTCAACATAAACTTATTATTTATTATTGGGAGATCAAAATTCACTTTGTGTGATTTTTTGGTATTTTTCCGATAATGTTCATTTTTTAATGAATAGTGAAAAATGTTGTATTTTAATTCAAAAACTCTTTTTAATCTAATTTATTTATATGATTAGATTATCTTTTGAATTGGTTTTAAAGTGAAATTAGAATATATTTTTAGCATTTAATCCAATGGTGGTCATTGGAATCAATTTCACTTGAAATTGGACTTAAACTAGTGTCAATCTTTTGATACTTATTGTTCCATTAAAACACACTATTTGTCATGACATCGGGAATGAATTATTAAATTAATTAATGTAACATATATGATTTGAATTTTGTAAAATAGACATCATTTTTGAATTCAGAATATCAAATATAGCTTAGGGTGAAGTTTTGGTATTTTTCTGAAAAACATCAATTTTTGATGAATAGTGAAACCACTAAGTGGTAGTTAAACAAACTGATTTTTCGTTTAAATGAAACTTTTCCACATCTATGATTCGATTTTAAAAAATCCGACATACATGGTTTTCATTAAGAATTAAAATATGGTTCAATGAGATTAAAATAATTTCTTTGGTGAATAGTAACTTTTAAGTTCTTAATCACGATTAGAGGTAATTAGTGTAGTTTAAGGTAAAAATAATGTTTTAATAATATGAGATGAGCTTGAAACATGTTCTAACATTATTGGATGTGTCATGGTCGACCAAGAAAATCCATGGGTCAACTTTGGGACCCCATGGAGCCACTTTGGAAGGAAAATGACATTAATATCTTTTAATTCAATGTTAAAGTAAAAATGTCACAAACATGAGTTATTTTACAAAAACAATTTTTACACGGGGTTATAAAAGTAAGATTTTTGACTATAAATATTAATTGAAAATATAATAAGATTTCCTACATCATAGTATTTTTTTATAATTTTTAGACATTAAATAAATTAAATTATTTATAACATCATGATGATGCATCGATTACCTCATTATTTAACGATTTAAATAAAATGAAAGATAATGTAAAATCTATAACCTACACTTGTCAAAAACCTATTGGTTGGGTATATTTAGAACCCTTATCACCTTATCCTAGAATTATATCAATGTGGGTCCTTTTAAATCCGAAACGCATTATAAAATAAAGGAACATTTCTTTACATTCCAAGAGTGCCCCACCTCTCCTCTTATAAAAGGCCCCCACCTCTACCTCCTTACCCACACTTACAAAGCCTTTGGCTCAGCCAAACCCTGCCCATTTTGTCTCTATACATCCCTCTCTAACTCTTAGAAGCATAACTTTGGGCAGAAGTCTTCCCAAGGAAGCCTTTGAGCTCAAACCAAAGGGAGTTACCCGATTTTAAGGTAATGTCTTCACTTGAGTCCTTTTGTTTTATTTTTCTTCTCCACCCCCCTAAACTCTTTTTATTCATTTATTTTGTAACAAATAAATAATCTTAAATATACTAGGATTCTTTTATAAGAAATATTCGAGCTACACTTACAGACACCTACATCTAATGGCTAAAGAACATACTGTTTCCGTGGATAGTGAATTTCTGCCTCACGAAACGATAATTGTTCAAAACTCATATAAGACCATAAAAGGTGGTCATTAAGATGTCACTATATTTATATATGATATATAATATGTTTATGTTTTACTTTAGCTTCTTTATTTTTCATTAATGGAATACCTGTATGGTTTCCATTATGGGTAAACGCGATATCTTTATTTTAGGAAGTGTGGACTACCGCCCCCTCAAAGTGATTTGATTCGTTAATGCCTTATGTGGGATGTATAAAGGATGTAATTAATGATTTTATATATGATATTATACTGGAATTATAATATACCATTATATCATTATGATTTCATTTCATAAAATACGAAATAGAAATGAAAGTAGCGTTCAGGCGTACGTACGGCTTACCGTCTCCATGAACGATGCCTTTCATTTCTTACCTCTAAACGTTATGTAATATTATAAATGAATGTATATACTTGAAAAATATGATATATATGATATCTACATCATGAGTATAACTCTGGATATAATGGATTCATGAAAAACTTGTAATTATAAAGAGTTTATTTTTGACTCATGTACCAACGATCGTTAAAACGACCGTTAATAACTTAAAAAATTACATAGTGTTCATGACATGGTAATAAGTGATATAAAAGGAATAATGAACATGAAAAAGGTTCTTAATCAAGTATAAATTAACTCATGTTTATTATTCAGGAGGTTAATGAACGATCGAGTCAAGTCGGACCCAAGGCATGGGACTTCGTCTCAATCTCCTTTCATTAAGGCATATTTTGTTTTATACACAACCTTATTTTATACAGTGTATAAACCCCTTTGAAATTTAAGTTTATTAAAAAGGAATCTTTTTTATACGAAGCATTTCATAAATGACAAAAGGGAATTTTTTTGTCGTATGTATGCGGCGACAACGACTTCTCCGCCGCCGTGACCATTATTTGAGTTTCAGCTTCCTCTACAAGCCATACCGTTTTTTTAAATGAAAAATAAATACCCTATTTTAATTTTATTTTATTTTGGTATTGAAAATGGTTTTCATAATGTTTTTTTATATCAATTTGTTTTATTGATATCTTGTGATTGAAATGTGGAAATGTTATGTTTCCTTTATGTATGTTTTATGTGTTACGATTATGTTATGGTTTTTTGGCATTATTATGAAGACGGGTGGTTCCGTGATAAACTAAGGGCGGGTGAGCCCGATATAGCTCTCCAATGCATTGGGTAACGCAAAGGAGTGAATCGTTAAGGTTTCTCCGAATTTATTTAGGGAATATATTTTGATGGGTATTCCAAACGTAACTAAGAGGGTTACTCCCTACATAAGAATGTTATGAATGCCTCAACTTACCTTTATGTCTTATTATTTCTATGATTTATTCATGATTTTATGAGGTATATTAAAGTTCTTATGTTTTATGGGTAAAGTATGATTTCATTCTTATGTATATATGTACCCATATTTCCTTTCCACATTTTTATATCTCTTACTGAGCTTTTTATGCTCATCCCATGTTTTTGAAATGTTTTTCACAGGTCAAGGGAAAGGTACATGATATGATGATAGTGTCATGGATGTGTCAAGAAAAAATCCATGTTTTATTTTATATATGTTTCCATGGATGGGAAAAATGAATACTATCTTTTATGTAACCACATTGTTTAAATGTGGAATGTAATGCATGTTTTATGATCTTATTCTCTAAAACTCTAAACCTGAAAAGATCATCAAGGTGTAATCTTGTAATAACTCAAGATTAATTAATGTTTAAGGCTGGGGCCTTATAATATAAGTACCATAAATTCTTATGCAACAATGAAGAAATATTTAAAAAAATTTAAAAATAAAGAAATGATGTTGATAA